>WNWK01000139.1:340000-748269 GCA_009830355.1 Cherax destructor
ACCGTGTGCAACATTCACAACCGTGTGCAACATTCACAACAGTGTGCAACATTCACAGCAGTGTGCAACATTCACAACCGTGTGCAACATTCACAACAGTGTGCAACATTCACAACAGTGTGCAACATTCACAACAGTGTGCAACATTCACAACAGTGTGCAACATTCACAACAGTGTATTGCAAAACAGTGATTGCATATGGCTTTTATTTTTTTATGATTTAAATGCACATTTGTTGGTTCAGTCTTGTACACACATCTGAATTTATAAATACGAATTAGTGTACACATTTGCTTCTGCATTCACACGTACACGCCTGAGCATACACACACACATACATACACGCCTGGGTATATCTACCTGGATGACGACTATTAAGCTTACTCTCAATACTGACAAAACCTATTTCATTCAGTTTGGAAACAGAGCAACAAATGTTCCACTTAACATAACGCTCAATGGATCACCCATCACAAGACTCACAGAGGGAAAATTCCTAGGAATCCACCTTGACAGTAGTCTTAAATTCCAAACACACATACAACAAATTTCCAAGAAAATCTCAAAGACAGTAGGCATATTATCAAAGATACGCTACTATGTGCCTCAATCAGCTCTCCTTGCACTATATCATTCACTCATCAACCCTTATCTCACCTATGGAATTTGTGCATGGGGATCAACAACATTAAATCACCTTAGACCACTCATAACCCGGCAAAAGGCTGCAGTCAGAATGATAATAAATTTCCACTCTAGACAACATACTCCACCAATATTCAGAAGTCTAAAACCGTAAAGAACATTCACACTTATTCTTGTGCCTACTACATACATAGAACTCTACACTCAAAATTCTCCTCACCAACTTTAACTGGACCCATGACCATAACACAAGACACTGATCACTTTTTGATATATCCCGTGTCCATATCACCCTGTGTAAAAATTCTATGCACATAAAGGGTCCCAGAATCTGGAATTCATTACCAGTAAATACTAAAATAACCTTGTCTGAACATCAATTTAAGACTCTTCTCAAAAACCACCTACTCACCCTAAACTAAATACTCATACTGTAAACTATTTTTAACAATGCTCAGTGTTATTTTCCCATAATATAATTTGTATATAATTTCAATATTTACTATTGATATAACCATCCTACAAAACAATTTCACCTTGACACACTGCAATATCCTCACATTGTAATTTGAGTAAACTTATTATCTGCTATAAACATAAGCTAATGTTTAACTATAACTGAATCAATTTCTCTAGTATTAAGTACATAGTCTATAAGCCATTAGATTTAGTCTGCCCATAATCCCATGGCATGATAGTGGCTCTTTGCACTTCAATTCATAATTGTAATTAAAAAATCTCGATGTAAACTTGCAATGAAATAAAACATTATTATTATTATTATTATTATTATTATTATTATTATTATTATTACTGTTGTTTGATTGAATTTGCTCATAAACGCTTTGGTGCACACATGGCTGGGTTTACTCATGTACATATAGCTGAGTTTACACATAACCCCGTAGATAGTATCCAAACCCCACAACTCCCTCCCTCAAAACCCTATACTCTCCAACCCCCCAGCCCCCTCCCCAAAATCTCCCTCCTCCCCTTCATTAACCTTTTTTTTACCATGTTAATTAATTATGCGTTAAGTGAGGTGAGCGATAACAGGACGTGTTGATTTATCACTTGTCAGACCCCCTTGTCTCTCTCTCTCTCTCTCTCTCTCTCTCCCTTCATCAACTTTCTCCCCTCTCCCTCCATCCCTCTCTCCCCTCCATCAACTTTCTCCCCTCTTCCCTCTCTCCCTCCATCCCTTCTCTCCCTCCATCCCTCTCTCCCTTCCATCCCCTTTCTCCCCTCCATCCCTCTCTCCCTCCATCCCCTTTCTCCCTCCTCCTCTCTCCCCTCTTCCTTTCTCCCCTCTCCCTCTTCCCCCTCTGTCCCCCTCTCTCTCTCTCCTACTGGAATATATTATACTACAGTGGTGGGTGACTTGAACCTGCCTAGCATGAGCCAGTAGACCTGCTGCAGTGCTCCTTTCTTATGTTGCTGTGTGTAAGAAACTCAGTATCTTCTGGAAGTATTCAAGTGTTTGGTGAAAGATATATCCAGTGCACGTAATGATGCTGATACAAATAATTCATCTGCATATATCTGCCCTATTCTCTACTTCCCTCTCCACCTCTCCTGCCCTCTCCCTATTCTGTTTCCTATATACAGTTTATGTTGCTCCGCTTTTTCATAAGTCATGTTGAGAGGTTGTTATTCTCAAGTAATAGTAACTCCAGTTCTGTTGGAAGGATACCTCTGAAGCTGCCGTTGGTGATGAAGCAGTAATGTAATGGAATACTTGACATGTTAGCCCGATTTGAGTCCTGGAGGTGGGAAGTACAGAGCCTGCATTCTGAAGGAGCGGGTGTAGATATGTTGCAGTTTTTGCTAACTGTAGTGTTAGCACGCCTTTGGCAAGACAGTGATGGAGTAAGTAATGATACAAGTGTTTCTTCTTTTTTTTGGGTCACCCTGCCTCGGTGGGAAATGGCCGATGTGTTAATAATAATAATAATAATAATCTGACAATATCCTCATTGTTCTACTGAAGTCTCCCAGATCAGGCAAACAGATTTCATCACTATGTATGTAACTCATCTTGTGTGATGGAATATAGTAGGGAAACATTGCTAGATTTTGTTCCCACTGTCAAATATAATAAGTTAGCAGAACATTGTTGATGTATCCAATTTTGCTGGGAGGAGAGAATTCTCCTTCCCCCTCCTCGTCTTTCCTACCTCCTCTTTTATATCTCCCTTTCTCTCTCTCTCTCTCTCTCTCTCTCTCTCTCTCTCTCTCTCTCTCTCTCTCCCTTTGTATCCCTCGGGACTTTTTTTTCATGCTTGTGTTGAGGTAGTTGGGTGGCGTGAGTCGTGCTTTGTGGCGTGGTTGGTGTCGTAGGGTGGAAGAATTAGGGGCCTTATACCACCATACTGTGCCACACCTTCATCTCTTTTCCTTAGAGTTGCCAAAGATTTTCCCCTCGATAATGGGTAATTCATTTCTTAAACCAGAGAGAGGCGTGTACTCTGTAATTTCATTTTAAATATACTCAATGTATTGTTTACTTAAGAAACTGAAGTATCGTTGATGTCTCACAAGTTACCGAGGTTCGAGCCTCATCAGGTCTGAAGAGTATTAGATTGTACGTATGTCTTGCTTTTATGCTGTGCTTGAGCTCTTGGCATATATAGCAATGATCATTTTGCCCAACAAGCAAGAATACAGGTTCATAATTGTTGCATTAACTCGTGAAAGTCATTCTGAACATGCATGTATACTACAGTATTAGCATGTATACTACAGTATTAGCATGTATACTACAGTATTAGCATGTATACTACAGTATTAGCATGTATACTACAGTATTAGCATGTATACTACAGTTAGCATGTATACTACAGTATTAGCATGTATACTACAGTATTAGCATGTATACTACAGTATTAGCATGTATACTACAGTATTAGCATGTATACTACAGTGTTAATTTGCATGCTACAGTTAGCATGTATGCTACAGTATTAGCATGTATACTACAGTATTAGCATGTATACTACAGTGTTAATTTGCATGCTACAGTTAGCATGTATGCTACAGTGTTAGCATGTATACTACAGTATTAGCATGTATACTACAGTATTAGCATGTATACTACAGTGTTAATTTGCATGCTACAGTTAGCATGTATGCTACAGTGTTAGCATGTATACTACAGTATTAGCATGTATACTACAGTGTTAGTTTGCATGCTACAGTGTTAGCATGTATGGTACAGTGTTAGCATGTATGCTACAGTGTTAGCATGTATGCTACAATGTTAGCATGTATGCTACAATGTTAGTATGTATGCTACAGTGTTAGCATGTATGCTACAGTGTTAGCATGTATGCTACAGTGTTAGCATGTATGCTACAGTATTAGCATGTATGCTACAGTGTTAGCATGTATGCTACAGTGTTAGCATGTATGCTACAGTGTTAGCATGTATGCTACAGTATTAGCATGTATGCTACAGTGTTAGCATGTATGCTACAGTGTTAGCATGTATGCTACAGTGTTAGCATGTATGTTACAGTATTAGTATGTATGCTAGTGTCAGTGTATATGTTACAATGTCAGCGTATATGCTACGGTGTTACCATGTATGCTACAGTATTAACTTGTATGCTATATTGTTTACATGTATTCTACAGTGTTAGCATATATGCTACAGTGTTTGCATGTATGGTACAGTGTTTACATATATGCTAGTGTTTGCATGTATGGTACAGTATCAGCGTGTATGGTACAGTGTTTCACTTGCAATATCTGCTCATCAACCTCATCCCTCCCACAAACTCGCTTGTAGAGTGTTATCTCCTCTCCCTTATTATCCATTCGTTCCACATGGCCATACCACCATAGCGTAACTGCCATAGCGTAACTGTAATCTTATGACCTGCACACTATCTTGCACTTCACATCTTTCCACAACATTAAAACTGTGTCCTCTTTGCAGGACATTCCCCACACGTCACATCTATCCATAGTAATAGAACTCTGTGCACTATCTATCCCTCAATACACTATTCTTGTTTCCCAGCCGGTTTATTATCACTGCCAGATTAGCCTGGCTGTGATTGCTATGTGGGCCAGCGAGGCTGCTGACAGCATAGCTTGGTTGAACAGGCAGTCGACGAGGAAGGTTGACTTCAGGCTTGGCTGTGAGGGTAGAAAAAACCCTCGAAATCAGTCACAGGTGTACTGCTGTAATTCTCAGCATTTCATACTCAATGTAGTTATTTTACCCAACTCAACCTTGTAAATTCCACATGGATTTCTCACACACGGTTTGCGGGGAATTTCTCTAGTTATGTTATTTAGGTTAGGGTAGGTTAGGTTTAATTAGTTCGGTTATTATCTATTAATAAAAATTAGATGAAGAGGTGAAAGATCTTGGGGCTCGAGCAGGACATAGTTTAAGGCTTGTTAAACAGCCATCCATTTGACTGTTATAGAACAGTAATGTTTATTATTAAGAGAACGGACTGTGTATAACTTAGGTCAGTTCAATTTCTTAAGTATTCAACGAGGTATCATTGCTACTTAACTCCAGGCAATTTATTCACATTGAATACGAGTATGCAAGTTTTTATGCAACATGTCTACAGACGTTTCATTAACATAACGTCAGACTTTATTTACGCTTGTAGATTCAACCGCATTTATTTCATTTTCATACCTAAACATAACATAAGAAAGAACATAAGAAAGGAGGAACACTGCAGCAGGCCTGTTGGCCCATACTAGGCAGGTCCTTCACAATCCATCCCACTAACAGAATATTTGCTCAACCCAATTTTCAAAGCTACCCAAGAAATAAGCTTTGACAATTCTACCCACTCATGCGCGAGTCCCACTCAAATCCAACCCCTCTCACTCATGAATTTATCCAACCTAATTTTGAAACTACCCAAGGTCCTAGCTTCAATAACCCTACTAGGCAGACTGTTCCACTCATCAACTACCCTATTTCCAAACCAATACTTTCCTATATCCTTTCTAAATCTAAACTTATCTAACTTGAATCCATTATTGCGGGTTCTCTCTTGGAGAGATATCCTCAAGACCTTATTTATATCCCCTTTGTTAATACCCATTTTCCACTTGTATACCTCGATCATGTCTCCCTCATTCTACGTCTTACAAGTGAATGTAATTTTAGGGTCTTCAATCTTTCTTCGTAAGGAAGATTTCTAATGCTATGTATTAATTTAGTCATTCTACGCTGAATGTTTTCTAACGAATTTATGTCCATTCTGTAATATGGAGACCAGAACTGAGCTGCGTAATCTAGGTGAGGCCTTACTAATGATGTATAAAGCTGTAATATAACCTCTGGACTTCTGTTGCTAACACTTCTTGATATAAATCCCAGTAATCTATTTGCCTTATTACGTACGCTTAGGCATTGCTGTCTTGGTTTAAGGTTGCTGCTTACCATCACCCCCAAGTCCTTCTCGCAATCTGTATGGCTAAGTTCTACGTTATTTAACTTATAAGTGCTTGGGTTATGGACACTCCCGAGCTTCAGAACCTTGCATTTATCTACATTGAACTGCATCTGCCACTTTTCTGACCACGAATTAAGTTTGTCTAAATCTTCCTGAAGTTCTATGACATCTATGTGGCGTTTTCTTGATGCTTGAATTAATTTACACCATAGTTTATCTGTTCATATCTGTAGGCTCATTTGTACGCTCATAGGTCTTGTATAAATACTATAGACATATTTTCGTATCAGAAGTCTTCGTATATACACACCTGTATGCTCATTTACTTGCACATTATAAATTGACTCTTACAGACTTCGCTTGTAGTAGAGCGTATGTCAGCGTATACACAAATAACACAAGTATGTCATCATAGAGACTTATTTAATATCTGAAGAAAGTCTTAGAGGCAGTTGAAGGGAGAGGGAAGGGGTATACCTTTGATATACCTTTGAAGAGTTTCGAGAGTATCTACTCTGAGCCCGGCCATGGGCCAGGCTCGTCTGGTGCTTGCCTGGTCAACCAGGCTGTTGCTGCTGGAGGACCGCTGCCCCACATATCCATCACAGCCTGGTTGATCTGGCACCCGATGAAGATACTTGTCCAGTTTCCTCTTGAAGGCTTCTACACTGGTTCCAGCGATGTTTCGGATATCTTCTGGTAAGATGTTGAATAGTCTGGGACCCCGGATGTTAATACAGTGCTCCCGTATTGATTGGTTGATAAGAACATAAGAACATAAGAAAGGAGGAACACTGCAGCAGGTCTGTTGGCCCATACTAGGCAGGTCCTTCACATTCCATCCCACCAACAGAACATTTGTTCAACCCAATTTTCAATGCTACCCAAGAAATAAGCCCTGATAATTTCATTTACTCATGTGCAATTCCCACTCAAATCCAACCCCTCTCACTCATGAATTTATCCAAACTAAATTTAAAACTACCCAAGGTCCTTGCTTCAATAACCCTACTAGGCAGACTGTTCCACTCATCAACTACCCTATTTCCAAACCAATACTTTCCTATATCCTACGTCTTACAAGTGAATGTAATTTAAGGGTCTTCAATCTTTCTTCGTAAGGAAGATTTCTAATGCTATGTATTAATTTAGTCATTCTACGCTGAATGTTTTCTAACGAATTTATGTCCATTCTGTAATATGGAGACCAGAACTGAGCTGCGTAATCTAGGTGAGGCCTTACTAATGATGTATAAAGCTGTAATATAACCTCTGGACTTCTGTTGCTAACACTTCTTGATATAAATCCCAGTAATCTATTTGCCTTATTACGTACGCTTAGGCATTGCTGTCTTGGTTTAAGGTTGCTGCTTACCATCACCCCCAAGTCCTCGCAATCTGTATGGCTAAGTTCTACGTTATTTAACTTATAAATGCTTGGGTTATGGACACTCCCGAGCTTCAGAACCTTGCATTTATCTACATTGAACTGCATCTGCCACTTTTCTGACCACGAATTAAGTTTGTCTAAATCTTCCTGACAGTTCTATGACAGCAGGCCTGTTGGCCCTAGTATGGGCCAACAGGCCTGCTGCAGTGTTCCTCCTTTCTTATGTTCTTATGTTCTTACCTATCTTCGTGTCGTCGGCGAATTTGCTCATATCACTAGTAATTCTCTCGTCAAGGTCATTGATATATATTATAAATAACAACGGGCCTAAGACTGATCCCTGTGGAACACCACTTGTTACAAGTCCCCATTCGGATTTAACCCCATTTATGCATACTCTCTGCTTCCTATTGGTGAGCCATGACTCGATCCATGACAGCACTTTTCCCCCAATGCCATGAGCTGCCATTTTCTTTAACAGTCTCTGGTGCGGTACTCTATCAAAAGCCTTACTAAAGTCTAAATAAACAATATCGAATTCTTTATCGTGATCAACAGCCTCAAAAGCTTTACTGAAGAAGGTTAATAAATTAGATAGGCAGGAACGGCCCCTCGTGAATCCATGCTGAGTATCATTAATCAAATTATGGTTATCTAGATGGCTTCTAATAATATCAGCTATAATTGACTCTAGTAATTTGCCTACAATTGAGGTCAGGCTTATTGGGCGGTAATTTGACGGTAGTGACTTGTCCCCTGCTTTAAAAATAGGAATTACATTAGCCATCTTCCACATATCAGACACTACACCTGTTTGAAGAGATAAATTAAAAATGTTAGATAATGGTTCACAGAGTTCCATTTTGCATTCCTTAAGAACCCTTGCAAAAAGCTCATCAGGACCCGGCGATTTATTTTGTTTCAGTCGGTCTAGTTGTTTCATAACCATTTCGCTAGTGACTGTGATATTACATAATTTATCTTCTTCTGGGCCTCTGTAAAAATTAATTACTGGGATATTATTAGTGTCTTCCTGTGTGAAAACCGAGAAAAAATAATTATTAAGAATAGAGCACATATCATTCTCCTTGTCAGTAAGATGCCCAGAGTTATTTTTAAGGGGACCTATCTTATCCCTAACTTTTGTTCTATAAACCTGGAAAAATTTTTGGGTTAGTTTTTGAATCCCTAGCAACTTTAATTTCATAGTCCCGTTTAGCTTTTCTTATCCCCTTTTTAACGTCCCTCTTAATGTCAGTATACTGATTTATAAGATGACCCTCACCTCTTTTTATGCGCCTATAAATTCCTTTCTTCTGCCCTAAAAGATACTTGAGCCTATTATTCATCCATTTTGGGTCATTTCTACTTGATCTAATTTCTTTATACGGGATAAATGTTCTTTGGGCAGCCTGTATAGTGTTAAGAAAACTGTCATATTGATACCTCTCTTCGTCACCCCAGTCCACAGTTGATAAGTGTTCTCTAAGTCCATTATAATCTGCTAAGCGAAAATCTGGGACCGTTACTGAATTATCCCTACTATCATACATCCATTCAATGCTAAAGGTAATTGACTTGTGGTCGCTTGAGCCGAGTTCCTCTGTAATTTCTAAATTATTAACAATGGGTTTCCTTGCTTGCCAGAACCAAGTCAAGTAGGTTATTTCCTCTTGTAGGTTCTGTCACAAACTGCTTCAAAAAGCAATCCTGAACTACTTCTAAAAAGTCGTTAGATTCTAAATTCCCTGTCAAGAAATTCCAATTAATCTGACTAAAGTTAAAGTCCCCTAGAATTACAACGTTATCGTGTCTTGTGGCCTTAACAATTTCCTCCCAAAGTAGTCTCCCTTGTTCCCTATCTAAGTTTGGAGGACGGTAAATCACGCCTAAAATCAATTTTTTCACACCCCTCTGAAAATTCTATCCAGACAGACCAAAATTCTATCCAGACAGACTGAAAATTCTATCCAGACAGAATTTGTTAAAGGACGGGATGTATGGGGAGGTGGGAGGGATTATGGTGTAGGTGTGGGAGGTGGGTGGGTGTGGGATCAGTATGCAGACTGTGTTAGCTTGTGTGGATCTAGTAGCCAATTAATAGTGAGTGGTTAGTAGGGTGTTAATGCGTGGCCTCTAACACCAGTGTTGGTGCGTGGCTCCCCATCATCAGTATTGGCGCATGGTTCCCCAACACCAGTGTTAGTGTGTGACCGCCGCCATAATCACCACCAACAATAACAGCAACCAACAATAACATTCATAACAATCACCATCACCACCACCAAATGAAATATATAATATATACCTCCCGACGCTGGGGGAACATACATTGTGAAGTTTGAGCGGCTTCAGTGTCTGACACTGAGTCACGATTTCTTCGTTTTGTAATGAAAGTAGACGATGAAATAGAAGGTGAGACTTCACGCAGAGGCCGTGGAGGAGCTGGCTTTGTTAGTAGAGGAGAGTGGTATGTGGGTACGACTGTAGACAGGTTGAAAGGATGATGGAAACATGTGAGAATGTTTCTAAACACTGGTTGGTCTACAGCAGAAATACTTTGGAAAGAAAACTAACGATTCTTTATTAATTTTGTGTTATTGAATACGGAAATGATGCTTAAAATTGCAAATTGGCTCTTATTTATAAAATACTGAGGCCGGGTGCTGATAGCCTTGACCTAGGTAGGGGGGAGGATAAGCAAACTGTCCAGGAGGAAACACTTTTGAGTCAAACTCAATGCGTAATTAGATAAAAATAACGTAAAATTTCCTTTACTTAGTCATTTGTTATTATGGTCATATTCGCTTTCATCACCAGAGAAAGTATGAAGCGAGATAACCTTTTATCTCCGAAGCACAAAATTTTTCAAAAATTGTAGACCAGTGTAATACTTATTGTATTTTTTTAAAGTGTATATACAAGAGTGGGAGGTACATAAGGATGGGCAGAGAGCATATATAACTCCTTTGTATAAAGGACAAAGGGAGAGTGTTGAGTGTACCGGGTAAAGTGTATAGTTGAGTTACTACAGAGTGATGTGACACAAGCAAAGTATGATCGTACAGGAGGAAGGTTAATGCATGACGTGAATGGAATGTCTGGATCAACTCACTGTGTTGAAGCATCAGTTTTCAGCAGTATCTAAATAAAGGAAAGGATCTGCTGTATTTATGGATTTGAAAAGAACATATTAAAGGATGAATATAACAGAGATGTAGTTGATGTTGTGACATTGTGTAATGTTTTGTTTTGCATACCTAACCTCACGTGCAGTTAAAATTAATTGTCCTCTTCGGAAAGGATAGTTTTTTGCCAAGCAAGCTGAGCTTCACTTGTTTTTGTGATTAAGATTGTGAATATGCCTTTAATATACCTTCTATGAGTTTCGAGAATTGTCCTTTCAGAACCCAGCCCTCGACCAGGCTTGTCTAGGGCCTTGCTATAGTACACTGATATGCTAGCTCCAGTACACTTACATGCAAGTTCTAGTACACTTACATGCAAGTTCCAGTACACTAACATTCAAGGCAAGCTCCAGTACACTAACATTCAAGGCAAGCTCCAGTACACTAACATGAACGGATCCAGTACACTAACATTCAAGGAACCAGTACACTAACCTACAAGGCTCCAGTACACTTACATGCAGGCTCCACTACACTTACATGCAACCTCCACTACATTTAACATTCCAAGATCCAGTACACTAACATGCAAGGATCCAGTACACTAACCTACAGGGCTCCAGTACACTTACATGCAAGCTCCACTACACTTACATGCAAGCTCCAGTACTCTTACACTCAAGGATCCAGTACACTAACATGCAAGGCTCCAGTACACTAACCTGCAATGCTCCAGTACACTAACCTGCAATGCTCCAGTACACTAAATTGCAAGCTCCAGTACACTTACATACAAGGTTCCAGTACACTACCTTGCAAGGTTCCAGCACACTAACCTTCAAGGTTCCAGTACACTAACATACAAGGATCCAGTACACTAACATACAAGGCTTCAGTACACTAACATACAAGGCTTCAGTACACTAACATACAAGGCTCCAGTACACTAACATACAAGGCTCCAGTACACTAACATACAAGGCTCCAGTACACTAACATACAAGGCTCCAGTACACTAACATACAAGGCTCCAGTACACTAACATACAAGGCTCCAGTGTACTTAACCAGGGACTTCAGTGGAAATTAAGATTATTAAATTGGATAGCAGTAATTATGGTGTCAGTGTTAGTGTGCTGCCTTGAAGAATTTATTGAGGCTATTGTTCACTCTAGACCCACCCACCTCTCTCTCTCTCTCTCTCTCTCTCTCTCTCTCTCTCTCTCTCTCTCTCTCTCTCTTCTCTCTCTCTCTCACCACCGCCACAACAACAACAATCTTAGCCACTACCATCATAACCTTACTCCTCAAAACCACAGCCTTATTTCCTCTCAACTACTCCCACTATAACCTGCTTCCTCCCAGACACCACTCATTCACTACCCACTAACCAACTCCCATCACCATAACTCTCCAAACCACTCATCACCACCACAACCCTCTAACAACCACCACCCATCACAACCACAACCCATTACCACCATAACCCTCACAACCACAACCCATTACCACCATAACCCTCTCAACCACCTCCCATTACCACAACCCTCCCGCCACTACAAACTTCCCAACCACTACGCATCACCACCACAACCTCCCAACCACCACCCATCACCATCCCAATCCTCTCAACCTCCAACCATCACCACCACAACCCCCGAACCACCACCCATCACCACCACAACCCTCCGAACCACCACCCATCACCGCCAAAACCCTCCCAGCTACCACCCATCACCACAATCCTCCCAACCACACTCATCACCACAGTCCTCTCAATCACCATCTATCCACAACCACAATCCAGTGAAGAGGCAGGACCTGGAGCTGTGAATCATTCCCTGCAACCACAAATAGGTGAGTGCACAGAGAGAGAGAGAGAGAGAGAGAGAGAGAGAGAGGTGGACGGTGCGTGTCAGTTCATCACGCTCACTGTCAGTCAAATGCGTGATCCCAGTGTCACTACTATGTGAGTGACAAATCCGGCTCCTAATGTTACATATTATTAAAAGTTTTAGTTTTTCTTGAAGATGAAGAGGGAAATAGAATTAGATACCTGTGCAATTGTAACACTAACAAGATTAATGGATGATTTAAGTGTATACTGAATATATGTCGAGGCTTGCAAGTGTTAATCCTTTGTGTTACGAGATACAAAGAGAAGATTTCCTTTTTAGTTATCGTTTCCATTTTTAATAATTATTTTTTTAAGTTTTCTTGTAGTCTTGTATTATTAACAGCGTGTTTTTTGTGTTAAAAATGCTAGTTATATTTTCGTATTTAATGAATGTAATAAATTTACAGCTATGGAAAAACTAATTAAGTGAGACTGATAAATTGCATTACTTACAACTGACATGATGTAACCTTTATTATTTACAAAAATTATTGCATAATAAATCTTGTGTCTGTGTATGTAAACAGTTTTTGAAAACTCTCATGACTGTGTTAATTGATGGTGTACACGGACGTGAGAAACACCACCGGAAATGCCGGTGTATATTTTATTTGCAAATTAAGCAAAGAGACACTCAAGAGTGCAGAAGAAAATGAAATTTATTCTGGTGTTTGTGTGAAACAACTGAGGCTCGATTTTCCTCCTGAGGGTTGAACCCTTCGCTCTGTCTGACGAGATTTCTGTCACTAATTGTTATAATCATAATCATGTTTTTTACAGAGTCGGATCGGTAAGCCAGCGGAAGTCCTCGGTCAGATGACCAAAAGCTTCAGCTGCTGGTCATCATATGATTAAGACCCGTGTCAGGAAAAACTTGTCCTGTTTCCTAATCTGGCTGACGCGAGCTGCGTCAGGTAGTACTGCCTCCAGTACGAATGTCAGTAACTACGTCGAAATACAAATAATTTCTGTGTTCGATCTTGGCTCATCGTGTACGAATATGCTGTCTGTTTTTTTTTTTTTTTTTTTTTTGTAAGTGCATTTTATCAAATCATTTAACAGTAATGAGATGATCTGATAGGCAGGAATTTCCCTAAAAAGTAAATTTTGTGAGGGACTACAGATGCGTCTGTATTACACCAGACTAGAAGGTGAGCTAAATTTGCACCTCAGTTATTATGAGAACATAAGGAACACTACAGCAGGCCTGCTGGCCCCATACCTAACTACTTCTGTGTGTAAGATATCAGCTGTCGGGAAATAGATGGAAAATAATGATCTGCTGTTCGTTGAGAGATCTTAATGATACCGAAGTAGTACGACGACAAAGAAGTACTGACAAAATAGTTACCGAGGTAATACCGACAGTGAGGAGAGTGGTTATCAGGAGGGAGCGGGAGCACACTGGCGTGTCCCCTCAGTATGTGATCCGTCACCAGCTTGTGATTAGTCATCAGTCAAGGTTTAATTACGGAATGCAAATTAGTGATGTACGAGTCCTGGGCGTGTCGGGAACGACACGGCAGAGGATGCGGGTTTCCTGCTGTAATTAGTTACCTTGTTGAATTTGCGGGTGTTGAGCTAAAGTTCTTGTGACCGTCTCTTAAAGAGATATTTCTAATGTGATCTTGACATAGACATGTACGAACACATAACTTAAACTGTTTGTCTTGTGTTGGTCTTAGTCTCTGAGTGTTGGATGTGTCTGGACACTATCTTACCCTAAATTAAAACTGCGAAGAATTTCCTCTTCCACTGTTACTCTCTAGTTTGTTTCACCTCTCTCCTTCCTTGAAGGGTAGCCGTTGATGCTGGTTGAAGGCTCTTGTTGCAAGGTATTGGAACTGTTCTTCCCTCCACTTCCTCAGATCAAACCTGATCGCCTTCCATTACTCAGGTGCTGTGTGATTTTCTTGTATATCGTTTTAGCCTTGAATTTATTAACTATCCACATCTTGAAGGCTTAATCAATAAATTTCAGAATCTTCTGTATGCCATCGGTCTGTATCGTATCAATGATGACACAGAATACAGACAAGTTGAGAAAGATACCTAAGCGTTGCACATGTGACTTGATGATAAACTCATCGATCTGATAAGTAAGACACATAGGCAACAGTTAGACATCTTTATTCCGAAACGTTTCGCCTACACAGTAGGCTTCTTCAGTCGAGTACAGAAAGTAGGCAGGTATTGTATACCATTTTGATATTCATCGATCTGTTTCTCCTGCTAAATTTTGTTGGTGTCCATTTCTGTTTGATTATTTTGTGTGTCGCTAAGTCCTTCTAGAGTAGCATGTGAAGACAGTTTTCTTAGTCTTGTTTGTAATGTTTATTTCTCCTCTCCGGCACCAACCTTGTGACAAACCTTTACCACTTTCACATTTTCTTGCTTATACTAGACAAATATTTGTACTAGTACAAATAGGAAGCACCTCTATCTCGCGCTCAGCAGACGGAGGATCAAGCCTCCAAACAATCCACCACGGTCCAGGGTGAATTCTATTTTTTGTTGAAAAAAAAAAAGATCATTTACTTAAAATAAATTTCAGCAGCCATCTTTTACACCATTCCTGTAGCCGCTCTGGGTCATCTTAATGTTTTTCTTGGAATCCTTTTAGGTCAGAATTCCCTTCAGTATTGCTTTGCCTAGCCCGTGAAGATTAAGAGTTAGAAATCTACACTTTAAAGGCTCAAAGATTTAAAGGTGGATAGTTTACGTACACCAGAAACTCTGTGGGTGCCATAACAGAACCTTGTGGGATCCTTCTGGATCGGTTCCTTTTACCCTTTTACTTCGCTACATACCTTAGCTGTTCTCTTTTGTTTAGGTATTCCTTTATCCATTTTTAGCCTCTGTTAATTGATATATTTTGCGAATTCTATCATTAGTTTTCAGTTGGTGATCATGTTAGGCACAGGTTGTTAGGTGGAGATTAAGACATGTGCAACACATACAGAGGGAGCAGTAGTACTGCTCCCTCTGTATTTGGATGAGGAAGCCTACTCTGTAGGCGATACCTTTCATCAATAATGATACTCAACTGTTGCACATGTGTATTAATCTTGTCGGTATTTTATACCATTTTCAACAGTTTGTTAGGCAAACCGTTTCGCTCATTCCTTTACTCCTTCCCACCTCTCTTTCCTGAAATATTTACCAGTTCACTTAGTCATTTTTTTGTCACGTCTTTCCTCCCTTCTATACTCCATACACTCTCCTCTTTTCCTTGTTTGCGCTCCCATACTTATTCCTTTAACTCCTGCCCTTTTATTGCGTCTCTTGCCTCTCCCCTTCCACCTCTCCCATTACTTGCTACTTCTCTTTATCGCGTGCTCTCCTTTGACACTTCTTGTTGCAGCTGTTGTTTGGGGAGGATGGGAACCCCATCCAGTGATCTAAATGATGTGTTTAATGTGATCCTCATTATTTACCCGATATATTACTGATGGTATGCAATACTGACGATACACAAATAACCCGCACGTAGGAGAAAAAATTATGACGACGTTTCGGTCCGACATAAGTTTCTTTCTCGTATGTGGGGGGGGGGTATTTGTGTATTGTTCCAATCACGGTATTGTGCTTTTTTTATTCAATACCGACAAATTAATGAATAAGACACACTTGCAATACTTCGGCATGTTTATTGCCGAAACGTTTCGCCTACACAGCGGGCTTCTTCAGTCGAATACAGACCACACTGGAAACAGTAGCAGTAGTGATCAGTTCATGATCCTGGACGGGAGGTGGTCACCACCAGAGTAACTCGAGGTTTTAGTGTTACTGTGCTTGTCTGTCAGCTCTGGCTGACAGACAAGCACAGTAACAATACTTATGACCGGTTTATAGAGTTTTTCTACTGAAACCCGATCTGATTTCGTCTTTGACTGCTTAGTCAATCGTGCTGTTGGTGCCAGTAGCCAGCAGTTCTATATTGTGAAGATTCAAACACATGTGTAACAGTTGGGTATCTTTATTGATGAAACGTTTCGCCTACACAGTAGGCTTCTTCAGTCAAATACAAAGGGAGCAGTCTACTGTGTAGGCGAAACGTTTCATCAATAAAGATACCCAACTGCTGCACATGTGTTTTAATCTTCGACTTCTTGGTATTTTATACCATTTTCAACAAGATCTACATTGTCATAATTTGGCTGACCTGGCATTGTTTACAAGTATCGGTTCAGTTTGTGGTTACGTGAGGCGATGATATGGTTATTCAGGGGTGGTATGAACTGAGGGTTTTACGTCATATCTGGGTTATGTTTACGCTGAGGTATTAACACTTGAGAATGTTGGTTTATTGGGTTTGATCCTTCATGAAAGGTGGTGTTAGTCAAGGCTAAGAATCTAGTCTAACGTAATGTATAAAGTATTAGGTGTCACCATTACTGAGAGTAGTTTCATACTTAAATAATTGACTTGTGTGTGGATGTAAAAGCTAGTATTCTGCCATTAAAATCATGCATGCATTTAGTGTAAATGTTTATAAAAAGCAGTTTCAGCTGCCGGGAATCATCAGTTCGCAAGTAAAGTAATAAGCTGTGTATGGTAGTGTGTGTGTGTGTGTGTCAGTCCATCTTCATGTCTGTATATATATATATATATATATATATATATATATATATATATATATATATATATATATATATATATATATATATATGTGTGTGTTTTGGTATGTGTGTGTGTGTGTGTGCGCGCGCCCACCACTTTCGCTGTATACCTGCTCTTATAACACTTAAATGTCTTGCCTCCATCTGAAATATTCTTTGAAATTATTACGGCACTTGTTTTTTTTTGTTTTCGAGATGAATACAGTTCTTCTCTAGTGCAGAGTTTTCCCTTCCCGGTGCTGGGTCCCTGATAAACTGTACCCTTCTCCAAGGGTAGTTGCCCCTTCCTGGTGCTGGGTCCCCGATAAACTCTACCCTTCTCCGAGGGTATAGTTGCCCCTTCCTGATGCTGGGCCCCTGATAAACTCTACCCTTCTCCGAGGGTAGAGTTGTCCCTTCCTGGTGCTGGGTCCCCGATAAACTCTACCCTTTTCCGAGGGTAGAGTTGCCCATTCCTGATGCTGGGTCCCTGATAAACTCTACCCTTCTCCGAGGGTAGAGTTGTCCCTTCCTGATGCTGGGTCCCTGATAAACTCTACCCTTCTCCGAGGGTAGAGTTGCCCCTACCTGATGCTGGGCCCCTGATAAACTCTACCCTTTTCCAAGGGTAGAGTTGCCCCTTCCTGATGCTGGGTCCCTGATAATTTCTACCCTTCTCCGAGGGTAGAGTTGCCCTTTCCTGATGCTGGGCCCCTGATAAACTCTACCCTTCTACAAGGGTAGAGTTACCCATTCCTGATGCTGGGCCCTGATAAACTCTACCCTTCTCCGAGGGTAGAGTTGCCCCTTCCTGATGCTGGGCCCCTGATAAACTCTACTCCTCTCTAAGAGCACAGTTGCCCCTTCCTGATGCTGGGTCCCTGATAAACTCTACCCTTTTCCGAGGGTAGAGTTGCCCCTTCCTGATGCTGGGTCCCTGATAAACTCTACCCTTCTCCGAGGGTAGAGTTGCCCCTTCCTGATGCTGGGCCCCTGATAAACTCTACCCTTTCCAAGGGTAGAGTTGCCCCTTCCTGATGCTGGGTCCCTGATAAACTCTACCCTTCTCCAAGGGTAGAGTTGCCCCTTCCTGATGTTGGGCCCTGATAAACTCTACCCTTCTCCAAGGGTAGAGTTGCCCCTTCCTGATGTTGGGCCCTGATAAACTCCTCCATGTGCCCTTCATGTTGCCATAAACTCTACCCTTCAAGGGTAGAGTTGCCCCTTCCTGATGTTGGGCCCTGATAAACTCTACCCTTCTCCAAGGGTAGAGTTGCCCCTTCCTGATGTTGGGCCCTGATAAACTCTACCCCTCTGCAAGAGCACAGTTGCCTCTTTCTGATGCAGTAACCTCACCCTCTGTAAGGTCAGATTTACCCTTTCCTTTTGTTGGGTCAGTAATAAACTATCCCTTTTCGAGGGCAGAATTTTCCCTTCCATTTGCTTGGTTCACGAGAGACTACATCTTGCAAGGACTGACCCAAACATGGAATACGATCCAGCTTACTTCAGACAAATGACACTGACGTTTTTTCATAAGTGAACTTCTAAGGCTCATTAACGTTTACGTAGCCGGGTCAGGAAGTAGCCTAATAATACATTCTTGTTGCAAATATTGTAAGTTTCAACGATGCTCTAATATATATTTGACATAATAACATTTTGGTTTTTAAATAAATTGAATAACTATGATAGCATGTTGATGGATTTGAACGTAATAAAGATATAAAATTTATTATTTCAGTTACGTTAACTATAACTTTATATAGGCTATTGAAGAACGTTGTTAACTGTTATATTACAAGAATTAGTTTTAATTGTAACTCTTCACTATGAATATAGTAGTAGTAATAGCAGTGGTAGTGGTAGTAGTGTGGCTGTAGTAGTAGTGGTGGCAGTAGTAATAGTATTAATCGTAGTAGTAGTAGTAGTACACGAATAATATAAATGTAACCGGTCATTTTTCTTCTTATGATCAGAATTATCCAGAGGGCTGAGGAGGGGTTGTTGAGGTGGTTCGGACATGTAGAGAGTGTGGACAAAATAAATGGCTTCGAGAGTGTATAAATTTGTAGTGGAGGGAAGTGGGGTAGAGGTCTTCCTAGGAAAGGTTGGAGGGAGGGGGTAAAGGGGTTTTGTGTGTGATGGGGCTTGGACTTCCAGCAATCATGCGTGAGCGTGTTAGATAGGAGCGAATGGAGACAAATGGTTTTTAGGACTTGACGTGCTGTTGGAGTGTGAGCAGGGTAATATTTATGAAGGGATTCAGGGAAACCGGCAGGCCGGACTTGAGTCCTGGAGATGGGAAGTACAGTGCCGGCACTCTGAAGGAGGGGTGTTAATGTTGCAGTTTTATAACTGTAGTGTAAGCACGCCTCTGGCAATACAGTGATGGAGTGAATGATGGTAAAAGTTTTTCTTTTTCGGGCCACCCTACTTTGGTGGCAAAGGGCGATGTGTTAATAAAAAAAAATAATACTAAATTTGGTTATTCGTCAATAAAATTTAAATTACGTGAATAAAGTGTTGCGTCAGCCAATTTCTTGGGGCCATGACTCGTGTCCACCTCCACCACAAATATTGTTTGATATAAGTTTGCAAGACAAGTGAAAAAGATGAGTAGAAAAAAGACGAAGCGCATGTTCTTTATAAAAGAATTAATAATATTTATTTTACCTTGCAGATTATTCTGCAACACAATAAAAATGATCAAAAAAATGTTTTTTTTCCCTGCACGATAGGAAATAATACTTGCAACAACATGACAAGTTATGTAGGAGGACCAGTAGAGATAGCCTCAGCAGATTGACTGCACATGTGAATAAATAATAACAATATCAATTCCTTTACCTTTGATGAGTTTTGAGAGTTTTTCTAATCCCAGAGCCTGTAGTCCAGGCTTGTCTGATGCTTGACCTCAATTAATAATAATAATAATAATGATGATCGCTGGTGAGTTAATATGATAGTGTCTGACTTCACATGTTCATCCATCAAGGGGTTAGAACGAAACAGTTGGTTTCTCAAACATTTAGCCCTTGTGATGGCCAAAAGAAAGAACTTTAATCCCATCCTACATCAGGAGTCTAGTGCATTTGACTAATAAATTGAGGGACTAAACTCTACTTAACATTTTTAGTTAGTCTTATACCTGAACTGTTTTGAATCAGGTGATTGACTTGCTGGACTCTCAGCTAAATTACTTTTTTTTAAATGGCCAACCATATACCAGCCAGATTTTACATGTTAAAAATTGGCCGCTTGTATTTTTTTTGTCCCAGACAAATGCAATTCGCCCAATGTTTTTCAGTGTCAAGTTCTGCACATTTTGAGAAATATTTTGCAAGGTTTGTACCAGACTTGTGATATATTTTTGTAAACACTCGAAAACGTTCGTTTTTTTTTTTCATTCCGTAGGACTTTCAGTACTAAAAATCACACTTAAGATATGGATAAACATGTAAATACTTAAAATCTTCAGAAGCATGAGCATAAATTTGTAAAATATCAATATAGTTCCAGTCATAGGAGAATATTACTGTTAAATACGGTAAGCAATGTATTTTATAACCTTATTTTGTTGTGTTGGAGAGTTGCTACGGTAGAAGCGTTTTTGTTGTGCAAGAAGTGTGTTAAGAAAGGAGTGTGTCTTGTTTGTTGTAATATAAGTGTTCTTATTGCGGCAAAAGTGTGTTGTAGTGGTAGTGTTGTGGTAGAATCGTTTGTTGAAGTAGCGGTGTTTGTTGAGGTAGATGTGTTTGTTGAGGTAGAGGTGTTTGTTGAGGTAGAGGTGTTTGTTGAGGTAGGGATGTTTGTTGAGGTAGGGATGTTTGTTGAGGTAGGGATGTTTGTTGAGGTAGGGATGTTTGTTGAGGTAGGGATGTTTGTTGTAATAGTGTGTTCGTTGCGGTAAAACTGTCCTGTGAGGTGTGTGTGTTAGTAAAAAGTGGACTTCATAGAGAGGGATTGATTACTTGGGGAAAGTGAGGGGGGCGTAAAGGATGGAAAAATAGAGTAAGGAGAATGAGGATGAGTAGGAGGAAGACAAGGTTAGACAAGGGAGGGTAAGAGGCTTTGTGGAAACTGTGATGAAAATTCCCACCACCCCCGCACACACATCACTGCTTTTTTCGGGTGCCGCGTAGTGTTAGAAAACTTCAGTCCTGTTGGAATTTCATATACTGTGTAAGAAAACTCTCCGGTCATGTGTGTAAGAAACTCCAGTCCATGGTGGAAGCATTTAAGTATTGGGCAAAAGGTTTTCATTACTTCTATATCTCTCCTGTATACACCCACATCATCATCGTCATTTAAGATAAAAACTGAAGAGATCTTCATTTGTGGTATATTCACTGGCACGCATGGATGTGCGCACCCTCAACATAAACGGTATATTTTGGAAGCCAAGTTTGACGGCGGGTATTAATATGCACCCCGTGATGCTCACAAAGTTTGACAAGCACGTGGGTAACCTGATTTTCATGTAAAAATATGGAAATGGTGATGGTGATCATTGAGGCGCTGTGTATGTGGCTCGTAGATATCACATTCCAGAAAACTTGTTCTGGTCACATTCCTGCCGACCTACGACACCGTACCACACACACTACTGCTCTTATTACTTTTTCCATCTCTCCTTCTTCATTTCTCACTACACCTATATACCAACCTCCCTCACCTAGCACCTTCATCCCTGGCTACACTTACACTCTTTCCCTGTACTCTTTACATAATCCCTTCCCCTTACTTCATCCGTTGCCTCTATCCTAGCCATCCTTTTTAACTGACCGAAGGCTTCCGACAAATCCTTGTGAGGACAAACAGCTGGTAGCCTAACAATAGATCGTTAAGCCGAGTCTTGGAGGGAAGTGCTTTGGAAGTGCAAGGAAGCCACGCTGAATATCTCACTGGAGGAGTAAACACACTACTCACGGCTTTTAGCAGTTCGCGATAATATTTAGTAAGTATACGCAAGTCAATTGAAAATATATCTACATTGTGAGAATAGAGAATCAGTGGGAGACAATCTCCTCCAGAACACATATTTATAACAGTTGTGTTAGGATAAAACTGAAACATCTTGGAATCGCAATAAATCCTCATTTAAGTAAGTCAGTTTTTTTGATGTGTTACCAATTCAGTTTGTTGACGCTTCCAGCTTTATTTGGAATCATGTTTTCGCTATTTTAAGGTTGTGTAGGTTAATTTAAGCTTGGCTAAATTGCTTTAAGTTAGATTTGCATAAAAACGTATCTATAACAACAAATACGCAAATTAAAACGTCTGGTAACGAGGTGGAAGAGAGGAAAAAACAGCACTTTTTAGTTAATCTTGGTACTACATGCGTATGATGTACTGTCATGGTACTACATGCGTATGATGTACTGTCAGGTGTATAGAACCATCAAATAACGATGCTTTTGACACAACAACTCTGAAGGTATTAATAAGATATAACTTATTAACCGATAATGCAGGATTTTATATGTATGTACACTATATATATATATATATATATATATATATATATATATATATATATATATATATATATATATAAATGCCGTGCCGAATAGGTAAAACTTGCTATTTTGGCTTAAATATCGCAATTTTGGCTTAAAAACTTGTGTATGCAATAATTTCGCAAAAATCATTCTGAACCTAACGAAAAAATATATTCCATTGTGTTTGTTTATTATTAAATTATTGTTTTGCATATATATATATATATATATATATATATATATATATATATATATATATATATATATATATATATATATATATAGGAGTATCTGAAAGAGTTAGAGCTAAGGAAGGGGTAGCGATAATTTTGAAGGATCAGTTATGAAAGGAGAAGAGGGATTATAAATGTATAAATTCAAGGATTATGTTGATTATGTTGTGTGTGTGTTGCATATATTCTTATGGCTATGAGCGCTGAGCGACCTGCACGGTCAAATTGTTCAGTAAATGTCACAACTGCTACTACAAGCTTCAAAAACAGTTCTGGACTACTTATACCTGGAGAAGGTTTCTGGGGTCAACGCCGGTCTGAGACCAGGAAGTCGTTGGAATCAAAATTCACAGTTAGAGAATTCAAATCAATTTGGCTAAAATCAAATCTCATAGACGTGATACATTATCGTATCGTGAAGCCGTAATTACAATTGTGTTTCAAAGAAGTCTTCATTGTTTTCCAGGTTCGAGCGTCGGTAGTGAACCCTTATGATCAGATATTATATCCTTCAGTTCCTTAATATTTTAAATAATTTTTGATGTAACAGTCCATATTTTCTCTGACAAAGCGCTGCTTCACTACCTTTCTTGCCGTGGCTATGAATGTGGAATAATTTAAATCTGTGTCATTGAACACACCTAAAACCCCACGTTGGTTATTTGTATTTTCTGGAGAGATGATGAAATATTACGGTAAGTTTTCCATTGCGAGAGGCTGAGGAGATTGAGTACCATGTGATGGGCAAACCATCACTCCATCCTGATGGAGCTGGTGATTGTGTGGTCAGTGGTCCTTGACTGCTTGGTGAAGGCCAGTCAGGTACAGTGTATTTTGGATTCAGGTGATAGACTTGAATGCAAAAAACTTTGATTCTGTTTCTAACCCCTTGAAATTCGGATCAAAATCACGTGGAAACACTAACAAATATTAAGAAGCAGGTAAAATGTGTTTTTCCTACCCTTTATCCTATGTTACTAGAAATTCCTTTATAATTTGGCAGTAGCCCAACATGATCTGCAGAGAACAACATCTGCAGAGTCTAAGTTGCAACCTCAGCTGCATTAAGGATGATTGTAATTTGAACTCGCTGTTATTAGTCTTGGAGAGTCTCTCTCTCTCTCTCTCTCTCTCTCTCTCTCTCTCTCTCTCTCTCTCTCTCTCTCTCTCTCTCTCTCTCTCTCTCTCACACACACACACATAAAAAAGCACACGCACGCATTCTTTCATTCATTCCTTTTGATCGAGAAGTACAAATAAAACGCCTTAGTTAAATATCAGTGTTTTTGTTTATTGAATGTTGTTAATATTGTCTTAGATTCTAATGTCTTATATATTTGGTTTTAACAAACGTATTCTCCAACCAATATGTAATCTTAAAGAACCTTAGCTGATCATGTGTTTGTTGTGTGTGTGTGTGGGGGGGGGGTGAAGGAGAACTGAACCACTGTGTGACATTTGACAGTATTGAAGCCTTGCAAAGTCCGTCCAGCTTTTGACATTTGTGTTGTTGAATGATGCAAACCTTGAAGGTTGCTGCCGGTACTGCTCTTACTGTAGTGAATTGTTAATCTACATCAACACTTATTATATTTTCCTTAGTAGGTTTAAAGTTCACATGAACATGTATGATTATATTAATGGTCTGAAAACCGACAAGTAGATGAATAAGACATGTGCAACACTTGGGTACCTCTCTCTGTATTGAACCGACGGAGCCACTGGTTGGGGAAAGGTTTCTACATTAAGGATACCCAAGTGTTGCATTTTTCTTATTTAAATGCATTTGATCACGTTGAATTAGTTATAAGTTATAGGTAATAGTTGACAACGAAAAATACAAAGGATAAAAATGGTAGGACCTCACCATTGAGTCAGCGATTCCTTAGTTGACAGTTACACCTTCAGAGAGAGAGGTGACAGGTTGTAAAACAAGATTATTAAACAGAGGTTCAGTAGGAGAGGAGTGGAGGCATTCTTCAAGGTTTTCCCTCACAGAGTCTCTTCCAGATGTCACCGTCCCCGCGGCCCGGTCTCAGACCAGGCCTCATGTTTGCTGGCCTGATCGATTAAGCTATTGGTGCCTGCCGCTTGCGGTCCATCGTTTGCACCACAATCCGACTGATCAGAAAGTGGTTTGAGGAATCTATGGATTTCCCTCTTAGAGACAGCTAGGGATATGCTAGTAATCATTCACCCCTCCATTATGCATTAAAGGGGGGTGTTGAAGAGTCGTGGTCACTTAACACTTATTGAGTTCTCTCAGTGTACTCATTGCTCCCCTGCTTTTCATTGGAGGTATACTGCACTGTGAAGCCTCATGTGATCACAGGTAGTTATTTCGATGTGCATCTTTGTGACCAATCCCTCCAGTATCTTCAAAGTGTACAGTAGACTATGATGTATCGTTCTTGCCTATGTTCAAAGAAGTACAGTATTAGGAACTTCAAGTATTCCCAGTAATTTAGGTGATCGCTTAAGTTTATAAAGTTTATACGAGCTGCACATTCTCCCGCTCAGTAATTTCTCCTGCTCTGAAGGGGGCCGTTGGTACACAGCAGTATTCCTGCCTAGAGAAAACGAGTGACCTGAAGAATGTCATCATTGGCTTGGCATCTCTTGTTTTTGAAGGTTCAAGTAATCCAACTTATATTTTCTCTTGCAGCTGCGACAATAACGTTGTTGTGCTCCTAGAACTTGAGATCTGACATTATTACTCCCAGGTCTCTTACATTTGACTAACGTTCTATTGAGTGCTTTGAGTTTGTCTTGTACTCCTATCATGATTTTTATTTCCTCCATTTTACAGTGACGTAATAACTGAAACGTATCCTCATTGAACATCATATTGTTATCAGTGGCTCACTGGAAGTCTTGGCTTATATCAACTTTAGGGTTCGTTGTCTTTCGTTTATGCCACTTACATAGAAATTCTAGTATTGTCTGCAAAGGATGATAGTGTTATGATTTATGTCCTTGTATATGTCAGAAATAATAATGAAGATAATGATAATGAACTGCATATGGGCGCAAGAAGGCAGCACCGTCAATGTATAAGTAAGTCCTCTTGTATATAATGTATAAGCAAGCCCCTCGTTGTATATAATATATAAACAAGTTCCCTCGTTGTATATAATATATAAGCAAGTTCCCTCGTTGTATATAATGAATGGGCTCTGTGTTCTTAATATTGCAACTTGTTACGCTTTTATTTTAATTAAATTTTGATCAAGGTATCACGTTTTTATATGATTCTGTTGCATAATGAATAATGAAGGAAATCGTGTTGGAGATCTTGACAAGTTCAGGCAAAAGTTGTGCTCGTGAATGACAGTAATTTTCTGTTGTTTCTATATAAAATACTGAGCTGGGACGCTGAACGTCAAGAAGAATGAATGTTGTATGAGCAGTGAGGGCGGCACAGCAAGAGGATGGCAGGGAGGAGGGCAGGGGGCGAGATGACAGGGAGGAGGGCAGGGGAAGAGATGACAGGGAGGAGGGCAGGGGAAGAGATGACAGGGAGGAGGGCAGGGGAAGAGATGACAGGGAGGAGGGCAGGGGAAGAGATGACAGGGAGGAGGGCAGGGGAATAGAATGGCAGGGGAAGAGAATGGCAGGGAGCAGAGCAAGGAAACGAGGACTTCTAATGGAAATAAATCCCACTGTCTGACTTTGACTTTATTACTCTACGTTAAATCTACATAATTTATCAACCAGTGTATGGCTATAGCATTTATGTTTTATAATTTGTACAAAAGTATAATAATATCTAAAAAATATTTGTAGATTTAATGAATTAAGCTTAACTTTCCTCATCCTTGATGATGAACCTCGACCCGGGACAACACAGGCCCCTTGCTCTTGGAAGATGCTGTGATCAGGCACTAGATATCTTGAAGATGCTCTCATAGTCTGCACAGACAATGCTTTGCCTGTAAGCAGTCTCGTGACGTTCCTGGCTTGAGTATGACTGGCAGAGTACTCCTCGTGCAGACTTTCTTTTCAGAGGTGAAGTTTATGGCAGAGTTCCAGGCCAAACTTTCAGGGGCACTAACGTACTGCTTGGTTATAGGTGTTGGGTCCTCTGTAGAGTGGCAATGATAACTACCTGTATATACCCTTTCATAAAGTGAGAGTGTGTGTGTCTGGTTCCGGCTGATGTCCACGTGTTGACCAGATTTCTGGATGTTTGTAGAAAACTTTAGTCCTAAGCTGAGTTTATTTAATGGCATATACAGGGAGTTATCACTCTCACCCCTCAGGATATACCCAGACCTTCTCTTCCAAAAAACTACGTCGAAGCCCATAAAAAGTTGGCGTAGAATTCCGACAGCAGAGTCACCAACGCTGACAGAGATGGTGTAATCATCATTAATAGTGGCGATTACTATGAAAAAATATGCTTCTTCTTCTTCTTCTTGATGCCAAGACTACCCTTGAAAATAAAATGCGACGTATTTTGGCTAAGGACTCGTCATTTTTTCTCAAGTAGGCCTGAAAATCCTCACCCGCACCACTCATACTGTATCTGCACATATCTAAGGACTCCCTTCTTTTCCAGACTAGACCACGTCTAGTCTAAATTCCCACAGGACAAAATCTACTCCCGCAAAAGGAAAACCTTACTCATTCACACCACTCCCCTAGAAAACACCAACACTGATCATCGTTTTGTCCTCTTCACAGGACAAGCTTTCCCCATTCTCATTCCATCTTCAGAAAAGCCAACATGAACTATCAAAGACCTCGCATGCTCAAGAGCGCCACTTGTATAATAGTTTACAGCATTTCGTGTCAGGGATGTAATAAGGTTTACATCAGTGAGACGGGGCGTCGTCTTGAGACTCTCCTGCAGGAACACAAATATACTTACGGGATGAACGATATCAACAATGGGTGCGACGTTCACCACAGTCTACACTCGCACGTCATGAACTATGGAGCACCACTACAGTTGCGTCAGGAGGAGGACAAAACCAAACACAAGATTCTGGAAGCAGCCACTATTTATTTATTTGACACCATCGAGCAAAACAAGGGAATGAACAAGCTGGCACGTCCCAATGCATATATTGTGCATGGTCTATATAATAAAAATATTTCCTTTGTGTCTGAATCCGCGCTTATCCTCTCCCCTCCTCCCCCTCCTCACTTAGGCAACTAATATGCACATCGTGTGACCTGTCTCGCATCGTGACCTCACTTGTGACTTCGTTTGTGACCTCCCTGACCTCAGGGGGGCTCGTTTGCCTTATGAAGCAGCGTATACAAGTTTTTGTATACTTGATAAACTTCAGTACTGGACGAAACGTCGCAGCAAAAGTTTACTTTCAAACTCAGTTTCTTTCTCGCTGCGTTTTGATTTACACATTGGTTTATCCATGTGTGCGTGTTCACTTACAGATTGGTTTATCCATGTTTAAATGTTTACTTACTCATTGGTTTATCCATGTGTGAATGTTTACTTACTCATTGGTTTATCCATGTGTGAATGTTTACTTACTCATTGGTTTATCCATGTGTGAATGTTGACTTACACATTGGTTTATCCATGTGTGAATGTTGACTTACACATTGGTTTATCCATGTGTGAATGTTTGTCTTGAGTGTCAGTGTATTGACTTGTATTTGCCTTTTCATTTGAAAGTGTTTAATGGTATTTCATGTCAAAGTTCTTTGTAAACTTGTTAACCTTTTTCCTCTTCCTTCCCTCCTCACTTCTCTTCCCTTTCCTTTTCTCTCAGCTACCCTCCTCAATTTTCTTTCTCACATCTTTCCTCTGCCCTCCTCTTCCTCTCCCATTTTCATTTATTCCCTTCCTCTCCTCACTTTTTCTTCCTCCTGGAGGTGCTGCTTGAGGGAATTACCTGGAGGGTGTTTCGGGGGTCAACGCCCCCGCGGCCCGGTCCATGACTAATTAGCGACATTGAAGGAAGTAATCCAGGGAGGTGTAGGCGGAGGGAAGGACTGGTGTAGAGATGTCTCCGTTGATGCTAATTACTAAAGGTAATTACTATATCTTCTGGGTGGAGCGTGGTTAGGGAGAGGGAGGAAGGGAGGTCACTCCTTGAAAGAGATAATTGAGACACCATTAGGGTACTCCCCTTCCTGTGTTTATCATTCATTCCATGACAGGTCGCTCTCTTTCCTGGATCTTCTTACTGCTTCTATGATTTCTATATTTGTGCCGCAAGTTTCTTTTCTTCCTTCCCTTTATCCTCCCTCCCCTCAACTCCATCTCTTCCTTCTCTTTTCCCTTTTTCCTTCATTTTGCCTCTGACTTTTCTACGAAGGTCTCATTCATCAAGAGTCTGCTTGACAGAAAGTGACTGGAAGCTCGATAAGTGTCAGAGGTTGTCCACTTTTTAACGTCCTTCCTTCATGCATAAAGGAAATTACCACCAAAACTCTTGTCTTCAAAAGGAAATTTCATAAGTTCCTCGAATCGGTTCCCCACCAGCATGGCTGTGGTTCGCACGTTGGACTACGTGCAGCCAGCAGCAGCAGCCTGGTTGATCAGGCCTTGATTCAGCAGGAGGCTAGGTCTGGAACCCGGCCGGGACGGCGATGACTCCTGGAAAACATCCTTCAGGTTCCCAAAATATCTTCCACATGAATATTGCCAAGCCTCTCTAATTTTCTTTGTATTTTCTGGTTTCTGTTTAGTTTGTTTTCTGTTGCTATTTTAATATACACATTGTTTATTCTTGGCCGAGATGAAATAGCTACTAGTCATAACATTTTTCACGGAGGTGGAATTTTGGTAATATTCCTTCGTCAGCCAATTGTACCAAGGAATGTGTTCAGAAGTTAATAATAATAATAATAATAATGAAAGAGGGCATGAAGACTTCAGCTGTGGCACCCAGTACGTGATGGTATTTTGTATGTGGCACCCGATACGTGGTGGTATTGTGTTAACTGACACCGGTATGTGAGGGCATTGTGGTATGATATCCCTGTTACATGGTGGTATGACACTGTCTATGGTTGTGTGTGACACCCGTGCAAATATGACACACAAATACTGGTTATGGTATTTCACTGTGAAGACGTTTCGTGCATCAGGGACTTCATCAACTCGCACTGAGAACAAGACATGAGTAATGATAGAGGTTGAAGAGACGTCTTGAAGTGAAAGAATGAAGTCATGAAGTCAGTTGTGAGTAGCCAACCAAGTAGGTGAGATTAGGTGATCGTAGTATCAGGTACTGGGAGGATAAGCTTCGCTCACACTTGGAATACTGTGAAAGATCTTGAGGTTTAATTTTACTGGTTGTGGATATTATTGCGGATTCTAAACATAATCTATTGCTATTGTCACTTTCTTCTATGATAAATCTTGATTCAGGGAAATCTAATTAGGTGGTTCTTAGTGTTTTTGTATAGATTGCATGCATCCTTAGTGCAGTCGTTTCGGCATGTCAATTCCGTCTCTACTTAAGAATTTCAAAACCAAAGTTATATTTAAAAATCTTGATGTCAAAAGAAACTATTGGATTAAGACCTCCCAAAACTGCTCATGGCTCTGGCTATAAAATGCCAATGTACTAAATGCATTAAATTTTACTTTGTGACAATTGGAAAAACTCTTTATATACGTGTGTGTGTGTGTGTGTGTGTGTGTGTGTGTGTGTGTGTGTGTGTGTGTGTGTGTGTGTGTAATAATTTCGCAAAAATCATTCTGAATTTAACGAAAAAAATATATTTCATTGTGTTTGTTTATTATTAAATTATTGTAAACCTATCTAAAATATATTTAGTTGGATTAGGCTAAATTAAATTGCGCTTGTTATAATAAGATTAGGTAAGTTTTCTAAGGTTCTTTTGGTACAAAATAATTAATTTTTACTTGAACATAAATGAAAAAAAATATATCTTTAAACGTATAAGAGAAAATTTTAGAAAGGACTTAATTTTAAACGAGTTCTTGATATATATATATATATATATATATATATATATATATATATATATATATATATATATATATATATTAGGTAGGCAGTGAGAAGCAAGTACTTGTGTGGGGAGCGTGGTGTGTGAGGAGCATGGGTGTGTGGTCAGCATTCAGTATATATAGCGAGCATCAGGTGCGAGAGGGCAACATGTGCAGCTGGTGCATACACTATGAGTTGCACCACCTGCCTCGTATGTTAATCTGAGCACCAGTGATTAAACCACGAGTGTCACCTATCTTCTCTGGCTGTTGCTTGCTCACCTACCTGCCACACCTCAAGATTTACCCGCTGTTACCACTCAATGTTATTCAACCACCTACCTACCTACCACAGTGTTAGGTTTACCATTTATTACCACTGAATATTCTTCGCCCACCTACCGTCTGTAGCACCTCAAGATTTACCACTTTATGAAAAATCTTTGGAGAGAGAGAATCGGAATGCTCGTTTACGATGCGAGAAGACAAGCATATAAAATGTTGGATCCTTCAGTTACCATGAGTTTGTGTGTTACAGAGTACTATAACTCTCCAGTCTTCAAGGGATGTCTCTTCGTGCTGGGGAGTGGCTCCTTGCCAAAATAACCAAAGTTTTAATTCCTTGGATCAAACCTGATTGCTTTCCATTCCCTAGGCGCTGCATGACTCATGTAATGAGTTGATTTTTCCCATTAATAATAATAATAATAGTAAATTAATAATAACTTGGTAACAGATAACAGAACTCACTAGAAATGAAAATACATTAAATTTGATCTTCATGAACAACGAGGAACTAATGAACAACTTAAGATTAATAAACACCATATAATTTGATCATGTTAAAGAGGTACAAACAAGTATAAATTCATGGGTGGAAAACTCTGGCAACAGTGTACTAGAAGGGATTTTCAGTAAATTTAACTTCAACAATCAGAGAATTGACTGGAATAAAATTAACATAGACATAACTCTGTGAAACATTCATGAGCACTATGAGCATAAGCATACAACGTCTGCATTAAATATATATCACTGAGAAAATTTAAAGAATATCGTATATAGAAAGAGAACGTGGAAGAATGTATGGGAGGAAAAGGGTCACTGAACTGCTTAGAAACTTAAATATATCACAACTAAGGAAATTTAGACAATGCAGTGAGATTACAGAGATAGAAGAAAAACATGAACTGTCGTACCAGACACAAGTGCAAAGGTGTGGCATGCTACGAGTATGTTACATTTTATTTGGCGTATGTCACACTCCCATATAGGCTGCCTCCCAACCAGCGAACCGGGTGCTAAGAGTTTAACGATGAACATGGTACCTGTCGTTGAATCAGTATTTTGGTTCGTTGGCCAATCACAGACAAGCCCGCCAAAGCTGAAGAAACGTTCACTTGTGCCAAGTGAATTGACAGACTTGTCTGAGCTGCTGGTTGATTAAGGTGCACTCTGTGGCTTCTGCTTCTGCTATCTTTTGTCATCGTGTTGTATTTTTACTATTCCACCATTGTACGTACATAGTGTACGTAGGTGTACATACTTGTAAATACTTGCAGTTTATATCTGGTGAAGGAAAATACAAGTAATATACTGTTGAGTTTTGTTTGCTCCACATTAATCCCATTATGACCAGGTTCGCAGGCCATACTATACCTGTGTTCGTAATAAAAGGGATCAAATAACTGTCCAGGATATTGCAAGAAACCCGCAAACATTTCTATACATGCAGAATCTAAGTTAAGTACTTGTAGAATTGGACCACTATTCACAGCAGGATTTCACACTGACGATGAAAAAGAAATGAGTGAAATTCTAAGAGACCAATATGAATCAATGTTGAGCAATCCTCTAACGAAGCCGGGTATAAGAATGCATATTTTTTAATACCTCTGAAGACCACACAGATCAAACAGCTGACAGGCGTTTAGCCGCAGAATCCGAAAAATAAATAGAAAACATGTCTGCTTACGCAGTACCTGAACCGGATTCATGGAATTCCTTATTTATAAAGGGGTGCAAAATACCATCATCATGAGCACTCAGTGTCGTTTTGAAAAATAGCTTAGATGTAAGTGAAAGCCCAGAGACTAGAGTGCATAAAGGAGGCAGTGCAGTGCTATTAAAAAAAAATTAAGACCAAACATCACCTATCATAAAAGTCTTTGAAAGGGTTTTGAAATACCAAATTACAAATTTTATGGAATGGCATAACCATGGATTTAGAATGGGAAGATTATGCTTGTCTTAGCTACAAAACCACTTTGACAGAATTATGAAGGCGTTGGAAGACAAATAAAATGCAGATGTTGTGTATAGGGATTTCATAAACACTTGTTTGACAAATGTGATCGTGAAATGATTTCACGCAAAATGAGGCGGCAGATATAAATGGAAAAGTAGGCAAATGGATATTCAACTTTTTTGACAGAACACGAAGAGAGTTAGTAATCAGAGAGTTAGTATACCAACATACGTGGTCCCAGACTTCTTAACATCGTTTCAGAAGATATCAGAAACAAAGTTGGAGCAAGTGTAGTCTTTAGGAGGAAACTTTACAATTTCCTCTGCAAAGTGCAGGATGAACCAGGCTGGTGATGGATCTGTGGACCAGCAAGCCGCCAGCAGCAACTGCCTGGTTGACCAGGCAAACACCAACTAAGCCTGGTCCAGGGACGGGCTATAATGGTGGAAAACTCTCGGAAGCCATCAAAGGTAGTATATTAATGGGATATTCTTCCTCTCTGATGCACACATAAAGGATCGTGCAGGACGGCCGTAAGCATGATGCAAAATATAAAAATACGTATGTCTGCTTATATATGTATACATATGACTGCATTTTCATACATATACGTGTGCATATGTATGTTTTGATGCAGACTTGCTAATGCTGACGATATCTATGCACGCGCGCGTGTGTATGTGTTTATATATATATATATATATATATATATATATATATATATATATATATATATATATATATATAAATTTATCTCAGGCTGGAGAAGACTCAAATCTACGTGCTTTGCAACAAAGTACGCAGTACTATACACACCATGCCAGACTGGACAGTACTTTGGTGTCCAGCCAAGTGAGACATTGAATCCTAAGTAGCCAGCACCAGGCAGGTGATAAGCTTTTCCTCTCCTCCTTATGCACCAACCAGTGAAAGATATTAGAACGTTTAGACTTCGCAGAACAAGTGAAACATTTACATATATTTATCTCAGGCCAGAGACTCGAACCTACGAGCTTTGGGGAAAAGTAAACACTACTTATTTACAGTCCCTTTATTTATTCCTATTTTACATTTATACACCTCAGTCATGTTCCCCCATCCCTAATTCTACGACTTTCTAGAAAATGCAGATTCAGAAAATGCAGATTTCTGATGCATTGGATCAACTTTGTTACCTTCGTACATTTTCCAGAGCATTTATGTCCATTCTGTAATACGGTGACCAGAACTGCGCAGTATAATCTAAATAGGACCTTATCAAAGATATAGATCTGAAGTATAACTTGAGGACCCCTGTTATTTATAAGAACATAAGAAAGAAGGAACACTGCAGCAGGCCTACTGGCCCATGCGAGGCAGGTCCAAGTCTCCTACCAGCTTAAGCCAATGCCCCGACCCAGCCAGGTCAGGTTATATTCACTTAAGGAAGGAGCACGGCATCTGACCTAGTAGCACAAGCTAGTCAGAACCAACTCACACCTGCCCGCACCCACTCGTATATTTATCTAGCCTATTTTTAAAACTACACAACGTTTTAGCCTCTATAACTGTACTCGGGAGTTTGTTCCACTCATCGACAACTCTAATACCAAACCAATGCTTTCCTATATCCTTCCTGAATCTGAATTTATCCAACTTAAAGCCATTGCTGCGAGTCCTGTCAATACTAGATATTTTTAGCAAGCTATTTACATCCCCTTTATTTATTCCTGTTTTCCATTTATACACCTCAATCATATCCCCCTAATTCTACGCCTTTCTAGAGAGTGCAGATTCAGGGCCCTCAGTCTATCCTCATAGGGAAGATTTCGGATACATGGGATCATCTTAGTCATCCTCCTTTGTACGTTTTCCAGAGCATTTATATCCATTCTGTAATACGGTGACCAAAACTGTGCAGCATAATCTAGATGAGGCCTAACCAAGGATATATAGAGTTGAAGAACAACCTGAGGACTCCTATTATTTATGCTTCTTGATATGAAGCCAATGATTCTGTTCGCTTTATTGCGAACACTTATGCACTGCTGTCTTGGTTTTAGATTACTGCTAACCAGAACTCCTAAATCCTTTTCGCAATCAGTAGTACATATTAAGATCTACATTATTTAGTTTATATGTGGCATTGTTATTGTCCTGTCCAATATTTAGAACTTTGCATTTATCTATATTAAACTGCATCTGCCACTTCTCCGACCATTGCATCAGTCTATTCAAATCTTCCTGGAGTGCTCTAATGTCCTCATTTGAATGAATTGGACGGCCTATTTTGGTGTCATCGGCAAATTTGCTTATGTCGCTATTTATTCCCTCATCTATGTCGTTTATGTAGATTGTGAACAACAAGGGGCCCAGTACTGACTCCTGTGGAACACCGCTTGTAACGCTTCCCCACTCTGATTTCTCCCCATTTATGCAAACTCTCTGCTGCCTATTTGTCAACCATGCCTCTATCCAGGAAAAAATTTCTCCTCCTATTCCGTGTGCCTTAATTTTCCTGAATAGTCTCTGATGTGGGACTCTATCAAAAGCTTTACTGAAGTCCATATACACAATATCATATTCATTACCATGATCTACCTCCTCAAATACCTTAGTGAAAAAAGTTATTAAATTTGTAAGGCAGGAATGCCCTTTTGTAAAACCGTGCTGAGATTCGTTGATTAATTTATGCTATTTCTTGATATGAAGCCAAGAATTATATTAGCTTTTTTATTTCAATTTGCCAGTCGTATTAAGCATATTGTTTTCCAGGTAATGATTAATGAATGCTTCATATATGCTGGTGTATCTTAATAGGAAGTTTTTTGTATAATTTTTGGGCTGTGTGGGTGCAAATTTGCCAGTTTTATCAAACTGGACTGTTTAAACAATTAAAAAAAAAAATCTTACAGGATTGTGGAGAATTTTAAATAGAATGTAAATCAAAAAAGTAAACTTGGAAAAATATAAATCCACTGTGGCAAGACTTTCCTATTTTTCGCATCGTTCTCAGCAATATTTTTGTTTGATTTCTCGAAGTTTTCGTTTATTACTTGAGAATTAAAAAATTTCAACTCTTGTGTAATGTATCCTGAACAAGATTCACTAGAATACTTGCATATGTGTTGACCTTTGTACGAGGCTGCATAAGCCATTTCCATATTTTTTTTTTAGTGAGACGTAGAGACACAGGCTCCTGTGTTCGGCTTCAAAATTCCAACATTCGTGTGTTCTTGGAAGAAAGTTGGTACATTTAATGCGATTCTTTTTTATAATAATAATATTAATGGTACGTATATTTAATGGAGTTTGCAGATCTAGTTTTGCCATTTTAAATCTCGAAATGGTATAAGATTATTTTAAAATGTTCATTTATTTTGCCTTGATGCTGTGTGAAGTGATCTTGATCCAAGAAAGTGGACTTAACTTCCCCTTGCTTCGATCGAAGCATGGGAAAGGTAAGTCCAGTTATATTTTAAATATAACAATTGTGAACGGCATCAGTTTTAAATGGCTGACGCATCGTATGAAATGGCTGGATCCTTTCATGGGTTTACGATGTGTAGGTACATTTTTTGTTAGATTTTGTGCAGTAACTGGAAAATGCCTTTTCTGGAAAGCTTTAAACTTTTAGTGCTGACGGATTTTCCTCTTGTTAGATTGTGTAAGTTAACTTGTGCCAATTTTATAAATCAAATTAGATTCTATGAAATAATTGGAGAATGTCTCTTCTGATTAGAAATAAATCACTGTTTGATTTTATTTAGTTATCCTTGGTTAAACCAACTTGATTTTCTTTGATGATGTTCTAACATCTGTGTGCTCTCAAGACCATTGTTAAACATTTGTAATGTTATGTACACTGAGCTTTCGCAAACCTTGCTTAAGATATTGATCTTTGTGATCCCTTTGAAAGGTCTGAATTATATTTGGTCTGAAGAAATTTTGATATTAGCTTCCTTATGAAGACTTGTGAATGCTTTTTCTGATTCCCATCAAATTTTGATTGTTAATATTTAACAGCATTATCAGCTTATGCCACAATTGCAATCGCGTGCATTGAGGCACCGGAGACTGGTGTTATGGAATATGGGGGATACCTTCTTCGGATCGCCCAGTGGCCGAAATACATCTAGTTATTGCTAAGGCTCACGTTTTTACACCTCTCTCATTGCTCCTTGGTAATACAACCTCTCACGAGAATGTGGATACCGACACAAGTGTCATGTTAATGTGTAATGAATCAGTGGGCCATTGATCAGGAATAACAATGACCCCCCCCCCTGGGAGGTCCCACCCTGGGAGGAACCCCCCCCCTTTGGAGGTCCCGCCCTGGGAGGTAACATTTGAGCACCCACCCTGTGAGTACCCACCCTGGGAGCACCCACCCTAGGAGCACCCACCCTGGGAGCACCCATCTTGTTGGGACCCACCCTGGGAGGTCCCACACCGGGAGGACCCACCCAGCTTCACGTACCCTTGTCTGTATAATGTTTATCATGTGAGGTGAGGGACCTGGGGATGCACTGCAACTCAGCTTTCCACTATCTCTCTCTCTCTCTCTCTCTCTCTCTCTCTCTCTCTCTCTCTCTCTCTCTCTCTCTCTCTCCCTGCTTTATTTCTCTCCTGACGTAGCGTTTTATCATGACTATAATAAAAATAATTAGATGTATCTCGGTCGCTGTGCCATCCGAGAAAGGTATCCCCGTATTGCATAGCCCCAGCCTTCTGTACGTCGATGCACGGGAAAGGAATAGTGCAGAGTGCGGAATAAGTTTCTAATGCAGTTAAATGTTAGCGTTGAAAATTTTAAGCAAATCAGAAAAGATATTTACAAGTTATCATATGGAAAATATCCTCATTTCTTCAACAACAATGGCAAATTAGAACATACACAACTAATGCAAACCAATTTTAATAATGAAATTGGCATATAAAAACTTATATAATCTAGTATCAAGTCAAAACTTCCATCGAGGAAAACACAACACTAAAAGTTTCAAGCTGACCAGAAGAGGCATTCTCCAGTTATTGCACAGAATCCAACACTGAACCCCCAAGAAACTATCCATTTCAAAATATGAATCTGCCATTAAAGATTTATGCCATTCAGAATCGTTTTAATTCAGGGGTAAGAACTAAACCAGTAAGGGTTATTTAACGTCTATAGAACAGAAGACATATTGATTCGACCCAAGGAAGGGAGGATACTGCAGTTCCTTGCGTCAACAGCCACCCACCAGTACCAAGGTAAAATAATACAATAATATAATATATCGTTTCGAGATTATAAGTGGGAAAATTACATTTACACACTCCATTAACATCACTAAATGCAAGAGTGTTGAAATTTTGAAGCTGAAAAAAAGAGGCTTTTTAAAGTTATCTCATGGAAACCAACTTAATAAATGTTGTATATAAAATTAAGCAGACGACTCCTGCACTTGTCAGTTGCCAGATGAACCTTCACTTAGTTATACTTGGAGAGGATTAAAAATTTGTAGTCGGTCAGATAAGATGCTCTGAAGTTATAAACGTAAATCTTGGAGGAAGTTAGATGAGACGAGAACACTGTAGCTTACGCTAGAATGGCTCTGGTAATTAAAAATGCTAGTTTTCAATCTTTCTCAAAACTTAACGGTAACTATCCTAACCTTAAGATGCATCAGCCATTAAATATTGAAGCCATTCAGGGGACTCAAATTTATTTAACATGATTTAACAGGAATTAAAATTTCACACTATATTACACACAAAATTGGCAGATGTACACTTACACACTTGAATTTCACTCACCACTATCGTTGAATCAGGCGGCATCTTTTCTAAAAATTTGTAGCCAAGCCGCAGAGGGTTTTGCAAGTTCTTGCAATCATTTCCAGAACATTGGGACTGGGTCCTACAACTTTGGTCACTGAGCACCTGCACGGGCCAATTGTTCCTAGAATCAGGCCCTTGTTACCATTAACCAGCGTCGATCATTTGAAGCTGATGGGATGTGCTTCTCGTGGTATAAGCGAAGTAAAAAGAAATAGTTGAAAAAAAGAAAAAAAAACGGGGAAAAAATCAGGTAACTTTTAATGTTTAATGTGTGTATTTAATGTCCCCCTTCGGGGATACATAATAATAACAATAATGATACTTTGTTGCATGATCCTTTATCCATGTCTCCTGACTTGTTGTCTTGGCTTAGTTTTCTTGAAGACTACGACAGCTTTCTCATATTATTAACCCCGGTGGGTTTGCAAACCAGACTAACTCAAAAATGCAAAGCAATTTAGATTGTTTTCGTTGCGGTCCTTGATGTCATATTCCCCACGCTGCCACCCACAACACACTATTAACTTCTAGTTACTGCTAGGTAAGTAGGTGCAGCAGGAGTGAAAATTCTTTCCCATATGTCTTGCCAAGTCTCACCTGGGTACTCAACCCGGATCTTTCTCAGCTGTGAGTTGAACGCTCATCCACTGAAACTACATTCTTCCACATGTTCGTTACTAATATTCCTTTTCTGATGTTATTCTTGTAACTGAAGGACATGAGTATGCCTCCTTACACCTGTTACACCTGTTCATTTAACTGGAGATACTCAGGTTTCAGCTGACTATTGTGGGTGGCATCCAGGGTTAGGTGCTTTATATTCTCGTAAATAATTTTTGTTGTCAGGGCAAGATCCAGCATCAGCGAGGTCAAAAGCTCAGTGCCCCAAGGCACTGTCCTGGCACCTCTGCTGTTTTTCATCCTCATAGCAGACATAGATAAAAACACCCAGCACACTTTTGTATCATCATTTGAAGATGACACTAAAATAAGCATGAAAGTCACTACGGTAGAGGACACTGAAAAATTACAGGAGGACATAAGCAGGGTCTTCCAGTGGGCAGTGGAGAACAACATGACGTTCAATGGTGATAAGTTTCAGCTGCTTAGGTATGGAAAAAATGAAGAACTCAAAAGGAACACTATATACAAAACGCAAGAGGGTCACCACATAGAACGAAAGGAACACGTAAAGGACTTGGGAATAATTATGTCTGCTGATCTGTCTTTTAAAGACCATAACAAGACAAAGATCACAACAGCCAGAAAGATGACGGGGTGGGTATTGAGAACTTTCAAAACAAGGGAAATAATGCCGATGGTGACACTCTTCAAATCGCTAGTGCTCCCTCACTTAGAATACTGCTCAGTGCTGACGGCCCCGTTCAGAGCAGGAGAAATATCGGAGCTGGAACAAATTCAGAGATCGTTTACGGCTCACATTGAGCCATTGAAACATCTAAATTATTGGGAACGCCTTCAAGTCTTGAACATGTACTCATTGGAGCGGAGGAGAGAGAGATACATGATAATATATACTTGGAAAGTACTTGAGGGCCTGGTCCCAAATCTGCACACTGCCATAACAACATACTGGAGTGAGAGATATGAGAGAAAGTATAAAATAAACCCAGTGAGGAGCAGGGGTGCGGTGGGGGCAATACGGGAGCACTGTATTAACATCCGGGGTCCCAGACTATTCAACATCTTACCAGAAGATATCCGAAACACGGCGGGAACCAGTGTAGAAGCCTTCAAGAGGAAACTGGACAAGTATCTTCATCGGGTGCCAGATCAACCAGGCTGTGATGGATATGTGGGGCAGCGGGCCTCCAGCAGCAACAGCCTGGTTGACCAGGCAAGCACCAGACGAGCCTGGCCCATGGCCGGGCTCAGAGAGTAGATAAACTCTCGAAACTCTTCAAAGGTATATCAAAGGTCTGTTTTCCCGTACGTGTCTGTTTTCCCGTACGTGTCTGTTTTCTTGTACGTGCATGTTATCGGTTTTCCTGTACGTGTCGATACAGTTTATGCAGCCTTCTATTTTGTTCCATACCTGTGATCGGTTTCGAGTCTCTATTCCTGCAACCCAAACTTAGGCCAGACTTCTCTGTTGGTCGACTGATCATCCAGGCTGTTGATGGCCTGCTAGCGTTTTTCAGCTTCCGTGGGATGCATTTGTTACTGAACTTTTTTTTTATCTCTCTTCTCAAGGTTTCTTATTACAGGCACCTGATATTTGACTTTTGGTCTCATGTAGTGTGCTCTGCCTTCAGGAGTGTCTGTAGTAACAGCTACTGTCTGCCCTGCCTTCAGCATTTTCTGCAGTGCCTGAAGAACCAGCCACTGTTTGCCCTGCCTTCAGTATTGTCTCCAATGCACGAAGTACCAGCCACTGTCTGCATGCCTTCAACATTGTCTGCTGTCCGCATCGCCTTCAGCAATGTCTGCGGTGTCTGAAATATTCGCCATTGTCCGTCCTACCTTCAGCAGTGTCTTCAGTACCAGCCACTGTCTGCGCTGCCTGCAACACTCATTATCTGCCCGACCTGCAACATCCATTGTTCTTCCTGCAACACCAACCATTGTCTGCCCTGCCTGAAACTTATCATGCTAATTGGAGCTAGCAAATGGCGTCGCTCAAGCATTTGACTGCAGGTTTTTTGCAAATATTTCCTCGAGATATTTATTCTCTAGCTCGGGCTACACTAAAAGTTTATTTTCCGAGGGTGTACGAAAAGTTTATTCTCTTAGGGTATAATGAAGTTTACTCTTAAGTTGAATTCATATTGAAATATATTCAAATTCAGAGGGTATACTGAAGTATATTTTCACACTATTGTTTAAAGAATAAGGTAAATCGAAACAAAAGTTTAATGGAAGCAGGTTACTGGGACACACGAACCCACATGAAGGTTAGGTTAGGTAAAGTTCGTCAGGTCAAGTGTTTCCTGATGCGGGTCTTAGTCAGATGATGACCTGCCGTTGGAGCTTTTGGTCATCTGACCGAGGCCTTCCGCTGGCTTTTCGGGCCACCCCTTTAAAAATTATGGTCAGTTACATCCATTTTTCCCACATGAAGAGATGAAAAAAGACAAAGAAGAGTGATGTATATTTAGTCATGTTGAGGTCGAAGATGGCATCAATAATGTGCCGAAGTATACTGTTCTCTTTCCTTTGTTGAGCAATAGACCACTGGCTGTCTTCAAGACCCCTAGTTGTCTTCAAGGCCATTGGCTGTCTTATAGAGAGAACTGGACAGGCACCTAAAGTTAGTACCTGACCAGCCGCGCTGTGGTTCCTACGTTGGTTTACGAGTGACCAGCAGTAATAGTCTGGTTGATCAGGACCTGATCCACAGCGAGGCCTAGCCATGGACCATGTTGCGAGGACATTGACCCTCGAAACACCCTGCAGATATACTCTTCGAGTTTTTATATAGAGGCACGAGAATGCGTAAGAAAAGACACGCTAGAGAACAACCAGCGGCTGTTATCGGGAGAAAGTCTTTACTATTGTCCATAGTACAGCCTTTGGTTGTATTGAACCTGGTATAAAATACTGACAAGTTGAACATTAAGAAACGTGTGCAACAGTTGGGTATCTTTATTGATGAAACGTTTCGTCTACACAGTAGGCTTCTTCAGTCAAATACATCTATATTTCACTACTACTACTCCCTCTGCACATGTGTCTTAACTTCAACCTTTGGTTGTGTTGTGGGTTTGTTTGTGCTCTCAAACTAAATGTTTATACCCGGAAACTAAATGTTTGTTTCCCACTCCTAGCTCTCTCATTCTTGGTATGATCAACACAGTTTAGGATCTTATGCTGTATTCATGCAGGGTAAACAGCATATAGTAATGTCAATAAACACTTCAGTGGAATGCAGAGGATGGACCCCGTGCTCCAGTCAGTCTTCAGCTCTCCCGACCAGCGCTCAACAAACCGTGCTGAAGCTTCAGCAATCCACTAAATTGTTACATTCGTGTTTTTCACGAATTTTTGAATCGTCACTTAACTGGTTTACTGTTTTCGAAACGTTTAATACCTTTGCTGTTTCAGCCCACTTATTAGCTTCAGACGCCACCGAAGTGTCAGGACAACGTCTCACCCATTTATGAAAACAATAATGGAAAAAAAAATATAAATTTATAAAATAATCTAAGAATAGGAAGAAAATACGAAAAAAAATCAGCGCTTTTGTTTAGACAATAAAAGGGAACATGAAACTATATTAGAATCATCAAACTGAAAGATAAAAATAAATGAATATAATGACCAAGGACAAGCACAACGTACAGACACCCGGATAGTGTGTATATCTTTCAGTCAGCTGGCAGGCAGAAGTGTCTGGACTGGCTCCACAGTGTTGTATGACCCTATTAGGTTTTGCGCTTTTTTATTATAATAATGGAATGGGTTCAGACAGATGTAGACGGGGTATGTCCGGTCCGTAGATCAGCTTGGAGGCCAAGACACACACACACACACACACACAGCTGCAGCATGTTGAACTAAGGGCTTCTACTGAAGGTGGTAGTCGCTCTCTTGAAGACAGTCGATGAGATAGGAAGGCAGACGGTCGTTAATAAATATACTGCCTCCTTAAATCATCTGGTATAATGGTTGACTCGAGCCAGATCCTGTGAGCTGGGTATAAAAACAGAGGTTATGAGACACAGCTATGATAGACAATGCTTCAGAAGGAATGGCTGAATACGAGTCTGTGTTAAGCAGTATGAGCGCCGTTCAGGTAACCAACGACATGGTAAAGTTAAACAAATCCCAGAGGCTAGCCAACTCACGTATCAGGATGGTTGGTTCTTCAGTGGGGTTGAAAGCCTGTCGACTACATTAGGTCTTATTGTCACCTGTTTACCACCAGTCATGAATTCTTTAATTTCTAACATAGGGTTGCAGTAAAGTCCAAGTATATATTCACCTAGAGACATACACCTCTCGGTGTATATATCCTGTGTCAGGAGAGTAGACGGTGAAGTAAATAATAATCATCCCTTGGGCGGTCATGAGGTACAAGATGAAAGTAACTGAAAGGAAAATTAAAACCTCCACTTCAGTAGGCGACCCACCTCAATTAGGTTAGTAACTTGAATCATAGATGGCGGAGATATCCCAGTTCCCGAGTAATGATGAATAAAACTAGGCAAACAGGTTTAATAACCATACACTCATTCACATATATTGACCATATCCCACAAATGAATCTTTATCTCAATCTTCAAACATTTTAATATGCTTCCACATTCAGACCTTTAAAGCGCATTTAGCTTCAAACCCTTTAATTAGTGGCCTCTCATCTTCCCGGGACCCCTCCACAGATGTTTCCTGGCTACCAAATGTAGGTAGGGCCACAGCCAGTACTGTTTCAAATAAATTCGCAAATGAATCCCGCTAGCTCGTCCCATGGCCGGGCTCCGGAAGTGCGAAAACTCTCTCAACTCATTCAAAGTATATCTCATCAAAGGTATAGTAAAAGTGAAATAACGGATCTGTTGATTATACTTACGTTTGTTTTTAAACAATTGTTTTAGCGTGATTACTTGGTTTTGTTTTACTATTTACAATCGGCCAGATAAAAATATGTTCGTTTTATATATTATTATGGAGCGGAGGAGAGAGAGATACATGATAATATATACATGGAAAGTACTTGAGGGCCTGGTCCCAAATCTGCACACTGCCATAACAACATACTGGAGTGAGAGATATGGGAGAAAGTGTAAAATAAACCCAGTGAGGAGCAGGGGTGCGGTGGGGACAATACGGGAGCACTGTATTAACATCCGGGGTCCCAGACTATTCAACATCTTACCAGAAGATATCCGAAACACTGCTGGAACCAGTGTAGAAGCCTTCAAGAGGAAACTGGACAAATATCTTCACCAGGTGCCAGATCAACCAGGCTGTGATGGATATGTGGGGCAGCGGGCCTCCAGCAGCAACAGCCTGGTTGACCAGGCAAGCACCAGACGAGCCTGGCCCATGGCCGGGCTCAGAGAGTAGATACTCTCGAAACTCTTCAAAGGTATATCAAAGGTATGGGTATATACACACGACATAGATTCTAAGAGAGGAGTGATCGTGACATGTTGTACTGAGGTACTCTTTGTGTGCTCAGTCGCTCGGCCTTGAAAAACATGCTCATTGAAATTTTGCACATCGCACGTATTGCGCCCTCTTTTTTGAATTGTTATTTTTGGTAAATTATAAATTTTTATCGGGGGATAGATTGACCATAATGTTTACTTCTGTGGGTTTTTTACCTTTGATGCTCATCTTTCATGTGATGCTCTTTTAAGTCTTTCTCCTTTTTTTTTGTACCAGCCCCACAACTTGTGAAGATCGTCTTGCAGTTTCTTAGTCATCAGCCGTTTTGTAAGTTCCTTGGTAGTTATTGGTATTTTATTTGAAAGGTCTTAGTCATGTTATGACTTAGTTGAGCTTTTGGTCGTATGACCGAGGCCTTCCGCTGGCTTTCCGGTCCACCTGGTAAAAAATTAAAGATAGCATAAGCTATGATGGCAGGGCTCTCACACCTTGTAAACAAAGGCTGCTCTCACTAGTTTTGCATGGTCTGCTAAACATTAACAAGTAGTGGTAGTGTATCCCCGATGGTACAATGTTTATATTACCAGGATGGATCCTTGTGGGACCATGCTTTGTACGTTTGACCTCTCTGACACTTCGTCTCTTTTCATGATCCCTGTAGTCTGTCCTTCGCGATCCCATTTATTTGCTTTTATTAATATTATTGTACTTTTATTCTGCAGCATAAAATATTTATCATTGTTTTTTGAGGCGGTGCTGTGTCAAGAGGCTATTTTATATTTTAATATAATATTCTGACCATCATTCTCTTTCTGTTTAATCCGTGAGAGTCGCGTTATAGAACTGCATTAGGTGTGTAAAGTAGGAATTTCTGGTACTGTACCCATGTTTCTATATTGTCATGAACGCTGTGCCTTCGAGGTGTTCCGCTAGTGTTCAATTATTTTCTCCATTTTGCTTGGAATAATCATCAGGATATTACACTGTCGTTTAGCGCTGTCTGTCTGCTTCCTTGAATATTGATATTATGTTCGCTGTTTTCCAGATGATGTCTGTCTCGATTATGTTCTTATAGATCTGACAAGACGCTTTGCTGAGGGTTGCTGAACCAAGGCGGTACCTTGATAAGATGGAATTTTTCATTATTTCCACCTCTCACTTGTTGTCTCTCTTGTTGTTTCCATATTCGCTAATTCTATGCAGTTTTCCCTTCCCCTTTCAATTACAGTAATGTGCTGTGTTCCATCTTGCAGATACTAAAATCTGCTAAAGTGAGTAAGTGTCTCATTCTTCATGAACAGATTCCTATCTTTAGCCTTATTGCTTAATCATTCACTCTCATCTTCCTTTTTATGAACTTTTTTATTTTTTTATTCTGTTGTTTCAAGGCTTCACATCCCTACATTGCTGGTTGAATTATGGGTTCTCTTATCTTAGGTTCTTCTCTGGTTAGGGATCAACGTTCCTGTTGCTTCCAGCATTTGTTTTTGTGAAATTCTCCATTTAATTCTTGCGAGTTTCTAGGTGCAGTAGTTGAATATTAGTATTCACTGGTTCCTATGGATGTTCCATATTCCGCCTTTGATTTGTGTCTAATAATTTTTTTACGGTTTCTCTGACAGGCTGTGTGTTGATTGTGGTATTCATGATTGGATGGAGGGAGTAGGTGTGATGTTTGATTGGGAAGAGGATGTAGGCTGTGGCTGTGACTGCGGAGTGTGCTTACTAAAGGTGTGTGTGATTGGAGCTCATGCTTGTTTGTTTAGTGTGAGTGCTGTGGGAGGCGGGGTATGCAAGTCTTTAAAATTTGCTTGTTGAATTTTGTGTGTGTACTCGCCTATTTGTAGTTGCAGGGGTCGATCCGCAGCTTCAGGCCCCGCATCTTCGCTTTGTGTGTGCGAGTGTGTGTATACTCACCTATTTGTACTCGCCTATTTGTAGTTGCAGGGATCGATTCGTAGCTCCTGGTTTGTGTGTGTGTGTGTGTGGTGTGTGTGTGTGTGTGTGTGTGTGTAGGTGGGTGGTGTGTGTGTGTAGCTGGTGAGGGACGGAGCTGGGTGTGGGAGATGGATGTGAGTCTGGAGTTTCGTGGAGGAAGGGACAATGAAATCTTAAGCAAATGGGTGTAGGGTGTTGAGCTTGGTGTAGGAAGAACATGTGGATTATGGAGTTGGGTGTTGGAGGGAGCTGTTTGGTCTGAGGGGGATGGTTGCTTGTTAGTCACTTATTGTGGTTGGTAGTTTGCGAGAGAGGTGCAAATGGGAAAATGATAACATTTATTAAACAAAAATTACCTATAACCGCAGTGTATAACTACTCCAAAACACAGATAATTTGTGGGAACAAATGTTAGTATTGTAATCTGTCCGCCTGGGTTGGGGGACTTCACCAGAGAAATGAAGGTATCATCTAGTTGGTAAATCTACTCTAGGGGAAATCAATAAAGGGTAGATGTAGATATTTGTGTTGGAAATGACCCCTTTTACGAGGTCGGTCGCTGGAGAGGTACTAAATTTTTTCAGTTGTTCATGGTATTTTCCAGTATATGGGAGGCCTGGTCATGGACTGGGTCACGGGGGTGTTGACCCCTGGAACACCATCCAGGTATGCCCCCTTCCTGTTTTCTGGTTTTCCAGTTCTGCTGCTTCTGTTGTTTTCTCTTTCAGGACCTGTTATACCTAGTATTAAAAATCTTTTACTATTTATATACTGTATATTCAAGTAATTTGTTAGTCTAATTACTGAAGCTTAAGCACTTCTGTTGATCTGTAAAAACTGCCTTTCTTACCTACATTATCTACATTACTTAACTTGTCTTGACTGAGGTACTCTGATTCACTTTTGTTTACTGAGGTACTCTGATTCACTTGTTTTTACTGAGGTTCTTCCTGATTCACTTTTTGTCCCGACCTTCTGAATATACACCTGGTTATGTCTGTCGCTATCCTATCCTTCCTTTGCCATTTCTTTGGTCCACTTCTCACTCCTGTCATTATCACATTCCTCACAGTCGCTCAGTATTCGCTCTTATCACAGCATAAATATTTTCTTATTAGTTGAACTGTGTGTGTGTGTGTGTGTACTCGCCTATTTGTGGTTGCAGGGATCGAATCACAGCTCCTGGCCTCGCTTCTTCGCTGGTCGCTGCTAGTCTTTGCTGTTCTGTGTGTTTGCACTCATCTGTTTGTGCTCACCTTAGAGTGGTTGTCGGGTTGAGTCTCAGCTCCTGGCCCCACCTCTTCTTAGCCTGCTACAGAAGTCATATTTTCCTGGCTTCCATGTGTGCGCACGCGGTCTGTGTGTGTGTGTGTGTGTGTGTGTGAAAGCTCCACCCTGCGTACAGTAAGCACAGACACGCTCTCTTTGTACGTACCTAACTTAAACTCTACGAAAAAATATTAACTTGTTTTTTCCTCTTTTTTTTTCAGGGATCTTCAGGGAAATGAGCTGACAGCAGTATACTACTCTGACCTGGTGGGTCTCGGCCAGCTGCGGATCCTGTGAGTACTCCAGTAATACTCAACACAAATGCGCACCCATCGCTAGTGGCTTTCTTTTGTTCTTAACAATATTTTATCAATGTAAACTACAGTTTTATACCCCACAAAGAAATAAGATGTTTGTTTTTATGACCCTAGAAATAAGATGTTTGTTTTTATGTGACCCTAGAAATAAGATGTTTGTTTTTATGTGACCCTAGAAATAAGATGTTTGTTTTTATGTGACCCTAGAAATAAGATGTTTGTTTTTATGTGACCCTAGAAATAAGATGTTTGTTTTTATGTGACCCTAGAAATAAGATGTTTGTTTTTATGTGACCCTAGAAATAAGATGTTTGTTTTTATGTGACCCTAGAAATAAGATGTTTGTTTGTATGTGATGGGAAGCCGCTTTGGGCACAACAAAACCAACCGTTCTCATGTCTAGGAATTTTTTTCTTAAAGTTGTGGATATTTTTTTATGATATTTAAGTATTGACCTGAATAATAAACGATGCATAATGAAAGAGAGAGAGAGAGAGAGAGAGAGAGAGAGAGAGAGAGAGAGAGAGAGCGCGAAGTGGTTAAATATTCTCTCAAAGGTTTCTTTAACACAACGCAGACTAAACTAATTTTACACAGGTAAACTCTTGCTAAATCTTATTCTGGTAAACGTTCGCTAAATATTACGCAAGTAAACTTTTTCTAAAGCTTACACTAGTAAACTCTCGCTAAAGCTTACACTAGTAAACTCTCGCTAAAGCTTACACTAGTAAACTCTCGCTAAAGCTTACACTAGTAAACTCTCGCTAAAGCTTACAATAGTAAACTCTCGCTAAAGCTTACACTAGTAAACTCGCTAAAGCTTACACTATTAAACTCTAGCTAAAGCTTACAATAGTAAACTCTCGCTAAAGCTTACACCAGTAAACTCGCTAAAGCTTACACTAGTAAACTCTCGCTAAAGCTTACACTAGTAAACTCTCGCTAAAGCTACAATAGTAAACCTCGCTAAAGCTACAATAGTAAACTCTCGCTAAAGCTTACACAAGTAAACTCCCAAACTTAACAGAACTCAAAGCTTACACTAGTAAACTCGCTAAAGCTTACACTAAATAAACTCTCGCTAAAGCTTACACAGTAAACTCGCTAAAGCTACACAAGTAAACTCTCGCTAAAGCTTACACAAGTAAACTCTCGCTAAAGCTTACACTAGTAAACTCTCGCTAAAGCTTACAATAGTAAACTCTCGCTAAAGCTTACACTAGTAAACTCTCGCTAAAGCTTACACTAGTAAACTCTCGCTAAAGCTTACACTAGTAAACTCGCTAAAGCTTACAAAGTAAACTCTCGCTAAAGCTTACACTAGTAAACTCTCGCTAAAGCTTACACAAGTAAACTCTCGCTAAAGCTTACACTAGTAAACTCTCGCTAAAGCTTACAATAGTAAACTCTCGCTAAAGCTTACATAGTAAACTCTGCTAAAGCTTACACAAGTAAACTCGCAAAGCTACACAGTAAACTCGCTAAAGCTTACAATAGTAAACTCGCTAAAGCTTACACTAGTAAACTCTCGCTAAAGCTTACACTAGTAAACTCTCGCTAAAGCTTACACTAGTAAACTCTCGCTACACAGTAAACTTCTAAAGCTACTAGTAAACTCTCGCTAAAGCTTACAATAGTAAACTCGCTAAAGCTTACACTAGTAAACTCTCGCTAAAGCTTACACAGTAAACTCGTTAAAGCTTACAATAGTAAACTCTCGCTAAAGCTTACACTAGTAAACTCTCGCTAAAGCTTACACTAGTAAACTCTCGCTAAAGCTTACACTAGTAAACTTTCGCTAAAGCTTACACTAGTAAACTCTCGCTAAAGCTTACACAAGTAAACTCTCGCTAAAGCTTACACTATTAAACTCTAGCTAAAGCTTACACCAGTAAACTCGCTAAAGCTTACACTAGTAAACTCTCGCTAAAGCTTACACAAGTAAACTGGTTAAAGTTTACACTGGTAAACTCTGGTTAAAGTTTACACAGGTAAAATTCAGGATTTCTTTGTGTTTGCGCATTACTTGTTAAAATATATTAAATATTTTAGCAGTCATAAATGAAACTAGATTAGCTAAAAAAATATATCTTTAAAATTGAGACGTAAAATAGTTGAGTTTTAAAGTTGTGTTGACACGAATGATGAACTTACCTCATGATGTTTTAATTTTGTTGTTGTTTTAATGCATTTCTATCTTTAAGATTAGTGTGTGTGTGTGTGTGTGTGTGTGTGTGTGTGTGTGTGTGTGTGTGTGTGGTCGTCTGGGTACCGTCTCCTGTCAGACATCAACATTCTTCGTCAGTGTTCTCACTCTCTCATGTTAGCGTTCACCTCACCATTGCTCTCATTTTGTTCCACACACACACACACACACACACACACCACACACACACACACATCACACACACACACAGGTATGTCCTACGAGGAGAGGTTAAGGGAAATCGACCTGACGACACTGGAGGACAGGAGAGATAGGGAGGACATGATAACGACATATAAGATACTGAGAGGAATTGACAAGGTGGACAGAGACAGAATGTTCCAGAGATGGGACACAGCAACAAGGGGACATAGTTGGAAGTTGAAGAAACAGATAAATCACAGAGATGTTAGGAAGTATTTCTTCAGTCACAGAGTGGTCGGGAAGTGGAATAGTTTGGGAAGCGATGTAGTGGAGGCAGGTTCCATACATAGCTTTAAGAAGAGGTATGATAAAGCTCATGGCGCAGGGAGAGTGACCCAATAGCGGCCAGTGAAGAGGCGGGGCCAGGAGCTATGACTCGACCCCTGCAACCAAAACTAGGTGAGTACAGGGGTAGGGCTAGGAACTACGAAGAGGTAGGGCTAGGAACTACGAAGAGGTAGGGCTAGAAACTACGAAGAGGTAGGGCTATGAACTACGAAGAGGCAGGGCTAGAAACTACGAAGAGGTAGGGCTAGGAACTACGAAGAGGTAGGGCTAGGAACTACGAAGAGGTAGGGCTAGGAACTACGAAGAGGTAGGGCTAGGAACTACGAAGAGGTAGGGCTAGGAACTACGAAGAGGTAGGGCTAGGAACTACGAAGAGGTAGGGCTAGGAACTACGAAGAGGTAGGGCTAGGAACTACGAAGAGGTAGGGCTAGGAACTACGAAGAGGTAGGGCTAGGAACTACGAAGAGGTAGGGCTAGGATAGAACTACGAAGAGGTAGGCTAGGAACTACGAAGAGTAGGGCTAGAACTACGAAGAGGTAGTGCTAGGAACTACGAAGAGGTAGGGCTAGGAACTACGAAGAGGTAGGGCTAGGAACTACGAAGAGGTAGGGCTAGGAACTACGAAGAGGCAGTAGGAACTACGAAGAGGTAGGGCTAGGAACTACGAAGAGGTAGGGCTAGGAGCTACGACTCGACCCCTGCAGTCACAAATACATACCACAGAGACTTCTTATACAGTATCTCCAGATAGTGTAAACAACAAGACCTCCAAGAGTCAGTGTGTCACTCAGACACTGATGAAATCACTAACAACTGTGACGTCCTAAATGATTGGCCACGAGAGCAAAACCCTGATTTTGTAGCTTTACTCAGAAAAAAACTGCATTTGTTTCTATAAAAATTATAAGGAATTCCTTATTAGGTAGCACAGGCCTTATCCGCCCAAATTCTATATGTAGTTTAAAATAATCGGAACATATATGGAAGGTTTGTTTGTATGAGCAGATACCAGGTAACGTTTATAATTTATAAGAATAAAAACCACGAAAACTTTGTACGAAGTTGGGTAAAAGTTGACTTTGTGTAGAAGACAATACTAAAGAAATATGTTTCTTTCAATACTAACGTTCAGAAATGGCAGTGTTATTTACTTCAGTCTCTGAGGTGAACGTAATGTTAGGATGCTTCAAGTACAAATAATCAAAGAATAATGGAATTTTGTGTAGAAATTTAAAAAATAAAAGAGATATCTAGTTACATACGGTTAAACAAGTGGTTTAAAATCGAACAGGAAATCATCTAAAAAAAAAAAAACTCTTGAAATCATAAAAGTATATAACAGAATATAGGTTCAAAATGATTTCCGATGCCAACACCCTCTAAATTCTTATATAGCATATAGGCCTGAATGTTAAAGAGGAAAATTTACTCATTAACTGCGAGGTTCAGCAATTGTCTTTGTTTATTAATATTAAAACAGCGAACTAGATCGTTTAGATTTAACAACTCTTGACAAGATATGTCAGTAGTATCAAGAGGGATCCTGGTGAAAGTGACTATATTAAAATTAGCCATTATAGACTCTGTAAGCTTCAGATCTGTAGTCACTGTCACAGACGAGAAAGCATCCTTACAAGAATATATATAGATAGTAATGGGACCAAAAATAGTAATAATAATAATCTTTATTTCTACAAGTACATGATACAACTTATACAGACCATAGGTGACATCAGTGACATACTATATAGAAAGCCCCTGGTTATGCAGAACATTTCGGGCAACTTATGTTAATTTTGTCTCCAGAATGCCACCCACACCAGTCGGCTAACACCCAGGTACCTACTTACTGCTAGGTGAAGAGGGACAGCAGGTGTCTTAATGAAACACGCCTAATGTTTCCACCCGTACCGGGGATCGAATCACGGACACTCAACTTGGCTAACTTATAGTTAAACGTACCAGTGTTGGATAGTAGAGGCCGAAGTAGATGGTCGCCTTTAAGTATTTTAGACAAATCATAAATAATTCTATAAATTATTTTTTTATATATATCAATCATTTTAATTCATATTTCTACATTTTTTTATTAAACTTTGACAGATTATGATGACACAATAAACTAATTGTGAAACGTTGATCCTACAAATTAAACATGCATATAGTGACTGTGTTATTGATCTTTATCACACACACACACACACACACACACACACACACACACACACACACACACACACACTGCAAAATTTGTATATATTGTTTCTGAAAACCGACAAATTGATAAATTAGACATTTGTGCAATATTTGCAATATTCTGGAAACGTTTCGCCTGCCAGTGGTTTCTTCAGTCCACTACAGAGAAGAACGGTGGAAGATGAGGAGGATTTTGAGGTTATCAGTCCCTCAGCCTGGAGTCGCTATATTCAGTCATCAGTCTTGATTGACGACTGAACACATCAACTCCAGGCTGAGGGACTGATTACCTCAAACTCCTCATCTTCACAGTTCTCTTCTGTGTTGGACTGAAAAAGCCCTTGGCTGGCGAAACATCATCCCCCTCCTTCAGAGTAAAGGTACTCCCACCTCTTGGAATCAAGTCCGCCTAACCGGACTTGATACGCACTCCAACAGCACGTCAGATCACAAAAATCACTTGCCCTCACTTACTCCTAACACGCTCACAAACCCCTTCTGGTTGCAGTAGAGTATTGCTTTGCTTACCACGTAATTTTAGAGATAAGATCTACAGCATTCATCAAGTATCTATCAATTACATTTGCCTGGTATTGTAGTTAGTCATGTGACCTGGATGAATTGTCCAGGCGTCCTGGATGAGTTATCCAGGTGTCCTGGATGAGTTATCCAGGTGTCCTGGATGAGTTATCCAGGTGTCCTGGATGAGTTATCCAGGTATCCTGGATGAATTATCCAGGTGTCCTGGATAAGTTATCCAGGTGTCCTGGATGAGTTATCCAGGTGTCCTGGATGAGTTATCCAGGTATCCTGGATAAGTTATCCAGGTGTCCTGGATGAGTTATCCAGGTGTCCTGGATGAGTTATCCAGGTGTCCTGGATGAGTTATCCAGGTCTCCTGGATGAGTTATCCAGGTGTCCTGGATGAGTCGTTCAGATGTAAGTGACATCTTTCATCTCTGTTATTTTAAATATAAACACAGATTCCCAGACTCATTAGTAACTGCATAATGAACGTGGGAGAAATTCAACATTAAGAGGGTTTAATTATTTGTATAATTTTAGGGAAATTCCACAAGTAACCTCACCCTTATGAAGCCTGGTGTTAGGGACCAACTCCAAGTTCCATAGGACTTGGCAGGGAAGGTCTCTAGTCCCTGACGTTATAATAGTGTTGCTCAGCCTTATGGAACATAGTTCCTTCATGCCCCGGCGGACCGTGGTAACCAAGAGAGGTGTATCTCGCGCTACCTCATTCCAGGTCCTCATTTTTTAAGTAATATTATTTATAATTATAAATAATGAAGGTTCTGAGTATGTAATATTCATTCATTGTACTTATAATGAAGGTTAGTGGAGCCATCCAGGCGTTATTATATTAATTATAATTGAGTGATAAACTAGGAGACGATAGCCAGTGAATATATGAAGATTTTTTTTTACCGACCTTGAGATGTGAGGGAAGGGACGTAGTAGATAGGTTGTAGGGGACGAGTCACAGCTCTTGGCTCCGTCTCTTCCCTGGTCGCTACTAGGTCCACTACCTGCTCCATGTGCTTTATCGTACCTGTGTGTTGGTATCAGATTTTCTGGTGTGCTCTTCGTAACATGTGCCATACATTTCTTTAGTGTACCCAGAACTTGTTTATGTGAAGTATATAAAACTTGATGTATTTCGGTCTCTGCGCCATCCAACAAAGTTATCCCCGTGTTGTGTAACCCCAGCCCCCTGTGTCTCAGTGCACGCAATTGGAGTAGTGTAGAGTGCTGCATAAATTTGTAATGCAGCTAAACATTAGCGTTGAAGATATAAAGCTAATCAGAAGAGGCTTTCACAATTCATTATATGGAAATCAATATCCCAGTTACTCCAGTAAAACCAGTAAATTAAGACATGAACGACCCAAATCTAATTCACACTTTTCAAAGACACCAATGTCCTAAAATACACCGGCACATTAATCTTGAAGTTGCTTATAAGTTGCATTATACTGATGCGAAACTCAGAAATTATCGCATGAAAAGCAGTATTTCAATTTTCCAAATTTCTTCCTTGAGAAAAAGCAAATTGGAACCTTCCCATGCCATAATCAAACCAAATTTTTCTCTAAGAAAGACTGATCAGCATTTAAGTAATTAGGTAAATAATTAAGTAAAAAATAAGTATTTAAGCTGTGGGTACATAAAATATGTTTTTATAATGGTATTGAGGGTACACTGATGTTATAGGCACATTAAAGTACTTTATGTAGATTTAATCTAAGGTAACATTGTGACTTACTTCTGACCAGAAGAGATATTTTTCATTTATTTCACAGAAACTAGTTTGATTTAATAAAATTGGTACATTGAAACTGACTCGGCCAAAGAACCACTAGCACGAGCATTCAGTATCCTTGGGAAAAAGAGCTTAGATCTAGGCGGAATATCAAAGTCCTTAAAGGATGCAGACGTAGATCCTTTGCATAAATTATGGGGGTAGCAGAGCGCTAGTCAAAATTTACAGACCAGTAGCCCTAATATTCCACATCATAAAAGTCATCGAAAGAGTGATGAGATGCCAGATTACAAACTTTATGGAACAGCACAATCTGCACTACTTAAGCCACCACAGTTTTAGAACTGGAAGATCATGCTTGTCGCAACTGCTAAACCACTATGACAGAATCACGGAGGCGTTGGAAAAAAACAAAACGCAGATATGATATACATGAATTTTGCGAAAGTATTTGACAGATGTGACCATGGGGTGATTGCACACAAAATGAGGGCAGATGGATTTTCAACTTTCTGTAGTAAACAGCAAAATCCAGCATTAACGAGGTATAAAGCTCAGTACCCCAAGGCAGTGTTTCTAATCATAGCAGACATAGATAAAAACACCCGTCAGTATTGTATCATCATTTGCAGTTGACACTAACTTGAGCATGAAAGTCACCTACGTAGAAAATACTGAAAAAAAAAATACAGGAAAATATAAATAGGGTTTTCCAGTGGGCAGTGGAGAACAACATGACGTCAATAGTGATAAGTTCCAGCTGCGTAGGTATGGAAACAATGAATAACTCAGAGTATCATCAAATAGAACGAAAGAAACACTTGAAAAACGTGGGAGTAATTATATTAGCTGACCTTTCTTTAAAAGAGCACATTAAGACAAATGTCACGACAGCCAGAAAGATGATGGAATGGATAATGAGAACTTTCAAAACAAGGAAAATAATACCTATGGTCCATTTTTCTGATCGCTCGTGTTCTCTCATGCAGAGTATTGTTCAATGTCGACGGCCTTGTTAAGGGCGGGAACAGATGTAGAGAACATTTACGGCCAGAATAGATTCAATAAAGTATTTAAATTACTTGGAACACCTTAAACTCTTAAAGATGTACTCACTGGAACGGAAGAGAGAGAGAGACATGAAAATATTTACGTGGAAAGTACTCGAGGACCTGGAGTGAGAGATATTACAGGAAATGTAAAATAAACACAGGAAGCAGGACAAATGTTTCCTGACGCGGGTCTTGGTCATAGGATATCCCGCCACTGGAGCTTTTGGTCATCTAACAGAGGCCTTCAGCTGGCTTACCTGTCTACCCCTTTAAAAATTAAAATTAGTTGTTGGCACAATGTGTTCACTTCATCACTTCCTACAAGAGTGATGGAGTGAACACATCGATTCCAGGCTGAGGGACTGATTACCTCAACCTCCTCCTTTCCTTGCACCTTTCTGCTTTGTATTGGACTGATGCAGCCACTGTGTGGCGAAACGTTTCTTCAATAAAGATTCCCATATGTTGCATAAGTGTCTCAATCTTCAACTTGTCGGTTTTCAAAACCATTTATCACATTGATATCCTTAATACCCAACTGAAGTTTCCCATCTCAGGTCGAAAGATTTTAACGATGTATGGAATCCATCCCATGTAATGAAGTATAACAGAGAAACATAGTTTGTGATCCCACCATGGAACTATCAAATAAAATAGGGTAGCAGCACACTGCTGATGCATCAAATTTATATATATATATATATATATATATATATATATATATATATATATATATATATATATATATATATATATATATGTCGTGCCGATTAGGTAAAACTTGCGATTTTGGCTTTAATAGCAACGCTCACCTTGCCATATAAGACAAGTGAAAATTTGTGTATGCAATAATTTCGCCAAAATCATTCTGAACCTAACGAAAAAAATATATTTCATTGTGTTTGTTTATTATTAAATTAATGTTAACGTATCTAAAATATATTTAGTTGGGTTAGGCTAAATTAAATTGCGCTTGTTGTAATAAGGTTAGGTAGGTTTTCAAAGTTTCTCTTGGTACAAAATTATATATTCTTACATTAACATAAATGAAAAAAAATATCATTAAACGTATAAGAGAAAATTTTAGAAAGGACTTAATTTTAGATGAGTTCTTGCTAATTGACCAGTTTTACCTAATCGGCACGACATATATATATATATATATATATATATATATATATATATATATATATATATAATATGCAAGAAATTGGCTACAATTCACAGTCGTATTTATTATGTGTGTTATGGCAGTTTTTATTCTGGGTTTTATGACTGGGTTTAATCTGCAGGCAGGGATATGAAATGGTGAGGGCAGCTGGTTGAGGTTTGGTTTATAGCGTCGTTAACGTCGCTTTTTTTTTTTACATGGCTGGGGACTCGTGGGTGGGAGGGATACGATGCAAGGTGACCGATTTGCGCTATTGTGCTAACTCTTGCGTTTATTGTGATGTGTTCCTCGCTAGGATGGTGCTGTATTGTATAGCAATAGTGGTAGGTGCTTTATTACAATAACATGGAAGATGAGTCCACTCTTCTATGAAGATGTGTCTAACCTTACTTTACCACAGTTATGCGCTTAAGAATGTGGTAACCTGTGGAGTCACGAATACACATACTATTCTTACCTGTACGCAAAATACAAGTCTGTGTGGATTTGTATTTGTGGGGGTCCAGTTCTGGGTCTTAACCTTCGTCGACCAGCACTGCTAGTTTCTGGTCTCTTGAGCCTTGTCGTATCTACTCGGAAAGCTGTCTGTCGAGTTTACCTCCACCACTTCCACATCTGGTCCAGAGACCTAAAAAAAAGTACTTCCTAACATCCCTGTTGTTCAACTATGGTTTTATCATCCGCGTTTTGTTGTTCCTGATTCTCGCATTTTAAACAAGTCTGTTTCGTATCCATCCTCTCGGTTCATCTGTGTCTCCTAGTCCTCTCTTCCGAATCATTAGTTTTAGGTTCTTTAATCCCTCTTCATATTCGAGGTTCTTTAACCAGAGCTTTGTTAAATTGAAGGAGGAAGAAGGATGGGTAAGGGTGGATCCCTCATACTGTATTCCTTGGAACTGGGCCGCAAACCTTGGATTTGGATGCAAACCTTTGGATATTTTCAAGCTTCTGAGAGAGTTTGATCAGATCTGCGCTCCACGTCTTGCGTCTTATGTGGGGAGAGGGACGGGTTGCTTCACAAAAAGTGAAATTAAATAAAAACATATTTCATGGAGGGAAGAAACTCTCTTGTTTTCTATAATAACAGAGTTCATGCAGGTAATAAGATTTAATATCATTGCATGTTCCTGTTATCCATTTTGATTCTTTTATTTTTGGATATTTAGAAGATTTATAGCGACATTGTTTAGGTCATTTCTCAAAATTTTAATTCGTAGTATAGTGTTAAGCTCAATTATCCTATCATGACAACACTGGGAATACTAAACTCCTTCCTCATATTAAGCAGCCTCGTAGTTTACGATAGCCAAAGGTCGAAGATATTTTTCTTTAGCTAATGATAATATTAGTAAGCATTATCTGTTAATGATCTAATACGGGCTATAACCATCATTCTCTCTATTCTTACATTAGCTTGTGTTGTGTACTTAAGTTTGGCTAGACACACATTGTGTAGGTATATTGATATCCTCGCATGTGGTGTTAACTCTCAGATCCTTTCGTTTCGTTGGTGATTATAGTCTCTCTTCTCCAGGTCTGTACTCCGTCTCCAGTAACACTTCTCTTTCCCAAAGTCCAGGACCTTGGACTTACTTGCATTGGAACTCCAGTAGTTATTCGGTGAGGCTTGGGTTCAGTGCATATTTATATATGGGCCTAACGGATGCTAGGTCCATATACGTGTATGTCTTAATTGAATCGTTGTTCAGGTTCCTGAAAGCAATTCTTAGGTTAGATACCTTTGTATATGCTCCTGACGTTATACGATTAAGCTGTATATCTGTTGATAAACTTGATGTTTAGTTAATAAGGATGTATATGCAAGTGTGGATGAACTGGTTGGTATGGTTGGAGATGCAGTAGTTAAGGTGTGTGTGTGTGTGTGTGTGCGCGCGCGTGTGTGTGTACTCACCAAGTTGTACTCACCTAGTCGTGTTTGAATGGGTCAAGACTAAACTCATGGCCTCGCCTCCTGAACCAATTTAATTGGGTTCACCTATTTCTGGCCGCTTGGGCCTTATCATATCTACTCTTGAAGCTGTGTATTGAATTTGCCTCCACCACTACGCCATCCAAGTAATTCCTCATTTCAGTCACCCTGAAACTAAAGAAATACGTAATTCCTTTCATCCCTATGGCTCATCTGTTTTCAGCTTAATTCAAGCAGTCTGACCCTATGTGTCCCATTTATTCCTCTTAAGATTTTGCCCTTCTCTCCGTCACGGTCGTCAGGTTTAGTTCCTTCAGTCTTTTCTCATAGCACATCCCTCTCAGTTCTGGTACTAACCTAGTTGCAAGTCTTCACATGCAGGCGTCTTTCTGGCGCCGCGTACTAAATGGTTTGCTTAACAAATGTCGTGTGAAGAATTTTTTATCCAAGTTCCTGTCTGATATTCTAATGTTCATTAATCTTGCATATGCCGTTGCATTTATAAGGTTTATGTGTATATCTGGCGATATACTTAATGTTATATTTCCCTCCAGGTCGTTTTAACTCTGATACTTGCAGTTTCTCTCCGCTCGTGGTGTACCCTGTCTCCAGTTCGCAAGGCTTTGTTATTTGTTGGGCTTGAACTCGATTAGCTACATGTTTGACCGTATCGGTAGTCTGTTGAGGTGGTCTTTAAGTTTATCACTGTTCTCTCCTGTTCTTATTCTTCTCATTAGTTTTACATCATCCGCAAAGACACATAGGACTCGATACCCTATGGTAGGCTGTTCACATATGTTAGGAACAGTAGTGGTCCTACTACTGATCACTGCGAAACCCAACTCGTTACTCCCATTCCGATATCTTATTCTATGGCATACTAAGAGTAGTTACATTTTATTCGGCGTATGTCACACATCTATATAGGCATGTCCTTCCGACTAGAGAACCAGTTGCTAAGAGTGTAATAATAATATTATCTTTATTTCTACAAGTAATGTACAAGGTATACAGGCCTAGCTGACATCAATGAGATACAACTGTATAGAAAGCAGCTTGTTGTGCAGAGCATTTCGAGCAAATTAGGTCAGTTTTGTTCCAGGATGCTACCCACAATAGTCAACTAACACCCCAGGTACCCATTTTACTGATGGGTGAACATAGACAACCGGTGTAAAGAAACACGCCCAGTGTTTCTATCCTCGCCGGGAATCAAACCCGGACACCTCACCGTGTGAAGCGAGAGCTTTACACCAGGCCACGGAGCGGGATTATCCTCGTTATGCTAACACCTTGGTTCAACCCAGCCAATCACAAGGAAGGTAAGTAAGACACATGTGCAATAGTTAGGTATCTTTATTCCGAAACGTTTCGCCTACACAGTAGGCTTCTTCAGTCGAGTACAGAAAAGTTGGCAAGAACAATAGAGATGTGAAGAAAATGTAATCAGTCCATCACTCTTGAAGACGTAGTTTTGAGGTGGTCAGTCCCTCAGCCTGGAAAAGTTTTGTTCCATAGTCTGAAACAGTGTGAAGTTGAAGCAGCAGTGTGACTTTGTAAATGGTCCAAGTCGGACCGAAACGTCGTCGTTAGCTCCTCTCTCCTATGTGTGGGTTATTTGTGTATCGTTCCAGTCACGTTATTGTGCCTTTTTTTGTTATTTGTTATTAACAGTATGGAGACCTGTATACTATTGTAGTCCAATAGTAGAAGAAAGAGTGTAATCACTGAGTGGTCACGTCCCTAGCAAATCCAACCATTCTCACTTGAAAAAGTTGTAAAAGGTATTTTTGTTCTGTACCATGATACCATTGTGTTGCAGTTTCTGACAGAATGAATATTATAGTCTCCATACTGTCGCTTCAACTTCACATTGTTTCAGACTATGGAACAAAACTCTTCTCCAGGCTGAGGGACTGACCACCTCAAAACTACGTCTTGAAGAGTGATGGACTGATTACATCGTCTTCACATCTCTACTGCTTCTACCAACTTTTCTGTACTCAACTGAAGAAGCCTACTGTGTAGGCGATATGTTTCGGACTAAAGATGCCTAACTGTTGCACATGTGTCTTACTTACCAACTTGTCGGTATTGTATATCATTTTAATATTCATTCACAAGGAAGCCCACCAAAGTTTGTGAAGCAGAGATGGACCCTCGTGAAGCAACACTGGCACACTTGTAGATGAATGCTTCAGAGAACCGACAAGTTGATAAATTAGACACATGTGCAACACTTGGGTATCTTTAATGAGGAAACGTTTCGCCACACAGTGGCTTCATCAGTCCATACAAAGGAGAATGGTGAAGAACAGGAGGAGTTTGAGGTAATCAGTCCCTTAGCCTAGAGTCGATGCAATCAGTCCATCAATCTTGAAAAGAATACCAAATGTGTGCGAAGAAGTGACTTATATACTGTAGGCAGGTGAGGTGCAGCAGTCGTAGGTGGTATCACATTTGACAAATGTGGAAGTAGGTCATGCCTAAAGGTTAGTAAATTAGACACATATGCAACACTTAGGTATCTTTATTGAGCAAACGTTTCGCCACACAGTGTCTTCATCAGTCCATACAAAGGAGAATCGTGAAGATCAGGAGGAGTTTGAGGTAATCAGTCCCTCGGCCTTGAGTCGATGTAGTCAGTACATCAATCTTGAAAAGAATGATGGACTCAAGGCCGAGGGACTGATTACCTCAAACTACTCCTGACCTTCACGATTCTCCTTGTATGGACTGATGAAGTCATTGTGTGGCGAAACGTTTCCTCAATAAAGATACCCAAGTGTTGCATATGTGTCTAATTTATCAACTTGTCGGTTCTCTGAACCATTCATCTACAGCCTAAAGGTTAGGCAAGTGAAGAATTCCCTGTATTAAGATCCCAATATGTTGCTGTGTAAGACAGACTTACCTCCAAGTCTGGTCGAAGACGGTTCTCACCGTGTCTCTTGCTTACAAATTGCATTTCTGTACATATCCTCTGTAAATATTGCATGCTCTTTGGTGAATGATATATATACGTGTATATATATATATATATATATATATATATATATATATATATATATATATATATATATATATATATATATATATATATATATATATATATATATATTATTGACAAATTTTACAGCACTGCAAAACATGATTATGGCTTGTGACTTGACTAGTCTCACAACTCTAAAATTAATTTGTTTTGAATACGACTGATACATATATACTGATATATATATATATATATATATATATATATATATATATATATATATATATATATATATATTATTTATATATATATATATATATATATATGCGTATGTGTGTGTGTGAGAGAGAGAGTGAGTGTGAGGGTTAGCATGAGTGTGTGAGTAAGAGTGCTCACATGACAGGTCCAGATCTCAGGGGAGTGCCTTGGCTCCTGAGCCCAGAGGTGCCATACTATGAAGTTACTACAGAAAATAATGTTTTTTTTCTCGCGTCCGCCAGATTTATCGTCATTTATCAGTGCTCTGGTGAAAAAAATCAGGAATTATTTGGGTAATTAGAATTAATTTCTGGCTGCAGGTCTTTGTGGCGTCGGCCGAGGATTTTGTCCCCGTTTATGGGGCAACAAATTTTAGGGTGCTACCGTGTTTCTCTTTATCGCTTTTCTAGCTCTGCCGGGTTTAAGGTTTATTCCCCCTCCATTTCTCTTAGCTTTAGTAGGTTTAAAGTTTATTTCCCTCCTCCTCCTGCTTACTGTTTTATCGCTCTCCTAGCCTAAGTGGGTTTTAAGTTTACTTTCCTAGCTTAAAGGGGTTTAAACTTTATTCCCCTCCTTTCTTCTTCTTCTTTTACTTCTGTCTTTTACAGCTCTCCTAGCTTTGATGGGTTTAACATTTCTTTCATTTCTTTCTAACTCTGCTGTTTTAATCATTTTATTAAGCCTTAATGGATTTAAACGTCATTCTTACATCTTTGTCTTCTCTTTATTGTCATTTATATCTTTTAGCTCATTTGTTTTAAGTTTTAAGGTTTCGTTCTCTCCCTTTCTTTTTCGATCTGAGTTAAGTCTGATATTTTAAACTTATTTTTATCCAACACTTTCCTTGTTTTTTTTCTTTTATTGACGCTTCTCGGTGCCTTAAAAGTTTTGTTTGGGAGTATTTTTCAGTTTCATAATCGAATTTATTTTTCTTCTGAACAATATAACGTCGCCATGATTCTTGTCCAGTTGAGTTCATGTCGGGTTTTCCCTTACTCTCACGTCTTCACTTCTTGTTAGGTCTTCCCTTCTTGTTAGGTCTTCCTATCTTGTTAGGTCTTCCTATCTTGTTAGGTCTTCCTGTCTTGTTAGGTCTTCCTATCTTGTTATTTCTTCCCTTCTTAAGTCTTCTCTTATTATTTCTTCACTTTTTTCATCTCTTCCCTTCTTATCAGGTCTCCCCCTCCATGTCAGGTTTATCAGAGTATTTCAGGTGTATCTCAGAGAATGTCAGGTCTATCACAGAGTATGCCAGGTCTATCACAGAGTATGTCAGGTCTATCACAGAGTATGTCAGGTCTATCACAGAGTATGTCAGGTCTATCACAGAGTATGTCAGGTCTATCACAGAGTATGTCAGGTCTATCACAGAGTATGTCAGGTCTGTCACAGAGTATATCAGATGTATCACAGAGTATGTTAGATCTATCTCAGATTGCCAGATCTATCACAGAGTATATCAAATCTATCACAGAGTATATCAGATCTATCACAGAGTATATCAGATCTGTCACACAGTACGTCAGGTGTATTACAGAATATGTCAGGTCTGTCACAGAGTACGTCATGTCTGTTAGAGAGTATGCCAGGTCTTTCACAGAGTATGTTCCGCCAGTATGGGACCCATTCTCTATAAAATTCTTGAAAAGCTCGAGAAAGATCAGAGGTTTACGACTAGAAGATCCTTGAAGTAGAGTGCTGACGAAACAAAGACAGTGTGAAATGTGAGGAACAGAGGCTAGGGATGGAAGCTGCAGATGGTGAGCTACAAAGATGTGGTTAGAAAGTGCAGTATATATTGTAGTGGAATGTATTGAAGTAAAATGTATTGGAATACATGGGATGTGGGATGACGAAGTGGCGGAACTCCATAACATTTGCAAAAGTAGATATGTTAGTGTCAAAGAAGCAAGGAACCACCAATGCTGGTTAGTGGTGGTTGAAGAAGCAGTGCCATGAGCCGAGGTTCAACCTAACAAACTCATCTCGTTAAGTACACACAGGAGGACTTCATTAAGGAAACAAGGTAATACCAGTGAGCGTTGGCCAGAAGATACAAGAGCAGGACCTCGACAACATGTACACAGCGAAGAAGTTTCCTAATGATCTGAATATAACCAAAGCTATGACGCTTGGCACCATATATTCTTGATAACTGAGAGGAGCATAGGTAATGTACGAACCTATAACTAGTATCTACAAACACTAGAAACTGCGCAGCTACCAATCATCTGGAAAGTTGTAAGAATGGTGCTAGTATACACAAGGCATTTAATTTAGGAGAGGCGACATGCAGCCTCATAATGACCATCGTGTAGTCGATAGGTTTTAAACTCCATTAATCAACCAACCTCTGCTCCACTTAAATTTTCTTATCCATTGCCTTTTATCTCTTGATCTACAACCAGTCTCTCCACAAGGCCAGAAATTAACAACCTTCACGCTCATTGCTGTTTAAAGAGTCTCGTCAAAGTCTTAACATAGGTCAGGTCCACTCGGAAGCTTACCAGATTTACACATAGTTGTAATTTTCTCCTGACTGGTCGTAAATCTTTCGTCACGGGACTTCGGAGGGTTATATTAATTTTCTTCATTACTTATGATCCACTATTCTTGCATTATTCACCGTAGCTCAGTGGTAAAGCACTGGACCTGCCACCACCAGGGCCACGGTTCGATGCTCCCGTCCATCTTTCTGTTTATTCATTAGCCATTAACTTCAAGAACCTCCTTATCAATTTCATACGAGGTTACTGAATCCTGTCTTCGTAGCTTAACACTGATAAAGATATATTATGTCAGCAACAGCTGTGACATCTTGGTAGTGTTAGATTCTAGTATTATTGTCTTAATATGTAATTGGTATTTATGTCTAGGTGGTGTGTTTGTGTGCCCATGCTCTTTCGATTTTTAAGTGTAATCTTGTGTATACATGGAGAGGGGTTTCGGGGGTCAACGCCCCCGTGGCCCGGTCTGTGACCAGGCCTCATGGTGGATCAGGGCGTGATCAACCAGGCTGTTACTGTTGGTCGCACGCAGCCCTACGTATGAACCACAGCCCGGCTAGTCAGGTACTGACTTCAGGTGTGGTAAGACTTTTAGTGTGAACTTCCAGCCATATCATCACTGGAGTTCTCGTGTTGGTAAGACTGTTAGTGTGATCTTCCAGTCATACCAACACTAGAGTTCTCGAGTTAGTGAGAGTGCTTTTTGAGGCTGGTCAACAAACACTTCAGTAACGTCTCTTGGAAGGCAAAACGTGTCGTACTAATGAAGTGTTGCTCGTAGTTAGTATAAAAAATATCTTTTGCTATATACATAATATTTTTCAAACATTTCATCGATAAAAATTATTAGCGTGTTAATCATGTTGAGATGTCAATGCAAGAGCCGGTGTATCAACCCGACATGGCCATACCTGCAGGTGGAGAATTAATGTGTTTTGAGTTGTTTTACCCATGCTGTATCCTCTATTGCTGTTCCTCGCTGTGAATTAGAATGAAGGACGGAGGAAGGAGAGAAAGAGGAGGGGGGGGGAGAGAGAAGGTGGTTAGGGAATGGAGTGAAAAATAAAGGAAATAGATAAGGCAACTGATACGCTTATCTTTACCTCTTATGAATGAGAATAACAGGATTGTACATCGTGTTCTCATAGAGGCGTGATTACTATACTGTCAATCACAGTTTATATGTAATCACAACATTTACACAACACAGGACAACATGGGTTTAGAACAAAGTAATTTCTTCCTCTTTCAACTGCTGCACCATCGTGTCACTTCTGGATGTACTGGAAAACAAACAAAATACTGACATAAATAACTGGAAAACTGGTCAGATTGAGTTTCAACTGTATAACAAATCAGACGAAAGTATGATTAGTGACAAAGTAACATCAGAGGTTGCCACAGTGAAGAGCTCTGCTAGAGTACTCACCCTACGTCTGTTAATCATTCTTGTAGTATCTCTGAAACACACACACGAGTCATAGTACTAAATCCTTTGCAGACTTTACTATTAGACATTTGTATAAGAGTTGCGTCTATTGAAAACAAAACAAAAATCTTCAAAATGACGCAAACCAAGTCTTCCACTGGGCACCAGAAAACAATATGATTTTCAATGTGGACAAATATCAGTTAGGGGAAAAAAAATAAGAAATACTAAACTGGAACTGAGCATAAAATAGACGTGGACAACTGAGTAGAACAGAAAAATGAAAAGGACTTAAAGTAAAGTCAGAATATCTTGAGTTAAAGGATAAAAAGTGTTACTATCACAACTGTAAGGAAAATGACATAACGAATAACAAGAACCTTCAAAATCAGAAATGCCAAGCCACTGATATACTCTTTAGACGAACTCTTTAGATTTGAATGTTATTGTATACAAACAGTCCTATTTAAGGCAGGCTAAATTGCAGTTTTGGAAAATGCTCAGAGAAAGATAAGTTTATACCATGCAAATAATAGAGGGACCGGCTGCAAATCTGCATGTTGAAATTACTCATTATAAGAGTAAGAGGGTCGGCAGACAGTGCAAAATACCTCCATTGAAAGGCAGTGATGCGATATAGAAAAACTCGGAACTCATCAAAGGTACATACATCTATTCGGCTGACATGATAGTCAGTTTTGCAAAACCTTATAATATTAGGCCTACCACTCTCCTCCACTAGATATATTAAGTTTACATAATGTTAGGCCTGCATTTCCGCTCCCTTGGATATATCCATAAGTTTGCATAATATTACTGTAGGCCTCCTTATCCCCCTCCTTGACACATAAAAGGTTGCATAATGTTAGGCCTGCCAACCCCCTCCTTCAGATATACAAGGTTGCATAATGTTAGGCCTGCCAGCCCCCTCCTTCACATATACAAGGTTGCATAACGTTAGGCTTGCCTTCCCCCTCTTTCAGATATACAAGGTTGCATAATGTTAGGCCTGCTAGCCCCCTCCTTCACATATACAAGGTTGCATAATGTTAGGCTTGCCAGCCCCCTCCTTCAGATATACAAGGTTGCATAATGTTAGGCCTGCCAGCCCCCTCCTTCACATATACAAGGTTGCATAATGTTAGGCTTGCCAGCCCCCTCCTTCAGATATACAAGGTTGCATAATGTTAGGCTTGCCAGCCCCCTCCTTCACATATACAAGGTTGCATAATGTTAGGCTTGCCAGCCCCCTCCTTCAGATATACAAGGTTGCATAATGTTAGGCCTGCCAGCCCCCTCCTTCACATATACAAGGTTGCATAATGTTAGGCTTGCCAGCCCCCTCCTTCAGATATACAAGGTTGCATAATGTTAGGCCTGCTAGCCCCCTCCTTCACATATACAAGGTTGCATAATGTTAGGCTTGCCAGCCCCCTCCTTCAGATATACAAGGTTGCATAATGTTAGGCCTACCAGCCCCCTCCTTCACATATACAAGGTTGCATAATGTTAGGCTTGCCAGCCCCCTCCTTCAGATATACAAGGTTGCATAATGTTAGGCCTGCCAGCCCCCTCCTTCACATATACAAGGTTGCATAATGTTAGGCTTGCCAGCCCCCTCCTTCAGATATACAAGGTTGCATAATGTTAGGCTTGCCAGCCAGCCCCCTCCTTCAGATATACAAGGTTGCATAATGTTAGGCTTGCCAGCCCCCTCCTTCAGATATACAAGGTTGCATAATGTTAGGCTTGCCAGCCCCCTCCTTCACATATACAAGGTTGCATAATGTTAGGCTTGCCAGCCCCCTCCTTCAGATATACAAGGTTGCATAATGTTAGTCCTGCCAGCCCCCTCCTTCACATATACAAGGTTGCATAATGTTAGGCCTGCCAGCCAGCCCCCTCCTTCAGGCCTGCTAGCCCCCTCCTTCAGGCCTGCTAGCCCCCTCCTTCAGGCCTGCTAGCCCCCTCCTTCAGGCCTGCTAGCCCCCTCCTTCAGGCCTGCTAGCCCCCTCCTTCAGGCCTGCTAGCCCCCGGCTAGAGACAATATCCATCATTTACCTGCTTTATGTGACAATCGTAAAATTGTTTTGCTTTAATGTCACTCGTTTTTCTGAGGCGTTTCATGGCAGCTGCTCACCTCCCTTCCTCCGTCCCATCACCTCCCTTCCCTCCCGTCCCATCACCTCCCCTTCCCTCCGGTCCCATCACCTCCCCTTCCCTCCCGTCCCTTCACCTCCCCTTCCCTCCCGTCCCATCACCTCCCCTTCCTTCCCGTCCCATCACCTCCCCTTCCATCCCTTCACCATCCCTACCTTCACCTCCTGTCACCTCACCTGTCTTGACTCACCTCTCTTCCCCCTCACCTGTCTTGATGCATTAGTGGGCCGTCTCCTGGGTGTCTCACTAGGTGGTGTGCCATCACCACCCACCACCCCGTCACCACCCACCACTCCGTCACCACCCACCACCCCGTCACCACCCACCACCCCGTCACCACCCACCACCCCGTCACCACCCACCACCCCGTCACCACCCACCACCCCGTCACCACCCACCTCCCAGTCACCACCCACCACCCAGTCACCACCCACCACCCGTCACCACCCACCACCCCGTCACCACCCACCACCCGTCACCACCCACCACCCCGTCACCACCCACCTCCCCGTCCCACCCACCACCCGTCACCACCCACCACCCCGTCACCACCCACCACCCCGTCACCACCCACCACCCCGTCACCACCCACCACCCCGTCACCACCCACCACCCGTCACCACCCACCACCCCGTCACCACCCACCACCCCGTCACCACCCACCACCCCGTCACCACCCACCCCCCGTCACCACCCACCACCCCGTCACCACCCACCACCCCGTCACCACCCACCACCCCGTCACCACCCACCTCCCCGTCACCACCCACCTCCCCGTCACCACCCACCTCCCGTCACCACCCACCACCCCGTCACCACCCACCACCCCGTCACCACCCACCACCCCGTCACCACCCACCACCCCGTCACCACCCACCACCCCGTCACCACCCACCACCCCGTCACCACCCACCACCCCGTCACCACCCACCACCCCGTCACCACCCACCACCCGTCACCACCCACCTCCCCTGTCTCCACCCACTTCCCCGTCACCACCCACCACCCCGTCACCACCCACCACCCCGTCACCACCCACCACTCCGTCACCACCCACCACCCCGTCACCACCCACTACCCCGTCACCACCCACCACCCCGTCACCACCCACCACCCCGTCACCACCCACCTCCCCGTCACCACCCACCTCCCCGTAACCACCCACCACTCCGTCACCAAATACCACCCCGTCACCACCCACCACTCCGTCACCACCCACCACCCCGTCACCACCCACCACCCCGTCACCACCCACCACTCCGTCACCACCCATCACCACCCACCACCCCGTCACCACCCACCACCCCGTCACCACCCTATCAACTACAACCCCGTCACCACCCACCACCCCGTCACCACCCACCACACCATCATCACCCACCACCCCGTCATCACCCACCACCCCGTCACCACTCATCACCCACCACCCTGTCACCACCCACCATCCCATCACCACCCACCCCATCACCACCCCATCACCACCCACCACACTATCACCACCCTATCACCACCCACCACCCCATCGTCACCCACCACCCCGTCACCACCCGTCACCACCTATCACCACCCACCATTCCCATCACCCACCACCACATCACCACCCACCATTCCCATCATCACCCACCATTCCCATCATCACCCACCATTCCCATCACCACCCACTATTCCCATCACCACCCACCATTCCCATCACCACCACACCACTTCACCAATCAGCCATTCAATAATCATTATATATATATGTCGTGCCAAATAGGTAAAAATTGTCAATTAGCAAGAACTCATTTAAAATTAAGTCCTTTCTAAAATTTTCTCTTATACGTTAAAAGATATATTTTTTTCATTTATGTTAATGTAAAAATTAATCATTTTTTTACCAAAAGTACCTTAGAAAACTTACCTAACCTTATTATAACAAGATCAATTTAATTTAGCTTAATCCAACTAAATATATTTTAGATAAGTTTACAATAATTTAATTAACACAATGAAATATATTTGTTTCGTTAGGCTCAGAATGATTTTGCGAAATTATTGCATACACAAATTTTTGCTTGCCTTATTCAGCAAGAAGAGCGTTGCTATTTAAGCCAAAATAGCAAGTTTTACCTATTCGGCACGATATATATATATATATATATATATATATATATATATATATATATATATATATATATTATATATATATATATATATATATATATATATATATATATATATATATATGTGTGTGTGTGTGTATTATATATCCGTCACCAGTCATTATACATTTCTTCCCCAATCATATATCACATTCGTTCCACATGACCATTCCACTGTAGCGCCAACTCATCCATCTAGTCAGAGGCTTAAGTATTCCAAATCTTCCCATAATGTATCATTCTTCATTTTTTTTATTTATTCAAGCACCACACGAGTCCCTCAGATCATCTACCCTAACACCACAGATTCTAACCTGCACATGCTCCTCAGATCTACTTTATCTTACATGTTCCTAAGATTTAGTCTATCCTACACAGGATTCTACGATGAAATCCGGTGGTGGTCAAACAATGACCTGAATGCCAAATTCGGTTCGCCTCTGTCTTGCAATTTACGAAAATGCACTGCGTGCCCAATTTAAGAAAGAATTCGTTTCGATTTGATTATGTCCTAATCAGGAGGGTATGTTGGGCAGTCATAGCAGTGAATTTGGTATATTTTAACTTCATTTCAGGACAGATATGTTTCTCTGGTTCCCCTCTCTGTTAATTCCGTAGTGTGTGCATGTCAGCACCATCTATGATCCAGTGTTCGTACCTCCAGGTACGAACACACGCGGTTAGTCCACTTTTCAGTTTTGCTACTGAGTTCTGCAAGACTTACGTATGTACAGAGTTCACTCACATAGACAAAGTGTGTGACCCGAGAGGCTTATAAAAGCAGGTTAAGCCGGTGATGTTGTCCACAAGTCAAAATTGTTCTCTCCTGATCATACTTATTGTAATAATATTGGTAGAATTACCGACAATATGTTAAGTAAAAGGACACAATTGCAACTAATGTGACATTTTATTGTGGCAACGTTTCGCTCTCCAGGAGCTTTCTAAGCCGTTACAAGCGATAAATGGACATAGTTGGTATATATATACTGTCAAGGTGAGGTGAAAACACTAGTGGTGTTAGAAATAGTAGTGATATAAGTAGTATTAGTAGTAGTAGTAGTAGTAGTAGAAGTAATACAATAAGGTAGTACAATCAATATGCACGTGAGTAAAAGGTGATAAAACAAATACTTGGGTAGTATAACAATAGGTTAGACAAATATTTCTGCTGGAGGTTGAAATATAAAAGGCCAGTAGGAGTGTTCCACATCTACGATGTGCTAAACTAACAGGAGAGACTATGTGATGGTAGGGTTTACTGTTTTCAGGAGGATTCTTGCTAAGACTTCAGAGATGGTGAAGCTGCCTTTGTTTTGTTTAATTGTGTTAGAAACAGAGATAAGTGCTGATTCAAGGCATTTTCGACTACGGAAATTAGTTTCTTTGATTACTAGTCGGGCGTCTTTGAATTTCATGAGATGATTGTTGGAATTTCGGTGTTGTACGCAGGCGTTGTTCAGGTTATCGTTTCTGCATGCATTCATGTGTTCATTGATGCGTGTCTCGAGGTTTCTTGCTGTTTCTCCTACATAAATTCTGTCGCAGCCTCCACAGGGTATAGTGTAGACCCCTGCGTTGACTGGTTCATGGTGCTTGGATCTAGTCCTGGTTAGATCCTTAATAGAAGTACTGGAAGCGATGGCGACTCTAGTGTTAGCTTGTGCAAATACTTTAGAAATGTTGGATGCAACCTGGCTGTTGGGAAGAATTATACCGCAGCTTTATGCGAACCTTCTTCTACTAATCTTCCCAGGCGATATATCAATGCTCTGAAGAGCCTTGCTAATGACCCAAATATTATCGTCACCACCGCCGACAAAGGAGGTGGAGTCGTCATACTCAACACCAGTGAATACAACACCAAAATGATGGACCTTTTGAATGACCAATCCACTTACGAACCCATCAACACACAACAGTGGGAAACACTCACTAAAGATTTCCTATATAAAACCAGACAAATACTGAAACGCACCAGTGAAGGAAAGAAACTTCTGTACTTGATACCCAGCAACCCTAAACCAGCACACATGTATGGCTTACCCAAGACTCATAAGCATAATATTCCTCTTAGACCAATCACATCAGGTATAGGCAGTGCACCACACAAACTAGCCGGAGTTCTTGCCAAACATCTTTCCTGCCTTCTGGGGACCATCAGCCCCGCTCATCTTAAACATTCAGGCGACCTTCTCAACCGCATCCGAAATCTCTCCATCCGAAACAAGAAACTAAGCAGTTTGGACGTGACTTCCTCTTCACTAAAGTACCTACTACACAAGCCATCGAGGTTCTACGACGTAAAGTCAATCAGGACCTCAACCTTCCTCTTCCTCCCGGAGATTTTGTTGACCTTATTGAACTCTGTGTTAATTTCAACTGTTTTTCTTTCAGTAACAGGCTCTACAAACAAACATACGGCATGGGAATGGGGTCCCCATCAGTGCCGTCTTAGCTAACTTATACATGGAACACCTAGAGGCTGAACACTTCGCCAACATCGTCCCCTCAAGCGTCACTTGGTTACGTTACGTAGACGACGTCCTCGTAATAACTCCCAAACGTTTTGATGTACGGAATCTTCAGGCAAGGCTCAACGCAGTTGAACCGGCGATCCAGTTTACACTAGAAGAAGAGTCCAATAACAAGATACCCTTTCTAGACGTCCTCATCCACAAAGTAGATAACAACCTAAGATTTCAAGTTTACGAAACCTACAAATAAAAATGACCTCACACATTTCTATTCCAGTCAAGATACTAAGACCAAAAGAGGTATCATCATCGGATTCTTCCTAAGAGCTTACCGAATTTGTAGTCCTGAGTTTCTTGACGAGGAATGTACATACATTCACCAAACCTTCACTGATTTACATTTTCCTTCCTTTTTCATCAAAGATTGCAAGAAAAGAGCTCTTCAGATCATTAATTCTCCACGCGTCAATTCCACTCCAAACAAAGTTATAATTCTTCCCAACAGCCAGGTTGCATCCAACATTTCTAAAGTATTTGCACAAGCTAACACTAGAGTCGCCATCGCTTCCAGTACTTCTATTAAGGATCTAACCAGGACTAGATCCAAGCACCATGAACCAGTCAACGCAGGGGTCTACACTATACCCTGTGGAGGCTGCGACAGAATTTATGTAGGAGAAACAGCAAGAAACCTCGAGACACGCATCAATGAACACATGAATGCATGCAGAAACGATAACCTGAACAACGCCTGCGTACAACACCGAAATTCCAACAATCATCTCATGAAATTCAAAGACGCCCGACTAGTAATCAAAGAAACTAATTTCCGTAGTCGAAAATGCCTTGAATCAGCACTTATCTCTGTTTCTAACACAATTAAACAAAACAAAGGCAGCTTCACCATCTCTGAAGTCTTAGCAAGAATCCTCCTGAAAACAGTAAACCCTACCATCACATAGTCTCTCCTGTTAGTTTAGCACATCGTAGATGTGGAACACTCCTACTGGCCTTTTATATTTCAACCTCCAGCAGAAATATTTGTCTAACCTATTGTTATACTACCCAAGTATTTGTTTTATCACCTTTACTCACGTGCATATTGATTGTACTACCTTATTGTATTACTTCTACTACTACTACTACTACTACTAATACTACTTATATCACTACTATTTCTAACACCACTAGTGTTTTCACCTCACCTTGACAGTATATATATACCAACTATGTCCATTTATCGCTTGTAACGGCTTGAGAAAGCTCCTGGAGAGCGAAACGTTGCCACAATAAAATGTCACATTAGTTGCAATTGTGTCCTTTTACTTAACATACTTATTGTACACAGTCGTACGGTCGAACCTGTCCTACAAACGTTCGTACACATGTTCCCAAGATCAAGCCTGGCCTACAAGTATATGTTCCATTCTTCACTAGAGCTCTTGACTGCACATACATAATTTTAAATTCTTCACTGATGCTCATCACGTACAGGTTACACCTTTTCTAATACAGTCACCTTGACCTACGCATTTGACTTACTGTAACCCGTTCCGTACATGGATTGACCAGTCTTGCAGATATTACACAACCGTGACACACTTCTACAGTAATAATAAACCAGTCGATGACTACAACAATCCTCCGACTCACCACACTGCTATGTTTAGTACATTTTACTCGTTCTCCGGGTGTGGAAAAAATGCACACAAGCTTTTATTAGAACGTTTCGCTGTGTAGAGCTTTATCAAATCATCAGAAAGCTCGTAAATGCATTCTTTTCTTCACTGTTGTCAGCGTTACGTCATTAGAATACGTTTTCCAGTTCCACAAAGACTATGAGTTCTATTAGCTTTACTCGGTCTTAAGGCAATAACAGTCTCGTTGCAAATACGTGATTCACATATACTGTACCATGACGACATCCACCTTGATCATCACTGGCATGGTTGTCTCAGAGTTTATGTTGTCCATAACATGTCTTACACACACTTACATTCACTACCCTGCCCCCTCCCCACACACACACAGGGAGGACGGTGGTGCCTCGTACAAGCAAGACTGTTTTACCTCAAACAAGAAGGCTGGTGGTGCCTCAAACAAGAAGGATGGTGGTGCCTCACAAAAGGAAGACGGTGGTGCGTCAAAGAAGGATGGGGTGCCTCACACAAGTAAGACGGTGGTGCTTCAAACAAGGAGGATGGTGGTGTCTCACACAAGGAAGACGGTGGTGCCTCAAACAAGGAGGATGGTGGTGTCTCACACAAGGAAGACTGTGGCGCCTCAAACAAGGATGGTGGTGCCTCACACAAGGAAGACGGTGGTGCCTCAATGATGGTGTTGATGCCTCACGCAAATCTCATATTCCCCGTATTCGTCCTCCTCCTCCACGTATTGGCAGGGACGTAAGTCATCCCAGAATTATATATTACTGGCGAGATAGCGGTGCATTTTGGGCTGGATTTATTAACCATTCTTATAATTAGGAAAGCGTCTTGTTGATAAAACTATTGAAGGCCCGTGCAGGGCGCTGGTGCAGAATAACCTCGCTGGTTAATTCCTATGCTGGTAAAGGTGCTTCTGATTTAAGGGGCAAGACTTGCTTAAAAGTATGACAGAAATTGTATTGTATATGCAGAGTGAACCTTTACATATAGACTTTTCGCTATAAAAGAGCTTGCAAAGCTCTGTTTACAGCGAAACGTCGTCTGTATGAAGGGGTATTAAAGAATTTAATAAAAAGTTCTTGTTAAAGTATGTTTATATCACAATTTGTCTGCTTCCACACATATATCTATATATTTACCATGATTCTAGTTCATTTTGAGGCTTAGTTATGCCAGATACATAAATTATTATGGCATAGGTTTCTCAGTGGGCTGGATCGGATAGCTCCTGCTGCCATATTTCATACCATCTGCCCGGCCAAATTGACGCCAGCGGCGGCAGCCGCTTTTTAGGTGCGATTATTTTAGCTGTGTTTACGTTGCAGGTAAGAGTGGAGCGGCGTGTTATGGCGATATTTTGGCGATTATATGTCAGCTGTCTTCAGAGGTTTAATTATACTGAAAATCGATTATAGGTAAAAGCATTTCTTAAAATTCATTGTATGTGATAATTAAGTCAGCTGTAAAGGAAAAGCTAAGGCGTAAAATTGTGAAGTTTATTGCGACAGAAAAATTATAGTTTCCCCAGAAGCCATGATAATGGTATGCTCTTTTTTGTGGTTTATTTTTCTTTGTGAACTGGTAAAGTCACTGCTATTGTTATCTTCAATGCGCTTTTAAAAGGTATTGAGCCGAGCGTTTTAATTAAGGTGTTGGCTGGTGTGTAATCAGTGGGAATTAGTTGGTTCCTTGTGGTGGCTTCCGCAACACACCTATACAAGGCTGAGTTTATCAAGATGACTCGCCAGAAAAAGTGAATGAGGTACGTCTGTAAAATGTTTTGATGTTTATGGTTTCAATGTAAATTACCTGTCCTTGGTTGTAAGTCAGCAGCGACGGCTGTAGCGGCAGCAACAACACTACGACCACGCCTACGACCATCACCTACTAGCTACAGCAGGAGGTGGAGGCGTGGTACGGGAAGGTGTTATGAGACAAGATCAACTGATATTCTCCAGCTCTACCATAATTAACCCTTTGTTTGCAAGGTGATAGATGAAGATTTTTCAAGGCTCGTAAAGGCTGTTAATTATCATGTTGCTCTTTCTAAGGATATTGTAATCAAAACTACGACCTCTGTAGTCTCACATTTGAGGTGCAATTGCGCCCAGTTATGTATATTGCTGGTAGACGTTGCTGGAGGCCGTGTAGATGGCCTTCTTGTGTTTAACCAATCACCTTAAGTACCATTTACAACAGCTAGGAGAGGAATGGTCGTCAGTGACCCAGTGGGAAGACTGGTTCAGGGCCACCTACTAGAAATACTAGAGGTGTATACCATATGTAGGTCGAAACCAGTTACCTGTTGTATACCTGATAGTTCCAGGGATCATCACTCCTGGGCCCGGTCTCAGACGTAGACACTACAGTCTTGTTCGTCAAGAATGAACGTAAGGTCATGTAGATCATCCAAGACAAGTATTTGCTGGTAATTTTCATTATTTCTGGAAGGGTGTTATGTTTGCCTTGGACGCCATATGCTTTGTGTGAGGTATCTCGTAGTGTACTTACTGCACCCCTCGTGTTCACTGAGAGCATTTTACAACGTCTGTTATGCATTCTACATAGAAGATGTTGTAAAATAAAGCTATTTCATCTTTTATGGAGTTATTTCAGCGTGTAGTTTTGTAACCTGTCCCTCCACTATTTTCCAGGTTTAAATTATGACCTCTCTCCTGCTGGAGTACTGATGTACACTAACAGCTTCGTTCAAGGAGCGAAATTGCAGACCTGGAGAATGTACAGAGAACCTCCACTACTCGCATAGCTTTAGCTAAGCACCTAAATTACTGGGAAAGTTTGAAGTCCCTTGAGGATTTGGTCCCAAATTTGTTCACACAAATTGTTCCCCATGTATGTAAGAGGCTTAATAGCGTGTGCAAAGTACCCCAGTGAAAAGCACGGGTGCAGTGAATACACTAAGGGGAAACTTAGCAAGTGTGAAGGGACCAAGACTTTTCAACATCCTTCATACATAAAGGGGAATACCAACAGACCCCTATTCCTATTCGTGCTGTATTTTGAATTCTGTTTTCATTTGTACTTGTTATATTTTCCTATACCATAGTAGAAATTTATCCTTTATGAACTCCATGTGTGGCTCACTGGATGACTTGGTTTACATTGGCTTGAAGGTTTCCTGTGTCCTCGACAGCGGGTGTTCGGTGTCATGTTTAACATTTTCGTCTATACCAGTTATGAGAAAGAGAATTGAGGCAAGTACTGTGCCTTTAGGAACAGAGCTCTTCACTGTGGCGGTCTTTGATTTTACTGTATCTGTTAAAGTTCGATTTGTTAATTGAAAATCCATCTGGTAAATTTCCTGTTACCTTTTTGCACATATTTTTGTACTGTTTCACCATTATCTCATTTGTCAAAGACTTTAGCAAAGTCTTGTTGGCATTTTGTCCTCTAGCTGAGTCCAGTGCATCCAGGTCCAGGTAGTTTTTCAATAATTGCGAGTGGTAGAATAACCTACCTGCTTTAAATATTTTTGACAATGTTTGTGTGTTGTGTCACACCAGTTGTTAGTTTGTGTCAGGCAATAAAGAACACCACAACAATCATCTCAGTCAATAAAGCAATCCATAAAAAAAGCCATGGACCGATAACACTGACGTCTCACATTATCAAAACCCCTGAAAGAGTTTTTAGAAGTAAGATTTCTAAGCACGTGGATTCACAATAATTGCACAACCCAGGGCAACATGCATTTACAGCAGGTCGCTCGTGCCTCTCACAATTGCTGGGCCATTACGACATGGTCTTGGAAGCATTGGAACATTCACAAGACTGTAAAAGTTTTCGACACGCGTGATGATGGTGTAATAGCTTACAAAATACGTGCAAAAGGAACAACTCGAAAAATGGGCAGATGGGTTTCAGTTTTCTAGCAAACAGGACCCAAAAAGTAATAGAAAACGAAGTTAAGTCATAGGCTGCAACAGAGAAAACCTCTGTTCCGTAAGGCATAGTACTCCTGCTGCTTTAACTTACCTGTCTGCAATATATAAGCCTCTTCTCCGCGCATTTGCTGTACTTTTCTCAAGATTGATGGACTTAACACATCGACTTCAGGCTGATGGACTGATTACCTCAAAGTCTCATTCTTCAACTTATCGGTTTTCTAAACCATTTACATGACATTCCTCATGTTCATAACTGATATAGACAGAGACACAAAACAAATCACCGTATCATCTTTTCCAGACGATATTGGAAACTGACTGAGAGAAACATCCACCGAGGACAGCAACGTCGCTAAGCTGATATAAACCTGGTCTTCCAGTGGGCCACAGAATACAAATGTGATATTCAACGAGGAAAAAAAATAATAAAAATCATTCACTAAAGAAGAGGAGGAATGTAAGGAAAATGATAGACTGGATAACTAGAACCTTCAGTGCAAGAGATTCCAAGTGTCACGGGATTTTTTTTTATCTCTAGACTGTAATATTGCTGTGTACACCAACAGCACTTTTTGAAAATTGAAATAACAAATCTGAGGAATTTACAGAGAACCATCACTGCTCGTATCAGTTCAGAGCCTTAATTAAAATATACTCCCTGTAACATTGGTTCGATACCTGCACTTCGAAATCACCCCTGATTAAAGCAATAGGTTTGGAAGACCGCAAAATACCCTCCCTCACATCCCCGATGAAAGCAAGGGCGTAATGAGATAATTCAAGTGTAAAGGGACCAAGACTTTTCAAGACCCTTCATACATAAGGAGAATTACCAACGGAGATGTCTTCCAGAGGGAACATGATGAGTTCCTCAGGTCACTTCCTGACCAGGAAAGTATAATACCTTTATCGGACTGCGTTCTGCTGGCACAAACAGCTTGATTGATCAAGTCATCAACCAGGAGGCCGGGCCTGAGCCGGACCGCAGGGGTGATGACCCCTAAAATCGACAACAGGTAGACAGCAGGTAGATATCGTCAGACACAGATGAGTTCCATCCATCAAGGACAAGGTCTTGTTGCTGGTGAAGGGCTCTTAATCCTTGGATCAGATTTGACTACCTTCTTTATCGGGAAGGTAGAGGGACTATCCCTCTACTTCGCTTTCCCTACAGTGTAGTAGCATTGATCGACTATAATTAAGGCAATTCATACTAACTGTTGTTAAAAGTGGTGTTAAGCTGTCGCTCCAGTGTGGTAGTATTGATAAATTATCATTAAGACTGTTGATAATTAACAGTTGTCAAGAGTGGTGGAGGCGGTGCTGAGGTTGTACCTTCTTTGTTGACATTTGCCGAAGCCGCCATCGCTGTCAGCGATAATTCACAGGCGACTGTTTGTTCTCCGTGTGTACCCGCCGTTTATTCCAAATACGACTTAAAACTGTCCCCGGTGCATCGTTGAGCCCGTGAACTTACGGCAGCAACACCACTAACTCCACTGCTCCCCTTAATTCTTCTGTCTTTAGTATTCCAAATTATTCTTGCCGGTTTAAAGAGGACAAAAAAATATTCACCGCAGAGTAAGTTTTCCTGGCCATCCCAGTATGAATATTTTATAGAGACGTGTGGGAAACCTCCCTAGGCTGCTCAGAGGCAGTTTTATAGGGGGTCGCCTATCACCTGTGAGAATTGGGAGGACACTAGAAATGTTAATGTTCTCTTTAACTTGAGTGCGGATGGGCAGGCCGATGTGCTGGGTGAGTCGACGTGCTGGGTGAGTCGACGTGCTGGGTGAGTCGACGTGCTGGGTGAATCGACGTGCTGGGTGAGTCGACGTGCTGGGAGAGCCTGCATAGTAACAACGAGAAAGCTTTACATTTCCTTTTGATCATGGCTTGAAAAAAATGACCTGTGAGCGAAACGTTGTCCACATCAAGGTTTGTTGTATCATTACTACCAAACCTTCATTTTTCTTCCCGGTGTTCTGGGCACACCGCAACCTTTCCAAAAGGCCCAGGCGCTTTAGCTCAATACAAGACGTTATTTTCAGCATGGATGGAGTTAAGCACTGACTGTGACCTGCGCCGGAATGTAACAGAGGGAAAAATAGCTAGCTTTTGTTCCCACTCCGCAACTATCATATAGGGTCACAGCACACTGCTGATGTATCCAATTTTGCCAAATAAAAAAACTACGCCGGAATGTTTGAGTGTTATGTCTTGTACGTGAGGCCGCAGCCTGCCACGAAGATGTTAGTAAACAACGACTGTTCTACGGTTATAGCGAAAGACTTGTTCAGGCAGTGGCCCCGTCAAGGCATATTGCTGAAGTGCTCTTGATCCGAGGAATGGGACTTGCCTTCCTTTTCCTTAGATCAGATCTCTATGAATCGCATTCCTTAAGGGCTGTTTTCAACACACCGGACGTCTCCCACCGAGGTAGGGTGACCCAAATAGGAGGAAATACATTCACCCTCATTCATTCATTCACTATCTTGCTAGAAGCGTGCTGACTTCACATTTCAGATAGCTCTCTGAACTGCAACTTTCTCACCACCTCCGGCAGGTTAGCCGGAGGTGGTGGGAAATATGTTAACCATGGTGCCATCACACATCCTTGTCTATGACCTGACAGGTAATGAGCGCTGCTGAGGGACCCTACAGTAGCAAGTAGCCGGGTCACCACATGGACAAGACCCGGCGAATCACATATCATACGATACCGACCCAGCTGCCAGTATGGCTGGTGCAGAGGGAATGCAAGACGTGATTGTGTGCTGAACACCGAATAAATTTTAACGAACTCGGCGTATGCCACAATTGCGTATATCCTAATTATCAACAAAATGTGTAACGAATTTGAAAACCAGAATACACAAAGCACAACTACACAACCAACCACAACACAAAAGCCACTACCAAACACAGACCACCACCACCAAAACCCAACAACACATACAAACCACCATGTACAAAAAACTACCATGATCAAACCACAACATAAAAATCACTACATATTAACCACCATCACCACACAAACCACCATCACATGCAAACAACCACCACTACTCACAAATCACCACCAATACTACGACACAAACTACACACCACCACCACCACTACACAAACTACACACCACCACCACCACACAAACTATACACCACCGACCACTACACAAACTACACACCACCACCACACAAACTACACCAACACTACACACCACCACCACCACACAAACTATACACCACCACCGCTACACAAACTACACACCACCACCACCGCTACACAAACTACACACCACCACCACCACACAAACTATACACCACCACCGCTACACAAACTACACACCACCACCACCGCTACACAAACTACACACCACCACCACACACAACTATACACCACCACCGCTACACAAACTACACACCACCACCACCGCTACACAAACTACACACCACCACCACCACACAAACTATACACCACCACCGCTACACAAACTACACACCACCACCACCACACAAACTATACACCACCACCGCTACACAAACTACACACCACCACCACCGCTACACAAACTACACACCACCACCACCGCTACACAAACTACACACCACCACCACCGCTACACAAACTACACACCACCACCACCACACAAACTACACACCACCACCGCTACACAAACTACACACCACCACCACCAACAACTAACACCACCACCACTACACAAACTACACACCACCACCACCACACAAACTATACACCACCACCACTACACAAACTACACACCACCACCACCACCACCGCTACACAAACTACACACCACCACCACTACACAAACTACACACCACAACAAACACTGGCCAGTGTCAGCTATGTAAGTCTAAATAATTAATGTTTTAATCTAGTTAACGTTATCTTAAATATTATATTGCGGTCACTGTGAATATTGTATATCAGATGTTTCTCCCTGGGGAGGGGTGGGGCGGGTAGGGCAGAGAACATAGGGAGAGAATTGGGTAGGGTGAAGCTGGGCTGGTAATGGTTTTCATTTGTGTGAGAGGCCTATTACTGTGTTTATTGTGTTTGCTTACTTTTACTGTGTTACTGTGTTTATTGTGTTACTCTACTTACTTTTACTGTGTTACTCTGTTTATTGTGTTACTCTGTTTAATTTTACTGTGTTAACTGTTACTGTGATGTGTTAGTGTTTACTGTGGTTGTGTTACTGTGCTTACTATTTTGTATTTACTTTGTCTACTGTGTTACTCTGTTTACTGTGTTACTCTGTTTACTGTGTTACTCTGTTTACTGTGTTAATGTTTACTGTATTAATTTGTTTACTGTATTACTTTGCACTTGCTGGGATTAAGCTCCAGTAGCCACTTGTCAGAACAGACCTGCAGCCTGTCCAGATCCATTTGTAGCAAGGTGTGTGTGTGTGGGGAGGGGGTGTACTCACCTTAATATGGTTGCAGGGGTCGATTCATAGCTCCTGGCCCCGCCTCTTTACTGATCGCTACTTGGTCACTCCCTCCCTGCTCCGTGAGCTTTATCATACCTCTTCTTAAAGCTATGTATGGATCCTGCCTCCACCACCTCCCATTCCAGACTATTCCACTTCCTGACAACTTTGTGACTGAAGAAATACTTCCTAACATCCCTGTGACTCATCCGAGTCTTCAACTTCCAATTGTGACCCCTTGTTGGTGTGTCCCATCTCTGAAACGTCTTGTCTCTGTCTACCTTGTCGATTCCTCTTAGTATTTTATATGTCATCACGTCCCTCCTGTTCTCCAGTGTCGTCAGGTCGATTTCCCCTAACCTCTCCTCGGACGACATGCCCCTTAACTCCGGAACTAGTATTTTTGCAAACCTTTGCACTTTCTCTAGTTTCCTGACTTGCTTCGCCAGGTGTGGGTTCCAAACTGGTGCAGCATACTCCAATATGAGTCTGATGTACACGATGTACAGATTCTTGAACGACTCGTTACTGAGATGTCGAAATGCTATTTTTAGGTTTGCTAGTCGCCCGTATGCCGCAGTAGTTATTTGGTTGATGTGCGCCTCAGGAGATGTGTTCGGTGTTATACTTACCCAAAGATCCTTTTCCTTGAGCGAGGTTTGTAGTCTTTGGCCCCTAGACTGTATTCTGTCTGCCCTTCCCCGATCTTCATGACTTTGCACTTGGCAAGGTTGAACTCTAGAAGCCTTTTTCTGTACCAGGCATATAGCCTGTCTAGATCCCCTTGTAGTCGTGCCTGGTCCTCCTCTGATTGAATTCTCCTCATTAACTTGACATCGTCTGCAAACAGAGACACTTCTGAGTCTCTGTATTCATTCAGGTATTCTCTGATTCACTGCAGTGCCTTCCCTGTTATCCCTGCCTGGTCCTCCAGCTTATGCACTAATCTCTTGTGTGGAATTGTCAAAAGCCTTCTTACAGTCCAAGAAAACACAATCTACCCACCCCTATCTCTCTCTCTCTATTGTCTTACTGTTGTCACCCTGTCATAGAACTCCAGTAGGTTTGTGACGCAGGATTTCCCGTCCCTGAATCCGTGCTGGTTGTCGTTGATAAGCTCATTCCTTTCCAGGTGCTCCACCACTCTTCTGTGTGTGCGTGTGCGCGCGCGTTGGTGCGTCTATGTCAAGAAAATGACGGATTTAGATTAAAGTTGGTGGTAGGTCATATGTTAATGGTAAGGATGCAATGCATAAATTTTGGACAACGAATTTATCAAAATCTGAAATGGTCAACAGGTGTGCGTGGGTGTTAGCCCAGGTGTGGAGTGCACCCATACTCTGTTAGTGGAGGCGGAGGTATGGGTGTGTACCCTCACATTGTTGGTATGCACCCTCACACAGTGTTGGTGGAGGCTGAGTTGTAGGTGTGCACCCTCACACAGTGTTGATGGAGGTGTGAGTGTGCACCCTCACACAGTGTTGGTGGAGGCTGAGTTGTAGGTGTGCACCCTCACACAGTGTTGGTGGAGGTGGAGGTATGGGTGTGCACCCTCACACAGTGTTGGTGGAGGCGGGTTGTGGGTGTGCACCCTCACATAGTGTTGGTGCAGGCGGGTTGTGGGTGTGCACCCTCATACAGTGTTGGTGGAGGTGGGACGTGGGTGTGCACCCTCACACAGTGTTGGTGGAGGCTGAGGTGTGGGTGTGCACCCTCACACAGTGTTAGTGGAGGCTGAGGTGTGGGTGTGCACCCTCACACAGTGTTAGTGGAGGCTGAGGTGTGGGTGTGCACCCTCACACAGTGTTAGTGGAGGCTGAGGTGTGGGTGTGCACCCTCACACAGTGTTGGTGGAGGCTGAGGTGTGGGTGTGCACCCTCACACAGTGTTGGTGGAGGCTGAGGTGTGGGTGTGCACCCTCACACTGTTAATGGAGGCTGAGGTGTGGGTGTGCACCCTCACACAGTGTTGATGGAGGCTGAGGTGTGGGTGTGCACCTCACACAGTGTTGATGGAGGCTGAGGTGTGGGTGTGCACCCTCACACAGTGTTGGTGGAGGCTGAGGTGTGGGTGTGCACCCTCACACAGTGTTAGTGGAGGCTGAGGTGTGGGTGTGCACCCTCACACAGTGTTAATGGAGGCTGAGGTGTGGGTGTGCACCCTCACACAGTGTTAGTGGAGGCTGAGGTGTGGGTGTGCACCCTCACACAGTGTTAGTGGAGGCTGAGGTGTGGGTGTGCACCCTCACACAGTGTTAGTGGAGGCTGAGGTGTGGGTGTGCACCCTCACACAGTGTTAGTGGAGGCTGAGGTGTGGGTGTGCACCCTCACACAGTGTTGATGGAGGCTGAGGTGTGGGTGTGCACCCTCACACAGTGTTGGTGGAGGCTGAGGTGTGGGTGTGCACCCTCACACTGTTAATGGAGGCTGAGGTGTGGGTGTGCACCCTCACACAGTGTTGATGGAGGCTGAGGTGTGGGTGTGCACCCTCACACAGTGTTGATGGAGGCTGAGGTGTGGGTGTGCACCCTCACACAGTGTTGGTGGAGGCTGAGGTGTGGGTGTGCACCCTCACACAGTGTTAGTGGAGGCTGAGGTGTGGGTCTGCACCCTCACACAGTGTTAATGGAGGCTGAGGTGTGGGTGTGCACCCTCACACAGTGTTAGTGGAGGCTGAGGTGTGGGTGTGCACCCTCACACAGTGTTGATGGAGGCTGAGGTGTGGGTGTGCACCCTCACACAGTGTTGATGGAGGCTGAGGTGTGGGTGTGCACCCTCACACAGTGTTGATGGAGGCTGAGGTGTGGGTGTGCACCCTCACACAGTGTTGATGGAAGCTGAGGTGTGGGTGTGCACCCTCACACAGTGTTAGTGGAGGCTGAGGTGTGGGTGTGCACCCTCACACAGTGTTGATGGAGGCTGAGGTGTGGGTGTGCACCCTCACACAGTGTTGGTGGAGGCTGAGGTGTGGGTGTGCACCCTCACACAGTGTTGATGGAGGCTGAGGTGTGGGTGTGCACCCTCACACAGTGTTGATGGAGGCTGAGGTGTGGGTGTGCACCCTCACACAGTGTTGATGGAGGCTGAGGTGTGGGTGTGCACCCTCACACAGTGTTGATGGAGGCTGAGGTGTGGGTGTGCACCCTCACACAGTGTTGATGGAGGCTGAGGTGTGGGTGTGCACCCTCACACAGTGTTGATGGAGGCTGAGGTGTGGGTGTGCACCCTCACACAGTGTTGATGGAGGCTGAGGTGTGGGTGTGCACCCTCACACAGTGTTGGTGGAGGCTGAGGTGTGGGTGTGCACCCTCACACAGTGTTAGTGGAGGCTGAGGTGTGGGTGTGCACCCTCACACAGTGTTAATGGAGGCTGAGGTGTGGGTGTGCACCCTCACACAGTGTTGATGGAGGCTGAGGTGTGGGTGTGCACCCTCACACAGTGTTGGTTCGACAACATATAAATACATAAAGGTTTAGGAACTAGACTATGAATGGTGTAAATTGTACAAATGTACTTAAATCTTTTACAGGAACATCTTGAATATTTACAAGTGTCCCTGAACGATAGAGTCCAACGGCACTAGAAACATTGTTTAGACTCTAGATTCTATATAGTCTTTCCATTAATAAAAACGAAAAGATGTATATGAGTGATATACAATACTGACAAGATAAAGAGTTAGACACATGAGAAACATCTGGGTATCTTTTTTTGTAGACGTTTCGCCATCCAGTGGCTTTATCAATACAAATATCAGGACATATTCAACTTGTCACAGTCTGCAATATCATGGAATCTTGGTTTAGAGGACTTCTCCACAACGACATTTTCTTCTGGCCCGTCCCTCGGGTATGACCTACTTCTACTGGGGAATCCCGCCTACCAGTGACAATGTCTTCGTCTGCTACACGTCCCTCACCTGACGCCAGTATATAAGCGTCAGTTTTCATGCGGAAGGCCTCGGTCAGATGACCAAAAGCTCCAACGGCGGGTCATCATCTGACTTAGACCCGCGTCAGGAAACACTTGTCCTGTTTCTTGACGAACCTTACCTAACCTAATGCCTGTGTTTCAGACTCTTCACGACTACGGTGCTCTTCACCAACTCCAAGGCTGAGGGACTGATTACCTCTTCTTTCGTATATAGTTCTACTGTATTCCAATTACGTCTTTAAATTTGTATTGATAAAGCTACTGGTTGGCGAAACGCCTACAGTAAAGATACCCAAATGTTGCACATGTGTCTAATTCTTCAAACGAAAAGATGCAAGATGAGAGAACACCCACTTGACAGGCAGAGAAAAAAGTGTCATATATGGAGCCAACATTTTAAACATGATACTTCAGGAGAGAGAGACTGTAAACCCTACTAGCAAAACAAAAAAAATCTATGCAAAATCCAGTGTTAAAAACACAGCTTTTACTGGGCCTTCATGAATAGGGAACGCTTACTGATGGCAAGGAAATGAGTGAAATACTTAGGGCACAGTACGACTTGCCTTTTTGTGAGGCGTTAAACTAAAGGGTTAACCAGAAAGAGTAATTAGGCACAATGCCATGGCTGGAACAATACACAAATAACCCACACATAGGAGAATGCAACTTATGACGACGTTTCGGTCCGACTTGGACCATTAGCTAGTCGGACCGAAACGTCGTCATAAGTTTCATTATCCCATGTGGGAGTTATTTGTACAAAGGACAAACCATCTGAATTTTTTATGTGACATCCAACTCTACCAACATTTCTCCTACAAGTCTAACCTAACAAGATCTTATTTTTCATAAAAATATTTTTGCGGTTTTAATTCTCTTTGAAGACAAATCTAGTCAGACTCTTAGAAACTATAAACGATATCGCTAACGTCACACATCAAAAATCTTTAAAAAAAAATTACTGAAAACTAAAATTGCTAGTTTTAGATTTAGAAAGGATGTAGAAAAGCATTGGTTTGGATATAGAGTACTCGATTAGTGGAACAGTCTTCCTAGTAGGGTTATTAAAGCTAAAATTTTGGGTAACTTCAAATTTAGGTTACATAAATACATGACAAAGGTTTTCTTATTAGTAGTAGTAAGTTATAAGGGAAAAAAGGTTACTAGCCCATTGCTCCCAACATTTTAGTTGACTTTTATAACACGCATGACTTACAGAGGAAAGATTATTATTCCACTTCCCTCCGCCTGCCTCCCACTCACCACCACTCCCTCCCTCTCATCCCTCTTCCATTCACCTGTCTCGTTCATTTTATCTCTTTATCACCTTTCACTCACCACCAGCATGTTTTGTCTAGCAGCTCACAAATCCTTTGGTCGTAGTCATTAAAACGTTCGTTTTAAATTACGTATTGACATTTATTGCTACTTCTGTTTTTAACAATAATGGCAACGGAACTTTTTCCCCCAGAAGTATTTAGTGATCTGTGGAGTGGTTACTGTGGGCAGATTTGTTTCCAGATTTGCAGAACTGGCTGGAATTCCACGGCGACATGAAAGGACTTTGTGGGCGTTTGTTGACATCTTTAGTAGGGCTTATCTGTGGTCTTGAGGCGGCGTGTATCTTGTCTGTAGGCACTAAAAGCACGTAAAGGGCGCTCAAAAGTTGCTTAAACGGCCGCACGGGAATGGGAGAGAGTTGTTCTTACGGGAGCCGGGGCGGGGCGCCCTGGCAGGGTGTTATCAAGACCCTGTGACAGTGAAGTCTGCAGCTGCGTCCTCGACACGCCCCTGCCACCGCCCATGGAAAAGGTCAGGTACCTGATCTACACATTAAAATAACTTGGAGAGATGTGGTATGATATGTAAATCTAATGAAAAAATAGGGGTGTCACCAACACAATTAAAAAAAACTGTCAACATCCAAGGTTAATGATCTTTGAACCTTCCAGCACAGGTAAAGAATATTACTGGAACAAAGGTACAAGTCTTCATGACAAAATTAAAAAAAATATATATGCAGGAGTTTCGGGTTAGCCAGGTTATGATGGGTGTAGGCCTGTTAACCACGGATAGAAAAAGGCTTGTTTAATGGTGTACTCAACCTGGAAATGTGACCTAAATCCGCGCTGTGAGAGTAAAAGGCCCTATGAAATATGCCACATATACGATATAATTGTTATGAAAGGCTTCCCTTATACACCGCTGATTTTGATGTTCGTGGTAACACACGGGTTTTAAAGTGTCCTTCAAAAATCGAGCATTAATTCCTGAGTCTAGTCCAGTTTACCTGATAAAGTTCAAGAAAATCGCTTGCTGCTTGCTGAAGGTTCAAAGATCCAAAAGACAAGGCCTGGTCGGGACGGGGGTTGAGGGTCGAAGATTGTCGGTACCTTCTTCAGGTAACCACTCTCACTCACATTCCAAAAGACAAGCACAGTAGCAGCCAGAAGGGACGATAAGATTCGAACAGCAGCAGGTGTAGATTAATAGACAGTTATAGACAGCTCCAGAGAAAGAGAGGGGGGAGGAGGGAATGGAAAAGGAGGTTGATAATGGAGAGAAGAGAGCTGCATTGTACTCTGTCACTGAAAGCTGAACACATTCTGTAACTTGTTCTTCCCAAGCACCAGACGAGCCTGGCCCATGGCCGGACTCAGAGAGTAGAGAAACTCTCGAAACTCTTCAAAGGTATATCAAAGGTATAGTAGTAAGCTTCAAGCTTACCATGGAAGAACCATAAACATCACAACCTAGCTGATCCAACAATTCTTGAACGTAACAGTCGTTTCCTCTTCTGAACATTTACCTTTGTTCCACCAGTATTTCTTTTAATCTGCTGGTAGAAGGCTGAATAATTGTTTACCACTGGGACCTTGGGTGGCTTTAAAAAGAGATTGGACAAATATATGAGTGGGAGGGGCTGGGTTTGATTGGTGTCGTGAGTACGGGAGTAAATTCTTAGGTAGTGGTGGTTTTGATATGGACCTGCCTTGTAAGGGCCAGTAGACCTTCTGCAGTGTTCCTCCATTCTTATGCTCTTATGTTCTGTAAGTATGTCCACGGTACCCCTACTGTCGATAAGATTCAGTGTAACTCTTGGGGATCTTTATCTGAGCGACGTCTGGACCATGTAGTTTCTTTTTTAATATAGAAGGTCATCACTTTTCATCAATGTCGTTATCATTAAGTTATTTTTTAATAATTACAATAATGGTGTACGGTACCAACACGTTGATGAATAAAACATGAAACACCTAAGTGTGTTTACTGACGAGACGTTTCGCCTGCTCGTCAGGCTGCCTCAGTCTAATACATAGGCGACTTTACAAGTATAGAGCCATTCTTCTATATACTGATTTTGCTGTAAAAATAGTGAGAACCTTTTACTAAAAGGTAGAAAAAGCAGTGGTAACCCTCTGACAGTGTTGTTAAATCAGTGTTATATATGGAAGAGTGGGAGTGGCTTAAAAGTAATAGGGAAAAAGCCGGTTCAACGTAATTCTGCCCTGGTGAGGGAAGTAAAAACTTCAAAACGCTTTAAAAATAACATCAATATTTATCGGCACTCGTGTATACTGGAGGAGGAGCAAGTGCCACATAAATATTGAGCAGTGTGGGGTGAGCACGGCAAGTGGGCACAGCTGCCCCGCAGGGATAAACACACACTGGTTCTGATGAACCCCACACACCCACACTTACAGCCGCACCCGCAGTCGCAGGCCCTGGCGCCACCGTCGTCACCATCGTTATCACTGTCACACCATGGCCGCCACCATTACTGTCGGGTTGTGGTACCCACGTTATCAACCACTTGGCCTGGTCTCAGACCAGGCCAAGTGGTAAAACAGGTATGATCTAAATTTCCGAAGGAGAGTCTGGATGTTGTTAACGTCCCTGAGGTTCCTCTGCTTCACGATGGACACAGTAAAATATATAGAGGAAATTTTCTGCACCCTGGGTCACCAAGTGTACACACTCCAAACATGAATGACGCTCCTCCGCCTTACAACTGCTCCACTATCTCTGTTCTACTTGTTGATTCCGGGGGTCACCGCTACAGTGACCCGGTCCTAAACCAGGCCTCCTGATTGATAGCATTATCAGTCAGACTGTTGGTGCTAGTAACACACAGTTCAGAGTAGACACCACCACCAGCTGATCAGGAACTGACTCAAGGACTCTAAAAGCTCCATATTGAAGAGTCAGTAGTCTGTTGGCAATCCTTTCTGTATAAAGGCAGCGGGATGAAAAGTCTTGACTCCTTCAAACTTATAGACTAGAGTGAGTTGTACACAAGTAAAACAATTATTACACTGATCAACAATTTGTTTTCCGTTGCCAATGATATTTGAACGAAATTAGGGTATTTTGGGGTTGTTGAATTCGAAAATGGCAGTAGGTTTTTCAAACTGGCTCTAGTTTGTGAGATATTGCATACCTACCCTCAGTTAACAGATAGTTTTAATAAAGATTAGAATTTTATTTTTAAATTATTTACTATTTAACTAAAGGAGTTTTATCAACAATTACGTGACAATATTGTAACCTTTATTTTGTTTTTGTTTTTTCCATAGAAACGTGAGTTCTTCACGAAGAGTCTGCTTAAACAATCCCAATGCATTTGGTTACATTTGTGGCGAATGTCCTCTGAACCATTTACCTATAAAAAGCAGTAGTGGCTGTCAAACAGCAGAGTTACTACGTACAACTAATATCCCTTAATTTGCATTACCAAGAGTTCTGACGAGAAAGTGTTATTAAAATTTGTACCCGGAAAATACTGAAGGAACTGGTTCCAGATCTGCGCACTGAGAAAGATAACTGAGAATACCTGGAATCTTCAGCAGGTAAATAGGTTGAACTTCTCCCTACGAGCCCCGTGAGGGCGGGGAATGGGGCTAGGCCTGGGGACAGTTGGTCCCAGAAGATGGGGTATTTGTATTTCCTCCCACGGCAGACATAGGTCTCAGACACTCCCAAGACAGGGAGCCAAGGCCAGGTCACCATCTGGAAAAGATCCGGACCGGGAGAGTACCGGCGAATCAAGAAAATAGGTTGAAACAGACAACTCCAAAACATTAAGACTACACTACACTAAGCCTACACTAATAAGCGGAAGGTCTCGGTCACATGACCAAAAGCTCCAGTGGCGGGTTATCATGTGACTAAGATCCGCGTCAGAAAACAACTGTTTCATGACAACCTAGCAGAATGGATCAGGCTGCCAGCTATGAGAAATGGCTAGCAATGTTTTGCATGCTTGGGATAGAGGCAGATCCACAGGGAGACAATTAGGTGTGATCCATGGAAATAGCTCCAGTTCCATGGATGAAGAGCCCTTCAACCTCATCCTTGAAGGGAGGACTGGAAAGGGAGTGGTGTTGTGGAGTCCCAGGAACCTCTCTCCAGACTGGGGCTAAATGGCAGTGAGTGTTTCCTTCACAATATTAGAACAGTATCACCTTGAAAGGTACGATACGAAGGAATATAATTAACCTCACTTGAGTTCCAATATAAACCCATACTTAACCTGGCCGAGGTGTAGGACCTGTTATTTGTTGTCCGCTGGCGATAACCAGGGCCGAGAGAAGATAACCTGGGATATCTTAGGTCGTGTTGAGATAACCTGGTGAGTCACTGGAAGAGGGACGTGATGTCAGCCACGTCAGTTACACCTCTGGCTCTGGTTAAGTTATCTCCTGCAGCCGTAAGGTGATAATCAGTACCAGTTTTTACAGGGTGTCTTGTGGGCTTCGTTATAGGATTGGCACATTTTCATAAATATAACAACCAAGTGTTTTAAAAAAACTATTAACATTCCAAACTTTTAAAATCTTTGTATGAAATGGATCAGCGTAATATTTTGAGGCATTCCGTAATTATTAAGAGGAAATCAATATAAATGCGTTAAGTAAAAGGACACAAATGCAACTAATGTGACATTTTATTGTGGCAACGTTTCGCTCTCCAGGAGTTTCAAGCCGTTACAAGCGATAATGGACACAGTGGGCATATATATACTCTCAAAGTGAGGTGAAATACTAGTGGTGGTAGTAGTAGTAGTGATATAAGTAGTAGTAGTAATACAATAAGGTAGAACACTAGTATTTCACCTCACTTTGAGAGTATATAATAGCCCACTGTGTCCATGTAACGCTTGTAACGGCTTGAGAAAGCTCCTGGAGAGCGAAACGTTGCCACAATAAAATGTCACATTAGTTGCATTTGTGTCCTTTTACTTAACATATTGTCGGTAATTCTACCAATATTATTACAATATAAATGCGGCCTGGGTGTAGTATTGGGCTGTAAAAAAGTGAAAAACAGGGTTGGATTTTGTAACGGTGGGCTGGAGCAGTATAAAGGTTAGATGGGTAGTGTGTTGTTTGGTGAGATTTTTCTGGCCACGCCACGATGTCTTCAACACCAGCAGGAACTGGTCAAGAACTTTGGTTATCATTAATAAATAGAACAAGGTGTGTTTCCGTCGCTGCGCGATTCGTGAAAGGTATCCCCGTGTCTCAAAAGTCCAGCACCCTCTACCTCAATGCATGTAAAAGGAATAGTGCAATGTGGTCATAAAATTCTGATGCGGTAAAATATAAAAATGTGTGTGTGCACGCATGTATGCTTATGTATGCATACAAGGCTTGCGTATGTATGCATGTACATGTATACTTACGTATATATGTACGTGTATGAATTCTTGTGTGGCTTAGTGGCTAAGTATGTTTCTCTGATGTGAGGCACACATAACGTGGGTTACACTCATTTAATACTTGGGCAATTTTCAAGTCTTATATAAGAACACACACACACACACACACACACACACACACACACACACACACACACACACACACACAGCATTCCGACATCTTAATAAAGAATCGTTCAGGACCCTGTACACTGTGTACGTTAGGCCCATACTGGAGTACGCAGCACCAGTTTGGAACCCACACCTAGCCAAGCACGTAAAGAAGCTAGAGAAAGTGCAAAGGTTTGCAACAAGACTAGTCCCGGAGCTAAGGGGTATGTCCTACGAGGAGAGGTTAAGGGAAATCGACCTGACGACACTGGAGGACAGGAGAGATAGGGGGGACATGATAACGACATATAAGATACTGAGAGGAATAGACAAGGTGGACAGAGACAGAATGTTCCAGAGATGGGACACAGCAACAAGGGGACACAGTTGGAAGTTGAAGACTCAAATGAATCACAGGGATGTTAGGAAGTATTTCTTCAATCATAGAGTGGTCGGGAAATGGAATAGCTTGGGAAGCGATGTAGTGGAGGCAGGTTCCATACATAGCTTTAAGGAGAGGTATGATAAAGCTCATGAAGCAGAGAGCGTGACCCAGTAGCGGCCAGTGAAGAGGCGAGGCCAGGAGCTATGACTCGACCCCTGCAACCACAACTAGGTGAGTACAACTAGGTGAGTACACACACACACACACACACACACACACACACATATATATATATATATATATATATATATATATATATATATATATATATATATATATATATATATATATATATAAATTCCATGTTTAAGCCCTTTACCCAAAGTAAAAAAATTTTTTTTACCAAACCTACCTTGTTTTTCCTAACAGGGAATGTTCGCAAACGAAAATTTATATATGAATTGCTATTTTTAAGGCATTGTGCAGTAAAAAAATATTAACAATGTTCTTGTCTGCCTGTTGTTGAGCCTGGGGGTCGTCGACCCCGCGACCACGTACCAGACAAGGCAGCCTACTTGTTAACGTGATCAGTCGTGAAAGTTGGTGCCAGCAGAATGAAGTTTAATGTAGAATGAATTTAAGTTAATTAAATGGTGGTTTTTCGTCAGCTGAGTTATGAGTTATGTTTGTGTTGAGGAGGAAGTCTAAAAAGAATTTTACAACAAAACATATATACTGTTGTATACTTTTTATTTTTATTCGTCATATATTTTTTGTTACACACTCGAAAAAAATAAGCCCACTTTTGAAGATTTATAAAACATCCCTGCTCTGTCTGTCTTTGTCTCTCTCTGTCTCTCTCTCTCTTTTTTACACAGGGTTTGACAAGGTTAGGTAAGGATCCCTAACTTTATTGACAAGATAAGGATTCCTATCTTTGACAAGCTAAGAGCTGTTACCCACATCAGCTCATTTGAAAGCATTTTTATTGTTATGAAACATACAAGTAGGGAACAGGATGAAGTTGGAGCCATCTGTGGGCCAGCATTTTCATTTGATCAACTGACTTTATCTCGTTGATATTATGCTTTACGAATGTGTTTCCAGACTCGAGTCATCCTGGGGATAAATGATATCAGATGAAGTGATGTTCTGGAGAAGGGTACACCTAGAGTGAAGTTGCTGCTTTCTGCCCGTCTTGTGGTATAGAAGCTTGCTTCTCGCTGTCCTCGAAGTGGAGCCAAGTGTGGTACTTTGACAATGTTGGCCTTGTACATAACAGTAAGGCCACCCACATCCTTCCTGTGTTGAAGGCTCTGCTGAAATAACAAATCTATCCAGGATGGGTCCAGGCGAGAGATGAGGCGTCTTGCTCTGTTCTCTACTCTGTCAAGCAGTCGCAGATGAGATAGGGGGCAGGCAAACCAAGAAAGTGGAGTATACTCAAGGTGTGAGCGTACTTGTGCCTCATACAGAATCTTGCAACCCCTACTGTCGAACAATATGTCTGTCTTTCTGTCTGTCTGTCTGTCTGTCTGTCTGTCTGTCTGTCTCTCTCTCTCTCTCTCTCTCTCTCTCTCTCTCTCTCTCTCTCTCTCTCTCTCTCTCTCCTCCCTTCTCTAACACTTATCCTCCTGCTCCTAATCCTTGAAGCCCTTCTTCCAATCTCCCCCTCCTGCCCCTTCCACACTCCTCTTCCTTTGATGCTCCCGTAGTTGAAGAACCCTTATTGGGACACCTCACGATATCTTCGCTGCCCTACTGAAGTGTCCCAGCTCAGGCTGACACTACTGAAGTCTTCCACCTCATTCTGACACTACTGAAGTCTTTCAGCTCAGGCTGACACTACTGAAGTCTTCCAGCTCAGGCTGACACTACTGAAGTCTCCCAGCTCAGGCTGACACTACTGAAGTCTCCAGCTCAGGCTGATACTACTGAAGTCTCCCAGCTCAGGCTGACACATTTCAGCACTGTGTGTGATGAAACATGACAGTCTGTCCCTCTTCCTGAGGGACTGACCACCTCATATCCAAGATTGATGGACTGATTACATCATCTTCATTTCAGTACTACACCTGCTATATTTGACTGAAGAAGCCTACTGTGTAGGCGAAACGTTTCAAGAATAAAGATGCCCAACTGTTGCACATGTGTCTTAATCATCAATTTGTCAGTATTTTATTATATTTTCAACTTGACCGTCTCTTATTAACTTGCATGTCCTCTTATATTTTCTGAGTAGCATGAGTCTAGAGCACACTTCTAGTGCCTCTCGAGGCACTGCTTTAAGCTCACATCGCTCGTACTATCTAACAATCATACTTTAGTAAAATCATGATTTATTTGATGCCAGTTAATATATTCATTGCTCAAGTTGATTTTTTTGTAATTCACCATCAAGTCGGGCTGATCAGGACCTGTGTGTACACAGACGGTACTTCAGTTTAGTCAAGGCTCGAGTTTGCTGTATTTAACACTGTTATTCCTGCATTAGATCCTGTATTGTGAATGTACCGTCAAATGTATTTTAGGATCTGGTCGGCTTCACTGTTTGTTGGCGAATTTATAATAGTCTTGTTTCCATGTGACTGTTCGTTCGAACGGTAGGTCCAGATTTGACCATTTTATGGCAAAATCTGCACCATTTTAGGTCTTGAATGACCACACCAGCAGCAACAGCCTGGTTGACTAGGTAAGCACCGGACGAGCCTGGCCCAAGGCCAGGCTCTGGGAGTAGAAAAACTCTCGTAACTCATTAAAGGTAAGTTATACACTGAATTTAAATTGCCACACACGAGGATTTTCAAGGCTAGATTTCTGAGGTTTTCAAGTCAGTGTTCAATTTTCATAATCAGGTCTTTGAACTTCGGTGAAGTCTCATCTAGTAGTTCGTACACAAGTATTTTAATAATATATTTAATAATTCATGTTAAGCGCTAAACCCGTGTGGTCATCCAGCGCAAGACATGGCGGAGGCTTGATCCTCCGTCTGCTAATTGCGAGACAGACGCTCTTCCTCTCTGTACTCACCTATTTGTACACAAGTAGATTTGCCTGAATTCTGATTTTCAATTTCATTGCCAAAACTTCAACTACATTGTTAACAGTGTTAAGGATCTAATTGCAAATGGGGGTAATATGTTTACATTTGTACATTTTTTTTGTACAGAGCGTTGAATGACCTCACATTTCTAGTGCTTTGTAAACTCTGATTCCTTCACTCTCTTTCCTCTACTCTCCCCACATTCCCCTCCACATTCCCACCACATTCCCCCATTCCATTCTCCCCCTACATTCCCCCCCATTCCCCCCATTCTCCCCCTACATTCCCTCACCATATCACTGGAGGGATTCCAAAACCAGGAGACACTGACAGCGTTACTACAGAAAAAACTCAGAGTTAAATCCATTGATTATTCAAACGGTGTGATGGTCTGCAGCTGCAATCTTCCTGTAGCAGCAGCAGGAGCAGCAGCAATAACAGCAGAATAAGAAGCAACAGCAGCATCAATGCAATAAGCAATAACATCAATGGAATAAGAAGCAACAAAATAAAGAATAAAAAGGTCAGAGTACCTTGGCTGGAACAATATACATATAACCGGCACTTAGAAGGCTCAAACTTATGGCGACGTTTCGGTTCGACTTGGACAATTAACAAGTCATATTTATTAATGGTCCAAGTTGGACCTAAACGTCGTCATAAATTTCAGCCTCGTAAGTGCGGGTTATGTATGTGTAGGCAACGGAGTAAGAAGTAACAGCAGCGGAATAAGTAGCAGTAGCAGCATCAACAGCAGCGTCATCATCATCATCATCAAAGGCAACACCAACAGTAGCACACGGAACTTGGCAAGGACACTGATAGATATAAAAATGAGCAAGACAGCATGCGGAAGTGCTGTGTTGAATACTGACTCGCTAAGAAATTGCTTCTAATGTCAGGTAAATACAAATGCCACTTATACGTGAGCGTTGGCTCTTACTGTGCCAACACTACTCCAGAATGATCTGTGGCCCTCCATAATAACCAACTTTCATGGTCCCAAATATTATTAATGATTTTTTTTTTTACAATTTAATATTTTCTCTCAACATTTCCTCCTTATCTTAGTTACTACTTGTTATCAAGAAGAACCTGATCTACTCTACATCAACTGGAACTCAGTCGTCAATTTGTATTGATTTTCATACGTATGATTGTTGTTATTTTAATAAAGAAAGTAGATTAACATTAATGTTTCAGTAAGTATATATAATTTCACAGTTTTCGATTGCTGACACACGCTCATTAGCTATTGTTCTTTTCGCTTGAATTTCTATGACTACTGATGGTCATTAGCGCCGATCTTTAGGTAATTAGATACTATCAGTTAAAAACATTTTAATCCCTATAACATAGACTTTTGTAAACTTTCTGCGTGTATACACTAAGACAGATAGACACACACACACACACCTACCAGGGACCAGGAGCTGAGTCTCGACCCCTGCAACCACAATTAGGTGAGTACACCTCTTTGTGTATAGACAATCATCCGGGCAGTCTCAGACGCTGCTGGATATATTGTTTACCTAACACTAGATAACTTACCAAGCAAACAATCCCATCTATAAATAAATAACAAAAAGGCACAATACCGTGACTGGAACAATACACACACAACCCGCACATATAAAAGAGAGGAGCTTACGACGACGTTTCGGCCCGACTTGGACCATTTACAAAGTCACATCTACGTCGTAAAAATCCTGCACCATGCCGAGGTAGATATGTAAACATTAAACTTATGTGAGAACGATAAGTCTCGTGTCACCTCTTTCAAGCATTCGACTTGCAACTGAAGGATCATGATTTCAATCCCCGGGTAGGAAGATGTGTATAGCTGCAAGTCTCCTAATATCCGCTTCTTCTGTTCGAACACTCGTTAGGTACCTGGGTTGTTAGTCAGCTGTTATGGGTCGTGTTCTGAAGGGATTGTCGGCTATACTAGGTGTAAAGCAGTATTGACAACTACGTACACATACTGGGTGTCAAGTAGTACTGACAACCACGTACACATGCTGGGTGTCAAGCAGTAGTGACAACCACTACATACACATGGTGTCAAGCAGTAGTGACGACCACTGACATATATGTGAGAATTTCTCTTATCTCTAAGTGTTTCGATAATAAATACCCAAGTGTTGCACATGTGTCTGATTCATCTACTTGTAGGTATTGATATATCATTAATATACCTTTGCCGGATTTCGGAGTTTTCCTACTTCCGCAGCCCGGCCCTGGGCCAGGCTTGTCTGCTGCTATAAGACACAGTATGCATTTCATTGCATTTCTTGAGACGTCGTTTCGTCCATGAGGGACGTCATCAAAATTGACAAAACACAGCTAACCCGTATATAGGAGACAGGAAGTTATGACGACGTTTCGGTCCGACTTGAACCATTGACTAAACAATGGTGTGTGGCTACTGAATGGTCCATGTAGGACCGAAACATCGTCATAAGCTCCTTTCTCCTATAAGCGGGTTACTTGTGTATTGTTCCAGTCACTGTATTGTATCTTTTTTGTTCTTCAAGATTGACAGTCTCGGTAAATGCCATGAACCACATATTGTCATAGTCACATGTCGATATATTTTTACCCTTGGCATACTCTGTCACCATGGCACTGTTGGCTGTAGTCGACAAGATAGTAAGTCATATCTGTCACCATGGCACTGTTGGCTGTAGTCGACAAGATAACAAGTCATATCTGTCACCATGGCACTGTTGGCTGTGGTCGACAAGATAACAAGTCATATCTGTCACCATGGCTCTGTTGGCTGTAGTCGACAAGATAACAAGTCATATCTGTCACCATGGCACAGTTGGCTGTGGTCGACAAGATAACAAGTCATATCTGTCACAATGGCTCTGTTGGCTGTAGTCGACAAGATAGTAAGTCATATCTGTCACCATGGCACTGTTGGCTGTAGTCGACAAGTCATATCTGTCACCATGGCACAGTTGGCTGCAGTCGACAAGATAGTAAGTCATATCTGTCACCATGGCTCTGTTGGCTGTAGTCGACAAGATAACAAGTCATATCTGTCACCATGGCACTGTTGGCTGTGGTCGACAAGATAACAAGTCATATCTGTCACCATGGCACAGTTGGCTTTAGTCGACAAGATAACAAGTCATATCTGTCACCATGGCTCTGTTGGCTGTAGTCGACAAGATAACAAGTCATATCTGTCATAATGGCACTGTTGGCTGTAGTCGACAAGATAACAAGTCATATCTGTCACCATGGCACAGTTGGCTGTAGTCGACAAGATAACAAGTCATATCTGTCACCATGGCTCTGTTGGCTGTAGTCGACAAGATAACAAGTCATATCTGTCACCATGGCACTGTTGGCTGTAGTCGACAAGATAACAAGTCATATCTGTCACCATGGCACTGTTGGCTGTGGTCGAGAAGATAGCAAGTCAGATCTGTCATTGCACAGGTGTCCTGAGGTTGTCAGACGAAAACGAAGAATTTCTGCCGTGAAATGAGAGGACTGGCTGGGAACCAATAGAAAAAGTTCCCTTTCAAGGAGGATCTTTGAAGTTGGCGAAATGCTCTTGGCTCGGGTTTCTGGAGATACATTCCTTTTTCCCTATGGGTTATACGATATCTAGAATATAGGAGGTGATATTAATATTATTATTTTTATTATTATCATTATTTTTATTATTGTTGATATTAACACCTAGATGTGTTTAGCCAAAGTATCCTAAATTGAAAAGTATAAATAACTCTTGGTATATCTGAGTCTAGCATCAGGAGAGAAGCAAATAAGGAATCTGAATGTTATAGGAATGCAGTCAGAAGCCTGAGTAGATTTATCACTCTATTATAACATGAATGTAAATAAGTATGTTTATGGAGCAATTTTTAATGTGAATATTGATTGATGTTGTAGTAGCTAGGGTTAAGCTTGATCGCAAGTACGTCTGGCAGACACACAGATGATGATCACATTAAATGCAATGTGGCCAACACTATGGCTAAAATCTTATTGTTCACTTATTGAGGAATGAGATATACGGCATAATAACTTATCTGACATGTCAAGATATCTTATTAATGAAAATAATGTACCAGGCATATTAAGCAAATATCCTAAATTTGTTTTCAACAGATAAAACAATCTGTGAATATCATAATGGTATACAGTACCGAGAAGTTGATAAGTAAGGCACATGTGCAACAGTTAAAATAAGATAAGATAAGATTTCTTCTGATTTTTAACCTTGGAGGGTTAGCCACCCAGGATAACCCAAGAAAGTCAGTGCGTCATCGAGGACTGTCTGTCTTATTTCCATTGGGGTCCTCAATCTTGTACCCCAGGATGCGACCCACACCAGTCGACTAACACCCCCAGGTACCTATTTGCTGCTAGGTGAACATGACAACACGTGTAAGGAAACACGTCGAAATGTTTCCACACCGCCGGGAATCGAACCCGGGCCCTGCGTGTGTGAAGCGAGAGCTCTAGCCACCAGACCACCGGGCCACCGGTATCTTTATTCCGAAACGATTCACCTACACAGCAGGCTTATTTAGTCGAATATATAGGAGGCAGCAGAAGCAGTAGAGATGTGAAGACAATGTAATCAGTCCATCACCCTTGAAGACGTAGTTTTGAGGTGGTCAGTCCCTCAGCCTGGAGAAGAGTTCTGCTCTATAGTCTGGAACAGTGTGAAGCTGCAGCAGCAGTATGGAGACTCGTATGTTGTCAAGGTGAGGCGCATTGGGGGACGAATTTTACGCCAGCTAGGAAGATTAGCAGCTGAGTGATGGCAGCAGCAGCCGGGGAGGTCGGTGGTGGCGGCAGCAGCCGGGGAGGTTGGTGGCGGCGGCAGCAGCCGGGGAGGTTGGTGGCGACGGCAGCGGCCATGGAGGTTGGTGGCGGCGGCAGCGGCCGGGAAGGTTGGCAGTGGCGGCAGCAGCCGGGGAGGTCGGTGGTGGCGGCAGCGGCCGGGGAGGTCGGTGGTGGCGGCAGCGGCCGGGGAGGTCGGTGGTGGCGGCAGCAGCCGGGGAGGTCGGTGGTGGCGGCAGCGGCCGGGGAGGTCGGTGGTGGCGGCAGCAGCCGGGGAGGTTGGCGGTGGCGGCAGCAGCCGGGGAGGTTGGTGGTGGCGGCAGCAACCGGGGAGGTTGGCGGTGGCGGCAGCAGCCGGGGAGGTTGGTGGCGGCGGCAGCAGCGGGGGAGGTCGGTGGTGGCGGCAGCAGCCGGGGAGGTCGGTGGTGGCGGCAGCAGCCGGGGAGGTCGGTGGTTGGGGCAGCAGCCGGGGAGGTCGGTGGTGGCGGCAGCAGCCGGGGAGGTCGGTGGTGGCGGCAGCAGCCGGGGAGGTTGGCAGTGGCGGCAGCAGCCGAGGAGGTTGGTGGCGGCGGAAGCGGCCATGGAGGTCGGTGGTGGCGGCAGCGGCCATGGAGGTTGGTGGCGACGGCTGCGGCCATGGAGGTTGGTGGCGGCGGCAGCGGCCGGGAAGGTTGCTGGCGGCGGCGAAAGTGGATTTAAATTAACTTTGAATATCTGATTAGTGGTGTTGTCAGGTGCCATTAACTGCGTGCCACTATAACATTGCTGACATTGCTGTTTAACCCGCTACGTCAGGAGGTGTAGGAGGAAGATGAGGAGGAGGAATATAAAGTGGCTGGTTAAGTAGCAGTAACAGTAGCATGTAGAGTAACGGTTTAAGTAGCGGCAGCATCAACAGTGGCAGGCGGGTAATGGTCTGTGACACCACCATTACCCCCGCCATGTCATTCGTACCTTGCTGACACCACCACTAATCACCACCAACAAAACCAGTAGCACCAGCAGCTGTTACTGCCGCTGTTCCTTCCCTTTCTCGCCATTTCCTTTCCCTCTTTTCCTCTGCTGTATCCCTTTCCCTTCCTCTGTCTCAACCCATTTCCCTATCTTCCTCCCCTCCCTTATCTTCTCCTCTCTGGCTCTCGGGAACGAGTTAGTCACGGAGGATTTTTTCTGCTCCGACAGCAATTTGCAATTTAATGTTACAAAAACGTAGCTGGTTGTTTCCTGTGTGATGAACCTAACCTTCAAATATTCTTCTCTTTGAAGTAATTTATCGTAAACATTGTAGAGGATTGTTGTGGGTTTGTGAGAGATCCACTACTACCACTGTTGAGGGAGAGGGAGTTCCAATACCACTGTTGTTGGTGGGAGAGAAGCACTGTTGAGGCTGAGAGAGAGAGAGATAGAGAGAATCATCACAACTCTGGGTTGGTACCTTCATTACCAACAGTACGGTGCTCTTACAAAATGGTACATTACTAGAGATATTAACAAAGCCCAATAACTCAAACATCTCTTCTTCTTTTCTGCTAACATTCAGGATTTAAAAACAAGTAAAATATAAAAAAAAATTAACTCTATAAGTGGGCTTCTCATAGAAACAAATGTCATGCTTGGAGTGACGACAGAAACACATAAGAGGAATGTTCGGGACAGTGAGGTATGGGTCCAAAACTACGATGTATGTAACAGATGTGAGAGAATAAACAAGACACATGGAGGAGCAGGACACTATGTAAGATATTCATGTGAGTCCTGGAGATGTGCAGAGAGCAAGTGAACACCTTGTAAAGAGTTTAAATCAGTGGTTCTCAAACTTTTTCAGGCTGCCGCCCCCTTGGCACCCAGACCACATCCCTAGCGCCCCCCTCCCCCTCACACACATATGAACACACCTCTTTTTTTGGTATTAGGTTTATTGCAAATTCAAAACAACAACTAATCTAACACTATAAACCATACCAATATGAAAGGGTAAATTTACATCTCGTCTGTAACTACATTGTCTTCACAATTTTAATGAGATGGATGTGCTTGTTGCAGGAACATCAACTTCTCAACATCAGGCTTGAAGTCACTAAAAAGTCTTAGATCCCTGAGTTCAGTCATTTTGAGTCTGTTGCTTTACTTGGAGAGAAGCTTGGCGACTGTACTGAAGCCTCGCTCTACTAAATATGATTTTGGGAAGGCAGTAAAGTACATGTTGACTTTGTTCCACAGTGCAGGGTAGCAGTCAGATTTTTTTTTTTGTAACCAAAAATCTTGATATAATTTTTTGAACTTTGGCTTCAGCTCAATGTCGTTTTAGAGAGAAATCAGTTCTTCCTCCACCAATCCTTTTTCCTAATTGCTGATATCTAGGAATGGATTGATAACCAAGTCTGATATTTTAAGCAAAAAAAAAATCATGAAATCTGTCAGACATGTCTATGCAGCTCATTCAGGTATGCGCAATACACTTGAAGGTCATCGTCTGGTATACTCTTCAGTTCAGAGAGGCTGGCAAACTGGAAGAACTCATGACGGGCTGTGCTACCTCTGAATAACTCCAACCTGGACAGAAAAGTGGAAAGGGCTAATTTGACTTTGATAAGAGTCTCATTTCCTTGCAATTGAAAATTAACTTCATTGAACTTTGTGAATTCTTCTGACATATAAGCAATGTTATGTTTAATGTTTCTTAGTTAATCACATAGAACAGAATTGGAGTCTTGGAAGAATTTAACAACTGTTTTCAAAAGTGAATAGAAACGTCTCAGAAAGTTTCCCCTTGACAGCCATCTGTGTGCAACAACAAACGTTCAAAATCGTCACTGCACTATATGAACCTTCTAGGTTTAGCGCTTCTTTTTTATTATAATAATAATAATCAAAATCTCCATTCTCAGCGCAGAGCTGTCAAAACAGTCGGGAATTGAGAGCATGTGCCTTGATTTTATTTACTGATGTGATAACAGGGCTTAATGATTTGTGAAGTCGACCACTTAGGTTTTTTTGCAATCAGATGTTGACTGTGGATTACACATTGCACTGTAAACACACCAGGTACAGCATTTTTCAAGAAACTGATGAAGCCACGATGACAACCTGTCATCGATGGTGCCCCATCTGTTGCACAAGCAAGAATGTTGCTAAGCGGGATGTCTTTCTCTTTGGAAAAATTCTCAGAAATGCTGACTTCCCTTTGTATCTGTTTCTGGTTGTCTTGCAAATAACAACTCTTGAACCAAACTTTCATCTTGACGAAACGAACATGAGCAAGAAGCAAAGATTCATTGCCTGTCAGAGTGGACTCGTTTAATTGTAAGCCAAAGGTGTTGTTTTAAGCAGGTTGCACAATGTGTCTTCAGTATTTTCAGCCATTTCGTCAATTCTTCTTTGAACAGATTTATCAGTGAGAGAAATAGCTTTAATAATTTGTGCAGATGACTTGTGTAAAATTGTGCGCAGAACCTCACTTACTGCTGGCAGAATAAGTTCTTCCCCAGTTGTATGAGGCTTGCAAGATCTAGCAGTCAGCAATGAGATATTGTATGATGCACGCAAACCATCACTGGAGTGTTGTGAAGTCCCACCAAACATATTTCCAATGGTTTTATGTTTCTGTAAGTTTTCTCGAAGTGACTGAAAATATGATAAGTTTTGGTTTGCTTTATCAGTGTGTATTTTCTTCAAATGTTTAGGAAGCCTGGAAGGTTTCATGGCTTCATTTGAAAAGACTCTTTCACACAGTAGACACATTGGTTGCTGTTTGTTATTTGGTGCCGATACAAATCCATATTACAGATATTCCACATTATATTGCCTAAACTTTTTTTTTGTCTGCTGTGCTGCGGCCATATTTTATTCTGGGACAAAAAAATATATGTTCTTTGTAAAAATCATGTTAGTCACAACAAAATGCAGCAGAAACAACAAGGAAGTATATTGAAATGCATTTACTAGGAAAATTACATGACACAATAATACAAGTATGAATATTAAATTAAAAATCAATTAATTACTTAAGTGTTCGTGACTTAGATTTTGTCATATAAATTTTGTAAAAGAAACGCTCCCTTGGTTCTGGTGCCACCCTGCCGCCCTCCCTCATGCCTCCTCTTTTTTCCCTCAACTCCCCCCTGGATTGTTCCACCGCCCACTTTGAGAATCACTATTTTAGAGAGTTATTGAAGCTGCAGGTATAGAAATGAGTATGTAACGTAATTATGGATGGTTCCAGTAGAAAAGTGTGGCAATATCATTTAAATATGGGTGAATTGTTCCAGGGGTAGAAATATTGATGTAAATGATTATAGCTGGTTTAGTTGTATCTTACCAAGTTGTAATATTTAGGATAATACACTAAAAGATAATAGAGGATGTTAATTATTGAATAATGTTAAGTTAGGGGATTATAAATGAAGAACGTATTGGAGTGCATTTTCATTCTCTTATATATTGATTTGTTAAGTTCTGTATTCATACTTAGCTATTATTAATAATTTAAATTATCCCCAGTCATATTATTGACATTTTTTTGTGATTATTAATTATTAACCATTTGCTTATTATAAACATTCCATATTCCTCTTTTATGAAATTTTTGTAAGTCATTCACCCTCTATTTCCCTTTTCACCTCATAACACAAATAGAAATATTTCTCCTTAACATTTTATCTCTTTTCATTTGCCTTTGAGTACCTCACAGTCTGAGTCCCACTGAGAGACTTGATTTATATCCGCCTCAAGTTCAGTCGTGTCATCGACTGACGCCACTCACAGATTCTTGTGTTATCAGCAATGGATGTTACATTCCTATGGTTTATGTCCTTTTCAGCTTAGGATATAAGACTGAGAAATAGAAGTTGAGTGAGTACTCTGCCTTGAAGAGCAGAGCTTTTCACTGTGACAGCCTCCGACTTCACTCTGTTTACTACTACTCTCTGGTTCTGTTCGTTAAGAAGTCAAATATCCATCTGTCCACTTTTCCAGTTATTCCTTTTGCACGCAATCCCTTAATGGTAGCACTTGTAGGACGCTTTTGCAAAATCAGTGTACACTACATCAGCATTTAGCTTGTCTTCCAGAGCATCTGGGACAGCGTCATAATGATCTAGTAGTTGTGAAAGGCAGGAGCGACCTGCCTTAAACTTAAGCTGCCCTGGATTGTGCAGTTGTGATTTCATGTGATTGGCAATTTTGTTTCATAGGAGCCATTCAAAGAGTTTAATATCTGAATTTAGGTCTGTTGGTGTATAGTTTATCGCAGATTATTTTACTGCCTTCTTTGTGAAATGAAATAATAGTGGTTTTTCAATGATTGTGGGATGACACCTGTGTCCAAGTTCCTTCTCCATAAAATACTAAAGACCCGAGGTAATGGTTTCCTACAATTTTTGATTAACACGGAATCCCAGGTGTTTGGACTTGGACCAGAATGCAAGGGCATGCTGTCGATGACTTCTTCAGAGTCACCTGTGGAGTTAGTTGTAGAGATGTTGGCAGTGTTTTGAGTCTCATTCATGAAGAAACTCATTTGAGTCTTTTATCTGAAGACTGTTGAGTGGTTTACTGAACATAGAGTCGTACTGTGACTTCAGTATTTTACTCATTTCCTTACTGTCTTTAGTGTATGTTCTTCTTTACTTAAAGGCCCTATCCTGGATGTGGCTCTCACCCTAAATTTTGCACTGGAGAAATATTTGGGATTTCTTCTGTCTCTCCTGGACTCTATATGATGCAGTCAGCTATTGCTTGATGTTCTCCATTTCTCTGACCAGAGTTTTCCCTTCGTGCTTCGAGTTTGCAGCTTATCATCCTTTGCAATAGAGGTATCTGTCTAAAGTATACTTCGAGTACCAAACAGCTCCTCCTCTTGAGGAACTGGTTAAGATCTTTAGTGATCCTGTTATCATCCCAGTGTATCCCACTAAGTCCGCGATTTATTTGATTTTTGTTGATCTTGTCGTTGTTGAAGATGAATCTGTTGAATTCGTCCACATGAGTGATCGTGTTTCTCTTTCCCAGACCACTGTGCACACAGATCTGTACCTCGCTTATTTTGTGATCTGAGATTGCAGATATCCCGGACTAGGTCCTCATTATTCGTAAATATAAGGAATAGTCTTGGACTACAGATGCTGATGCATTGTTCTCTTATTGTGCCTATGGCTCCCCTACTCTTCATATGTACGGAACAGCTGAAATCATCTAATAATGCAGAAGAAATATTAAGTATTGATATGGAGAAAATTTCTCCTTGTATAAACCAACGTCAGCAGAAGAATTCATGGAACAGATAAAGAAGATAAACAGCTGCCTTGAAAGACTTTAAAATCCTACACAAAATATTATCCTCGGAAATTTCAGCCTTCCAAAAATGTTAAATGGAAGATGGTAGACAAGAGCATTGTAGCAGACATAGTACCTGGAAACACGTTAGTCCAACACATACCAGAGAGCTGTGTGAAAACATTGTGTGCGCGCCCTCTACGTATATAGTGTTGCTTCTACATCATGTGTACACGTTTAGTTTTGTATGTACTCCATGTGTAGACGTATATTGTTGCATGTATGCTATAAACCTATTGTGTACACCATGTGTTCATATATAGTGTTGCATATAAATGTTTTCATGTGTAGTGTTGTGAGTACACCATTTATACACAGTGTAGCGTGTACACATTGTACAGGTAGTGTTTTTACACCTATTTACACCATGAACACATGTGCAGTGCTGTGTGTTCACTGCGTACATGTATAGCGTTGCGTGTACGCCATGTGCACGTCTCTGCATAAAAATTTCACACAAACCCTGGTATTTTCAGCAGAAAATTATTTAAAATAATATATGCAGACGGCGACGAGGGAATTTCCATAAATCTCCAGATATTCCTGAGCTGTACAGTATTTTCCACATGAAACGTAGTCCCTTTTGTAACAAAAAAATTACTCAGTACATTCACCTATGAAGTTCTGCGGAAACTGAGTCTAACAATTATTTGATGCTTTATATATATATATATATATATATATATATATATATATATATATATATATATATATATATATATATATATATATATATATATGAAAGAGAGAGAGATCAAAGTCTATGAAAATAGTTGGAAAAAAGTAATCTTTTCATGTAGGGTTCGTCTCCGCGGGAGTTGTAGGTTGCAGCCTCGTCGTGGGCCAGAATCATAAACACGGTGTTTTAACTGAGTGAAGTGGCTGGTAAGACTAGTCTCTGCTCTAGGCTATGGGACTGACCACCTTCAATCAGGCTAAGGGACTAACCACTTTCAATAGAAGCTAAGAGACTGAACACACACATATGAAGGATGAGGAACCAAAGGCCTCAGAATTATTTATCCACTTACTCCACCGTCTGCGATATTTAATCAATTTCCTATGCTACTGAAGAAGCCTGCTGGGCAGGCGAAACGTTTCGACAAATGAAAATGCCCAAGTGTTGCATATGTGTCCTATACATGAAAACTATAGCTCCCAGGAACACATTCATTAATAATAACCTCATTATTGTGCAGATACTATTTAGTGGGTTTTCTGAAGAGTACACCGAGCAGGAACACTATACGCCCCTCCTACCGTTGTCAGGTAAAACACATGTCAATTTTCTTCAAGAACTAAATTTCAAAATGTCACTATAAACAGACATCTGTTGTTTACCGGTCAGTTATTTCAGGGGTCACCTACCCCGCGGCCCGGTCTCAGACCAGTCCTCCTAATTGACTTCATAGCTTCATATTTTGGCTGGGTCTATAAGATATTAATGTTTTGTGTTGACGCAGGTGAGGTGGGCCACAGATCATCTTCATGTTCAACATTTATCCTTCTACCTGGTCACGTTTTCCTGAGTTATTACAGGACTCTTGTGAACTTTTCAAGACCACACACACTTCATGCTATGCTAATTCAGCCGCAGCAAACTGGTTCTTCTTGTTTTAGGGCATAATATCAAGGTAGAGGTGGCTGTAAATATCAGTTCAGGGCAGGTATAAAGCCCCCAAGAGCCGCTATCTTTCGCTTAAACCTGGTATTACAATTCAATTTTATCCCACAATTACTTTAGACTCCTCATTACTGCCCGTTGGTGTAGCAAGCACTGGCCCGCCAGGGAAATATTAATGAGTATTTTATTAAAAGTGTATCGTTAAGCCTGAATAATTCCTATCATTTTAGCACATCTGAGAGCTCGGGATATTTAGATCTGATTGTGCTGTTGTAAGATCTGAGTTGAGTAAAAAGGTTGAAGAGGGCGAGGTTGCCCGGCTTCCCGCTGTGGTACTGGTCAACCTTTGGTTCATGTATCGCTTAAAGGAAGTATACCGCGAGAAACACCCGAGCTGCATGACCCTTTCTTCAGTGTGGTGGTGGCCGTCTTGGTGGTGGTGAACACATTGGTAATGTTTGTGGTGGTGATGATGGTGACCCCTCCACCTCGACACGTTCAGCGCTGATTGCAGGCATTTTTCTCCTACCTTCCATTTGATAAATATAATAATAATAACAATAATAATACATCTCTCTTGTGACAGTGTTAGCTTTCTTTACACTAAATCTTCCTGCGATGTTCTTCTTGATATCTTTCACTATACCACATAAATTAAATGCTATATTTCGTATGATTTTCATGCCTATGTTTACATTAATTTTGCAGGTACCTAATCGGAAACTAATTTGTAACGTGGATATTTCCTTTCATTGTCACGAACACTAATATTATACAAAATTATACACAGGATTATCGCGTATTTTCAGCATGCGTTTCATTCTGTATTTAGTAAGGTCAGACACCTATGATGTCTTGTACTGAAGATATTAAATGTAACTGTTTTAATTATATTTGATAAAGGGTTGTGTTTTCTTAGAGAGAGAGAGAGAGAGAGTGTCCTCATTATTATATTAATGACATACAAGACCGACAGTCAGAGGAATGAGACACATATACAACAGATTGGTATCTTTATTTCCGAAACATTTTGTTTGTGGTGCAGGCTTCCTCAGTCAAATAATATACAGAGGTGATTAGTATACTGGAGACAACTGAAGGAGGAGACTAAAGTGTTCAGTCCCTCAGCCGTACTATCAACTGTTCATTCCATAACATAGATTACTCATTGCTATTTCTGTCAAGGTTGAGTGGCTGAACACGCCAATCTGTCTCCAGTGTATTAGTCACTTCAGTACTCGACTGAAGAAGCCTGCAGCGCAGGCGAAACGTTTCCGAGATAAATACTAAGTTGCTGAACGCACGTCTCGTCAGAATCTTTTTTACCGTTCTGAAACTTTGGCGCAGTATCACTGAAGCTGATACTTGGGTAACTTTTAAATTAACTCTTAAGAGAAAGGTGAGTGTTAATGGTTATGTGAGAGTAGGACCTGCCTGACATGTCCTTGTAGGACCTGCCTGACATGTCCTTGTAGGACCTGCCTGACATGTCCTTGTAGGACCTGCCTGACATGTCCTTGTAGGACCTGCCTGACATGTAGCAGGATCAGGTGGGTGGGTGTGTACAGTGTGGTCAGGTGGGTGCCAAAATACACACCCATGGTCAGCGAACTCTCCAGAGATGAGACGTAGGTTGATGTTACTGTGCCAGGCTGCCTTCATCCCTACCACCCATCACTCACCACCCATCACTTACCACCCATCACTCACCACCAACGCTTCCATCCACCCTTCACTTCCCTACCACCTCCACCTTACATTCATCCCTCCCTACATATTCATCTTATACTCCCCACCCCCTAACTGCACCATCCTCCACCACCTTCATCTTACATCCCCATTACCATTCCCACCTTCCCTCCACTACCAGCCTCGTCTTACATCATCCCCACCAGCCTGCACCATCACTACCCTCCAACACCACTTCCCTCCAACACCACTTCCCTCCAACACCACTTCCCTCCACCCCATTCACTCTGAACTACCCCTTCGGCTTTAACCCCTTTATATAGTGACCGCCCCTATGCACCCCAGCACCAACCCCCACCTCGACCCCACCTTCACAGTTGTGGTGAAAGGAGGGAGAGGTTTTGGAGGAAGGAAGTGTTAGATGGAAGGGCAGGAGATAAGGGCTGGGGAGGCGATGTGCGAGAGGGAAGTGGAAGAGAGGTGGGGAGGTGTGGAGGGAGATTGGGCAGGGAGATGTGGCTGAAGGCTGGGCAGAGAGGTGTGGTTGGAAGCTAGGCATTGAGATGTGGCTGGAGGCTAGGCAGGGAATGTACAGAGAACCTTTAAGGCACGTATAAGTTCCATCAAATACCTTAACTACTGGGAATGCCTGGAAGCACTTGACTTATACTCACTGGAGGGCAGGCGAGAGAGATATATCATAATCTACATCTGGAAGATTCTGGAGGGACTGGTCCCTAACCTGCACACAAAAATCACTCCCTACGAAAGCAAAAGTCTTGACAGGCGATGCAACATACCCCCAGTGAAAAGTTGGGGCGCCACTGGTACACTAAGAGACAACACAATAAGTGTCCGGGGCCCAAGACTGTTCAACAGCCTCCCACCAGCGATAAGGGGAATTACCAATAGACCCCTGGTTGTCTTCAAGAGGGAGCTGGACAGATACCTAAAGTCAGTGCCAGATCAGCCGGGCTGTGGTTCGTACGTTGGACTACGTGCGGCCAGCAGTAACAGCCTCGTTGATCAGGCCCTGATCCACCGGGAAGCCTGGTGATGGACCGGGCCGCGGGGGCGTTGATCCCCGGAATGCCCTCCAGGTAGGGAGGTGTGGCTGGAGGCTGGACAGGGAGGTGTGATTTGAAGCTAGGCATTGAGATGTGGCTGGAGGCTGGACAGGGAGGTGTAGGCAAACACCTGTTTACATTGCAAAGGTAGATGACAGGGTTGTAGGTGATCACCTGTTGGCAAGCAAGGGTAGGTATCAGGAGTGTGGAAGAGGAATACCTGTTGGCAGGGAAGGGGTAGGTGGTAGACGTGGGGAAGAGGAACAGGAGTTGGCAGAGCCAAGAGTAGTGGCAGAGGTGTGATAATGGAAGGGTGGGAGAGGTGTAGGGAGCACTAATGGGGTGTAGGGGAGAAGGTATGGAAGAGGTTATTAATTAGGAGTTGCTGATAATGATACCTTAAACAATAGCTTGTATAGACCCTTGTGGGTGGCTAGTAGGGTGATGTGAGTGGGCGGTGGGCTATTGTTGGTGGGTGGTGGGTTGCTCTCCTCCGGATGTTTAGTAGGGGTGAGGGGAGAATGTGGCGGAGGTGGAGTGGGCGTGTTGCTCACCTGCAGGGGAGCCAGATGAGGTGCTGGTGATGCAGATGGAGCCAGCTAAGATGTACACAAGCAGGTGGAGTGAACGTCCAGGCACGGCGCTCATCACGCACTTATATAACAGGTGGTCGTCACACTAATGGGAATGAGACCTTCATACTTGCCCACACTCGTCACCCTCTGAAGGACGTCCTTTAAGGCTTCCCTGGATCCTGTTATCGCTCATGCTGCACGTCTCTTAACTCTAGATTTCTCATCGACAAGTTTTTTGTTCGTATTTTTGGCGTTCAAGTTCTACAAGACTTCCTTATTCAGGTACAAGTCTTGAGAGAGCGAAGCAACAACTGCCACCCACACACCTCTTTAAGGCACATTCATTCATGCTCTCGGAACACAATTGCTATTCACCAGTGTCGTAATTTACATTCCTCTTTCAGTCATTCAAGGTTTCGGTGGTTCCATTTACTATTCACGGCGCTGACGGTGCCCTCGCGACGGCCCCATTAGTAGCCTTATTGGGAAATTAGTGGGTGGAGTCAGGTTTCATTACGTCAATCATTGGTGCATAAGAGAAGTGTGGGCGGCGTGGGTCGTAGTTATCATGAGAGCAACCAATCAACGGCGAGCTCTACCTCTTGCTGCTGGGGCGCTACAGGACTGAAGGAGCTTATTATTATATACGCTATCTTATGGAAATCATGGCCAAATTGTTCTTTTTCAGATACACACCTGCACTTCTTGGGTTGTGATGGGATATTTATCTATTTATTATATTGTGGTAAAGAACCATTATACATGAGTTTCATTCTTGCTGACGAATCAGACTCTTGTGTCAGCACAGAGATGAACATGTGTTCAGAGATATCCTTCGTCTACAAGCACTCAAACACATTATGTGATCTAGAAATTTTAAAATCAGTGGGACCAGGCAGTGTATCGCATTGGGTTCTGAGAGAGAGTAAAAGCCTTGTGTGAACCGGTCAGTGGATACAAGTTATTTCCAGAGATGTGGTAAACAGCGAATATAGGGAACAAAGACGTAGCGGTCGGCTTGACGTCAGTTTCACTGGCATACAACCTATGTAAGAGTAATGAAAATAATCATAGGGAGAGTGGTGGTGGTGCGTCTTGTGAGGCAGTTTCATAACAACCAACACAGGTTTTAAAAGATGGTTAATCACGTCTTACAAACCTACTGGAGTTCTATTAAATGATAACTTAAGCAAAGCAAGGAAGAGAAAGATGGGTGGAGTGCATCTTCTTGGACTGTTAAAAGGCTCACTGCACCAGTAACTGGATAACAGGAAAGAAAAAAGGACACAAGTGCAACTAATGTGACACTTTATTGTGGCAATGTTTCGCTTGATAAAGCTCCTGGAGAGCGAAACATTGTCACAATAAAGTGTCACATTAGTTGCACTTGTGTCCTTTTACCTAACATATTGTCGGTAATTCTACCAACATTAATACAACAGGAAAGGAATTAGAGTGGATAAAAGCTTACCTAAGCAGGAGACAGACTGGTGGCTGGGAAGAGAGATCAGAATGGAGAAGTGAGGTGTTACTGTGTCTGGGGTTGGTGTGCCGGAAGTGATCCAGCTATGTTAGCACATTATGTGAAATAAATTAGAATAAAAACTAAGGGATACACGGAAAGTCTACAAAATGACCTGGACAAGCTGCAGAACTGGTCAAACAAGTGACTGCTTGAATTCAGTCCAACTAAATGAAAAGTTAAGAAAATTGGAAAATGAAAAAGAAGATAAAAGCAAAAAAATAGCAGAGACTCAATATAATCTAAGGTTAGTTGAAGATTAAGACCAAGTGTTGCACACGTGTCTAATTTGTCAACTTGTCGGTTCTCTGAACCATTTATCTACAATCTAAGATTAGCTTCAAAAAACTCAAATAAGTGTCAATCAAGGCCCTATATACAACACACATTAGCTTCATTTCAGAGTATGTAACTCTTCACGGAACCAACACCAAGACACTAACAAAAATAGTTTTGCAGTGAGACAAAGTAAAGTACTAAAAAGAGGCGGCAGAGATGTGATGAACCTGATGCCATAAGGGGATAAAAGAACCATGGCAGACATGGTAACGGCATGCAAAATACTCAATAGGGCTTCATTGGGTGGCCAGAAGAAGACTTGAGAGGCGGATAATGGGTAAACAAGGGCGCAGTTCGAAATTAGACACAAATGAACCACAAAAATACTTTCTCGACTGAGGCAGACTTTATACACACACACGGCTTTAAGAATAAGTCCAACGAGACTTGAAAAAAGGTAAATGTCAACGAACTGCTACTTGATCAATTCTTACTCTACATGTATTTGAGTGAAAGCTGGAGAGAAATGGCATAAAATACTAGTCTAACGGAAATTCCACAAATTCAGTATAATGCAATCCTTTATTAACGACGTTTCGCCCACACAGTGGTCTTTATCACGCCACAAACAGATCTACCTGGGGAGAGCGAGGATGAGCCTGTATATAGGTAGCGAAGTGAGGTGAGGTGTGTTGAAGCTATTACCTTGGTTGGACAAATACGTGACTTGAGTAGTGTTGAGTTTGAGAAGAACCTACCTAGCATGGGCCAGTAGACCTGCTACAGTGTTCCTCTGTTTCAAGAAGTTTCTTGAAACACACACACGACTAGCGAAGAGGAGGGGCCAGGAGCTATGACTCGACCCCTGCAACTACATATAAATGAGTACATACACACACAAAATACTGCGAGGATAGATAAGGTGGACAGAGACAGGATGTTCTAGAGATGGGACACAGAAACAAGGGGTCACAATTGGAAGTTGAAGACTCAGATGAGTCAAAGGAATGTTAGGAAGTATTTCTTCAGTCATAGAGTTGTCAGGAAGTGGAATAGTCTGGCAAGTGATGTAGTGGAGGCAGGAACCATTCATAGTTTTAAGAAGAGCGGGGCCAGGAGCTGAGTCTCGACCCCTGCAACCACAAATAGGTGAGTACACACACACACACACAAGGGAGATAGGTAAGTAACGTGAAAAAGGAGAGCGGGAGAGAGAGAGAGAGAGAGAGAGAGGGTGGGTAGTGGGTAGGGAGGTGAAGTAGAAGGGAGAGAGAAACAGGTAGGGATTATGGATTGGAACTTAATCTGGTGTGGTAGAATCGGATTATGGGATGGCATTAAGAATAGAATTATGATAGGTATCTAAGGATTGAAGGATAGACCAGACTAGATTTAGGAGGATGAGGGATGATGGTGAGGGATGATGGTGAAGGATAGTGATGAGATATATTGGTGATAGATGGTGGTAATAGATAGTGGTAAGGGATGGTAGTACAAGATGGTGGTGAGAGATAACATTTAAAGATAGAGTCCCTAAGATACATTAATTATGAACATCATGACCAGGAATGAGAGTGAGGTTGAGGTGATGTATTAGTATAAAATTGTGATATGTAACTTGCAAAATAAGGTGAGGGGGAGAGTAGGGGCGGGTGGATAGACAACAAGTGTTGAAAACGAGTTGGGGACGAGTTGGGGACATGTTGAGGACAAGATGGGGACGAGTTGGGGACATGTTGAGGACAAGATGGGGACGAGTGAGGACAAAGTTAGTACAACTGGGGATGGCAGAAAATTCATGATAATATTTTAGGTTAGGTTTAGATGAGGGGATGCTGATGGTTGTGATGGGTGGTGAGGTGGTGGATCATGGGTTGCTAGTGGTTGTGATGGGTGGTGAGGTGGTGGATCATGGGTTGCTGATGGTTGTGATGGGTGGTGAGGTGGTGGATCATGGGTTGCTGGTGGTTGTGTTGGGTGGTGAGGTGGTGGATCATGGGTTGCTAGTGGTTGTGTTGGGTGGTGAGGTGGTGGATCATGGGTTGCTGGTGGTTGTGTTGGGTGGTGAGGTGGTGGATCATGGGTTGCTGGTGGTTGTGTTGGGTGGTGAGGTGGTGGATCATGGGTTGCTAGTGGTTGTGATGGGTGGTGAGGTGGTGGATCATGGGTTGCTAGTGGTTGTGATGGGTGGTGAGGTGGTGGATCATGGGTTGCTAGTGGTTGTGATGGGTGGTGAGGTGGTGGATCATGGGTTGCTAGTGGTTGTGTTGGGTGGTGAGGTGGTGGATCATGGGTTGCTAGTGGTTGTGTTGGGTGGTGAGGTGGTGGATCATGGGTTGCTAGTGGTTGTGATGGGTGGTGAGGTGGTGGATCATGGGTTGCTAGTGGTTGTGATGGGTGGTGAGGTGGTGGATCATGGGTTGCTAGTGGTTGTGTTGGGTGGTGAGGTGGTGGATCATGGGTTGCTGGTGGTTGTGTTGGGTGGTGAGGTGGTGGATCATGGGTTGCTGGTGGTTGTGTTGGGTGGTGAGGTGGTGGATCATGGGTTGTTGGTGGTTGTGTTGGGGGTGAGGTGGTGGATCATGGGTTGTTGGTGGTTGTGTTGGGTGGTGAGGTGGTGGATCATGGGTTGCTGGTGGTTGTGTTGAGTGGTGAGGTGGTGGATCATGGGTTGCTGGTGGTTGTGTTGGGTGGTGAGGTGGTGGATCATGGGTTGCTGGTGGTTGTGTTGGGTGGTGAGGTGGTGGATCATGGGTTGCTGGTGGTTGTGTTGGTGGTGAGGTGCTGGATCATGGGTTGCTGGTGGTTGTGTTGGGTGGTGAGGTGGTGGATCATGGGTTGCTGGTGGTTGTGTTGGGTGGTGAGGTGGTGGATCATGGGTTGCTGGTGGTTGTGTTGGGTGGTGAGGTGGTGGATCATGGGTTGCTGGTGGTTGTGTTGGGTGGTGAGGTGCTGGATCATGGGTTGCTGGTGGTTGTGTTGGGTGGTGAGGTGGTGGATCATGGGTTGCTGGTGGTTGTGTTGGGTGGTGAGGTGCTGGATCATGGGTTGCTAGTGGTTGTGTTGGGTGGTGAGGTGGTGGATCATGGGTTGCTGGTGGTTGTGTTGGGTGGTGAGGTGGTGGATCATGGGTTGCTAGTGGTTGTGTTGGGTGGTGAGGTGGTGGATCATGGGTTGCTGGTGGTTGTGTTGGGTGGTGAGGTGCTGGATCATGGGTTGCTAGTGGTTGTGTTGGGTGGTGAGGTGGTGGATCATGGGTTGCTGGTGGTTGTGTTGGGTGGTGAGGTGCTGGATCATGGGTTGCTAGTGGTTGTGTTGGGTGGTGAGGTGGTAGGTCATGGGTTGCTAGTGGTTGTGTTGGGTGGTGAGGTGCTGGATCATGGGTTGTTGGTGGTTGTGTTGGGTGGTGAGGTGCTGGATCATGGGTTGCTAGTGGTTGTGTTGGGTGGTGAGGTGGTAGGTCATGGGTTGCTAGTGGTTGTGTTGGGTGGTGAGGTGGTGGATCATGGGTTGCTGGTGGTTGTGTTGGGTGGTGAGGTGCTGGATCATGGGTTGCTAGTGGTTATGTTGGGTGGTGAGGTGGTAGGTCATGGGTTGCTAGTGGTTGTGTTGGGTGGTGAGGTGGTAGATCATGGGTTGCTAGTGGTTGTGTTGGGTGGTGAGGTGGTAGGTCATGGGTTGCTGGTGGTTGTGTTGGGTGGTGAGGTGCTGGATCATGGGTTGCTGGTGGTTGTGTTGGGTGGTGAGGTGGTAGGTCATGGGTTGCTAGTGGTTGTGTTGGGTGGTGAGGTGGTAGGTCATGGGTTGCTGGTGGTTGTGTTGGGTGGTGAGGTGGTAGGTCATGGGTTGCTAGTGGTTGTGTTGGGTGGTGAGGTGGTTGTGTTGGGTGGTGAGGTGATAGGTCATTTGTTGCTGGTGGTTGTGTTGGGTGGTGAGGTGCTAGATCATGGGTTGCTGGTGGTTATGATGGGTGAGGTGCTAGATCATGGGTTGCTGGTGGTTGTGGTGGTTGGTGAGGTGCTGGAAGAACTACAATAACATACAGGTGACAAATACCACCACCTGGTCCCAGACCAGGTCTGCTGGTTGATGGCGTGATCATTCAGGTTATTGGTGTTAGCAGCACGCAGTGCAGCGTTAAGTACGACAACCCGCCTGACAAGTAAGTGACTTCAGGAACTCATACAGTCCTGGTAAAATATCAATTGTCTCTTTGTGTTGAAAAAATCTAACATGGTTTACCGTTATTGAGTTATTTCTTAGTGTACCCACCGCACCTTTGCTCTTCATTGTGCCTCTTTTGTTCGTAGAGAATAATTTCTTTGAAATCAGTCCCTTCAGAATTTTCCTGGTTTAAATTATGAAATAAAGTTCAGTTTAAGGTCCTTCAAGCGTTCTCGATAATCTAGTTGCTTGAATGAAGGTAAAAGGGCATTGAACTTTGTACTTTTTTCAGTTTTCAGTATAGAGATAATCGAGAACTCAAAATGAGCACATGACACAAGATGCTGCCAGAGTGTTGCACTCACTAGAGTGAACAGGTAAAATTCCCAGAAATATTTATGTTGGACGAGTTGACATTAAGAGAACACAAATCAAATGTATCAAAGGCCAAAGAAATTATAGGGCGGAGGACTTTTATAACAAGAAAATTCACTCCAGTGATGGTACTCGTCAAAGCACTTGTGTGATCTCCTTTAAAATATTATTCTGATTTCACATCTCCTTTCAGGGCAAGTGATGTATATAAGTTGGAAAATATAGAGTGATCGTTTACAATGTTGAGTTGAGTGATGGAGGACTGGGAGTAGGGATGTGGGTGTTGGAGTGCTGGGGACGTGGTTGGTGGGGTACCGGGTGGTGGAGAGCCGTGAGGGTGGTTGGGAAGTGAATGTGAGGAGCTGGGTAGTTGGGTCTTAATGTGGGAGAAGAGGTGGTGGTGTGCTTGTTACTGGGGAGGTGGTTGGTTTGGTCCTGGCTGGTGCCATTGTAAAACGGTGACTTAGTATTCATAATTAATAATAATCTCACGACTTCTAATAAGTGATGGAAAGTGTGTGTAGGTGCTCAGGTAGATTAACCTCTAGTGTGAGTTAAGGATGAACTGTCACCACCAGTCTACCCAATGGGTGAACACCTTCCTTCCAACTACTGTACAAAGTCCACCATAGGTAACAAAGGGTAGTGTCCAACATATCGCGTTCCTCCCAGTTGATTGGTACTCCTGGAAATCCAGTAAAGATCAAATTTTCTGCAAACGTAACACTCATCCACGTCTACATATCAGGCAAATATTTCAGCAAAAGTTGCATATATCCATGGACAACTGATTAACATTTAAAAAGAGGGAGCTTGTGTTGTCTGTATATCTGAATTAAAGTAAGATGGGAAGTATTCCTCTGTATGGTAGGGTGTAAACAGACGTCGTTACTTCTATTTCTCGTTGAGGACTGAAAGGCCCCAGACCGTATGGCTTGACAAAACTGGAGAGTGAAAAGTTGCCACAATAAAATGTTACATTAGTTACCCATGTATCTTACCAAACATATTGTTGGTAATTCTGCCTTTATTACTGGTTACAGTATCTGTCACTAACCCCCAGTGGGATCAAGGTACAGTAATATTAAAATGGGAATAGTGCGAAGTTACATCAGATGATATGCTGTCTGGTACAAATGTAACATCTCTCCGATCTACGGCAATCTTCTTGATTTCTTCTTGAAGTTGTTTTAGAATTTTCTTATGGATGAATTCCTACTTCCCTGATGGCTGCAAGAGGAACACGTGACATATGACATATGTGCCTAAACTTAATTTCTTTCACCATTAATTTACTAGTGTTTATCTATCAACAGACACACCGCTAGAGATAGCGTCGCACGTCTGCTCTATCAAAACACTTGACGCACTTTGATCTTCAGAGTAATTCGTCTGCTCTCTCTGATACTTATTGATGCTCTTTGATGAGTAGAGAGTAAATACGCTCTGTGATAATTGTTGACGCACCTTGGTCTATAGTACAGTACGTAGCGTCTCTACGCTAATTATCATATTATAAATGGTGCACAGTGTCGACAAGATGAGTAAGACACATGGAACTAATGGACTGACCACAACCTATCAAAGCTCAGAGACTGATCACCACAAATTACCTCTCTAATTCTTGTGTTTCTGGTATTATAATCGCCCGTATTCGACTGAAGAAGTCTGCTGAGCAGGAGAAACATTTCAAAAGATTCCTTGGTGGTGCATATTTTGGCGTGCGCTGAGTACGTTATAATTTATTCGGCATTGATCACACAACCATTTCTTTCGTTCCTCTGTGCTAGCCAAACTGGCAGTTAGGTCGGCGTGGCTTCGAAGAGACCCTGGCCACGCTGATTCGCTGTCAGGTTTATACGTCAACCAATTGTGTGAGAACTTGCCTCCAACCTAATTGATGTCATGTTTTCACACCTGGTTGAGGGGCATACTCTCACTGGGGCTGGCTGAGCACATGTATACTGGACTATTGTAAGGTAAAAACAGCATTAAAGCGAGTGCTCTTTCTCTCTCTAACATCTTGTTGCTCTATTCAACGTTGTTTATATTGTAAACATTAGTGGATGGAATATGCGGGTACTCATCATCTTTGATAATTGCTGATGCTCTTTGATCTACAGAGCAGTACGTCCGCTATCTATAGAAACTGTTGATGTTCTTTGGTCTGTAGAACAACAAATAGTTGTACCCCGGTTTTTACATCCTCTTATGTCCATGGAATACAGTACCCACACAGTACCCACAAATACTAGAAGAATGAGACACATGTGCAACATTGTTTATTTTTATTTATCTTTATTCTTCGGTCGAATTCAGGGGTAACTAGTACAGTGGACCCTCGGTTTTCGTTGAAAATTATTTCCAGAATGCTGTTGAGTGCCATTACCGAACGAATTTGTTCCCATAAGGACAAATGTAAATTAGATTAGTCATTTCAGACCCCCCAAAAATACACTTACAAGAGCACTTACGAAAATACACTTACATAATTGTTCGAGTTTGGAGGTGAACGAAAACCGAGGGTCCACTATATTGGAGACTATAGAAGAAGCGGAGATTTTGAGGTGTTCAGGCTCTCAGGTTTGGTAGAAATTAAGTCATATAGAGAAGCTTCATTCTTTCCACTTCCATCAAGGCTTAGGGACCGAACTCCTAAAAAATTACCACTTTTTCAGGTGCCTGCAGTATATTAGTCGCCTTTATATTTGACTGAAGAAAAGTTTCGTTAATGAATAAGATACGTGAAGCATTTGTTGCACATGTCTTATTCATCAACGCTCTCACTGGCACCAGTGTTTCGGTCCCGTGTATTATTCATTTTGGTAATTGATAAAATTTATTAAATCTATGGGATAAATAGTTTGTCAACGAAATATAATTCCGTAGCCTCATTGGTTTGGTTGTAATAGCGTCATATGCTCCATGTGCTGGCAACCTTCCACAACTCCTTTCAACGAGACGGGAGTCTTCCTATTCATTATATTTCTTCTCGCTCAAGCACATATAAAAGTTAAATATTTGATATAGGTTACATTGGCCTAAGTTAATATTTTCCTGTTGTCAACGTCCAGTAGCGAGGTAGCATGAAACAGCAGGTTTATGTTGTAGCAACCTGGTAGTTTTAGTGTTGGTATCCCCACACTCGCTGTTTGGTATCCCCCACACTCGCTGTTTGGTATCCCCCACACTCGCTGTTTGGTATCCCCACACACTCGCTGTTTGGTATCCCCCACACTCGCTGTTTGGTATCCCACACACTCGCTGTTTGGTATCCCCACACACTCGCTGTTTGGTATCCACACACTGTTTAGTATCCCACACACTCGCCTTCCTGAAGGATGGCCGTCTGCCCAGGCTCTTATTAACTAGTGAGGAAGGTACAAGCGTGGCATTCCTATACAAACAATAGTACTTGAGAGGGTGGAGGACGCGGAGAGGTAATGTGAGGGGATCAGTCCCTCATACTTGATACATGTGAAGGGGAAGCATGGATATACCTTTCCTTCACCAAGGTGATCGTCTAATGAAACATGTACGATGAAAACAAAGCTACGTGGAACAAATAATGAAACAGGTGAAATAGATCTGTATGTTTCGGCCCGAGTGTGAGATCCTTTTAAATAGACCTGCAAAATTAAACAAAAAGTATAATATTGCCATTTTAATGTAGTAAATGAGCTTATACCTAATCCTAGATACCATCAAGAGTCTTAGTCGAACTACGATGTACAACTTAAATCCGGTACAAACATGACACTTAACTCTAAGATCACCATTTGCAACACTCACTCTCTCTCTCTCTCTCTCTCTCTCTCTCTCTCTCTCTCTCTCTCTCTCTCTCTCTCGCTCTCTCTCGCGCACACACACGCACACACGCACACACACATATTGTGGCATACTACGAGTATGTTACATTTTATTCGGCGTGTGTCAGTTCCATATAGGCTGCCTCTCAACCAGGGAACCTGGTGCTAAGGATTTAACGATCAACAGAGTATCCGTAGTTAAATCAGTACCTTGGTTCATTGGCAAATCACAGACAAGCCCGCCAAAGCTGAGCAATGGATTGAGCCAACCGAATTGACAGACTTGTCTGAGCCGCTGGTTGAGCACGGTGTGTTCTCTGGTTTCTGCTTTTGCAGCTATTCCACCTCTGTACACATGTGTACTTGTAAATATTGTCAATTTGTTCTGGTGAAGGAAAAAACAAGTCATATACTATTGTTGAGTATTGTTTGCTTCCCTTTGAAACCCATTACGACCAGGTTCACAGGCCATATTATACCTGTGTTCGTAATATGTATATGATGTTATGCAATAATCGCGAACAAGCTATATAAAATGCAAAACAACCACGGGGGGAGTTGCATGATAGCTCTAGGCTTTTGTGTTGCAATCAACATATCAAAAACTTGCCATGTTGCAGAAAAAGGAAGAATTCCAAACAAATACGTTCAGAGGAAGCGTCTTTGCACATGCTTCCTATGAACGCACAGACCCTTTCCCACCAAGGTAGAGTAACCCGAAAAAGAGGAAGCACTTTTACCGTCACTCTTTCAATCCCTGTCTTGCCAGAAGTGTGCTAATATCACAGGTCAGATGACCCACTACACTCACATTCCCATCCCTCCTTCAGAGTTCATGCACTGCACTTAACGTAGAATATTTTTTCAACGGGGAGGATCTACATTAGGCTGGTAGATGACCTCTTTCTGTAGCTCCCTCCCAGGAATGTGTGTAATCAGTATCTTTTGGCAGTTAAACAATAAGTGCCTTGCTTATAGTTATTAATGTTTTGTGAAATATGTCATTACCCCTTCCTCCGTCTCTGTGTGTTAGTGTGACTTTGTAAATGGTCCAAGTCGGACCGAAACGTCGTCGTAAGCTCCTCCCTTTTATATGTGCGGGTTGTGTGTGTAATGTCATTTATCAGTTGACGTTTTAATTTTGACTTTTTTATTTTTCTGGAATGTTTCTTTCTGCTTTTATGATAGTTAAAAATAATAGAAAAAAATGGAGGGTGTGGAGAGAGCCTTTTTTTCTTTTCTTTTTGTCTCGTACACACGGGTAACACACGATAGTCCTTAATCTTCATAGAAGTAGATAGTGTCAGCAGGTAGCCACTGTGAACGTGCAAGTCTTCTTCTATCCATCTTTTGCATATACTCTCGTGCACTTTCGTTTATAGTTTACATTATAACTCCACGGTGGTAGCCTCCGTGGACCTCAAGTGGTGAATATTCATGTGCAGACACCTGCAGTGGCGGAGAACTCCGTCATTACCTGCATCATTACCTACACTCGTAAACACACCGACTCTGCCCAGGCATTCCAGACACGCCTGTTAAACACGCCTCAAGTGCAACACACTACTGGCTCTGTTTTTGAGGGAGAGATGGAACCCTGGTCAGGGAAACTGAGAAAAGTGATGGTGGTGGTATTTGCGTCGTCAGCAAGAATGTGTGTACGTTACCTGTGTGATGCCGACGAATGATCTCACATGGGTCTATACAGCATAATATCGTGTGATCTCTGTAAGCATGGGACAGCAGTGGCAGTAAAAGTAAGCATTCATATCAAGAATGATATGAATGCTTACTTTTACTGCATGCACTTACTTTTAGATGCATGCACTTCACGTACATTATTGTAGACTTTAGATGTACGTGATGATGGAATGTGTTCCCTTCCTGGCTCTCACCCATCACCAAGCGGATCACGTAACAGTAACTGCAGCTGTGCTGGAACAAAACGTTTTAAGCTCCCGTAGCTGCTAAACCCACAGTCGAATACTTGACAATGTCCTCATCGCCTTGCTGAAGTCTTTCAGCTCAGGATGATATATTTCATAACCTTATGTATGCAACTCATCTTGAGTGTGACAGAGAAAGTTAGCTATCTTTTGTTCCCATGATATAACTTCCATTTAGGGTAGGGCAGCAGCACACTGCTAGTGTTCCCACGGCTAGGTTTATTAAAACACAGAACACGGAGGCTGTATCGTAGGTGTCTTGACACGTACTTCTGGTGGCGCAGCAGAGCTGGGAGACGCTAAGACTGATGACCAACAGTTGTCGTTGTTTCTCATTCGGAGTGAGCGTCGCCACGACCACTGCATCATGCCAAGAAGCCAAGTGTACGTACCTACACACACACACACAGGAGCTATGAATCGACCTCTGCAACCACAACTAGGTAGTAAACATACACACCCTCCGTTAAGCTGCACAAATACCCTCCCTTCAGGGGTGCTCCTTGGTGTTAGTAAAGGGCTTGAGGTCTAGCCCTTGAACCCTCCTCTTCAAGTTTCAATTAATTGGCGTAAATTATCTTTATTTTGATGATTGAATTCCGGTTTCGAGTGTACATTGTGTCGTTATCCAGCTCCTCTGATTTCGTGTCTACTGCCTTTTACTACCAATTTAACTAACAGTTGGTCTCCAATACACTAAAACTAGAAATGTATTTGTATAAATGGCTTAGAAAACTGATATGTTAAATGAGACACTTGTGGAAAATTTGGTTATCTTTGTTCTGGAAACATTTCTCTAGCCAGTGGCTTCTTCAGTCCGATACAGAGAAGAACGTTGGAAAGTGAGGAGTGTGAGGTGATCAGTCCTTCAGCCTGGAGTCGAAGTGTTCAGTCCATCAGTCTTTATCAGTGGAAAAGGACACTTGTGTACGGTTCAGAATATTTATTAAAGGAAACGTTTCGCCACGAGTAGCTTCATCAGTCCATGCTGACTGAAGAAGTACTGGTGGCGAAACGTTTCCTTTAATAAATGTTTGGAACTGTACACAAGTATTCTTTTGCACAGTTTGTCGGTATCACCAGACTATTTACAACACATCTTTATCAAGATGGATGGACTGAACACATTGACTCCAGGCTGAGTGATTGATTACCTCAAACTCTTTATCTTCCACCGCTCCGTTTTGTATAGGACCGAAGAAACCGCTGGTTGGGGAAACGTTTCCAGAATAGTTACCCAAATGTTGCACAAGTCTCATTTAAAAAACAAGAGGCATTTCCTAAAGCCCATCTATTTCACATGGGTCTTTCAAAGTCATCTGTTTCCCATGGTTCCTCTCGTATCTATAATCCCATTAAGTATTTTTGCGTTCTGGGTATCTTTCCTGGTCCTCTCTTCTGATGTTTTCAGCTCAATGAATATTTCTTCCTAGTTTAAACAGTTTTTTTCTGGTAATGAGTAAGGACTTGGAGAGAAGTGACAGAATCCTTGTTAGATACATCACAATGTCTGCATAGGAAGACTCTGGTTTCTAGTCTAGTCTCTAGTCTGAAATAACTATAGAGGAACTGGGTCTTCACCTCATTTGTGGACGTGGCAGCTGAGGCCGCAGTCATGACAGCTGTCACTCCAAGTAGCGGATGTGAAATGACGATACTTACATCACTAGGTAGCGGCAGGTGCAGTGATGACAGCTGTGTTTCCAGGTAGCGGCAGGTGTAGTGATGACAGCTGTGTTTCCAGGTAGCGGCAGGTGTAGTGATGACAGCTGTGTTTTCAGGTAGCGGCAGGTGTAGTGATGACAGCTGTGTTTCCAGGTAGCGGCAGGTGTAGTGATGACACCTGTCTCTCCAGATAAAGAAGCAATGGATTGAGCCTTACGTCTGTTGTCTGGCAATGTAAAACTAACTAGAATAAAAACAGGAGTGGACATAGATAGATCCAAGAATATCTGAAGAAACTGCGAATGTGGTACAACACGTGGCTGCTGGAGTTAATCCAAACAAATGCAAGGTCGTGTGGACTGGAGGAATAAAGGTAGACCAGAATAGAAGCTGCAAACATTAGTGAAGGAAAATTGTGTGGTATTGGAGGGAAAAGGTAAATAACGCTCAAAGCATAGGGCCGAAGATAAACACAAATAGCATAACTTGAGCTGTAGATGCAAGCTTAGCAAACCTCAGAATAGCATTCAAGAATTTTAACAAAGAATTTAAGCCTCCACCTGGTCAAGCACGTACAGAAGGTTGAAAAGGTTCAAAAGTCTGCAATCAGTCTAGTCCCAGAACTGAGAGGAATGCAATATATGAGCAGAGGTTGAGGCAACTGAACTTAATTATTATGACGGAGAGAAAATAAAACTAGGGAATTTAATAACATTTAAAGTAATTGATATTGCCGATAGTGATAGACTGAATTAAGAAAACCAGGGACCAGGAGATACAGGTGGAAACTGAAGACACAAATGAACCATAAAGAGGAGGCAGATTCGATACACTGCTTCAAAAATAGGTATGGCAAGATTCACGATGTCGGAAACAAGAATTGTGAATTCAAGAAGTGCTAGTTAACATAACTCTTGAGTACTTGTGTGAGAGTGTGCAGGGGCTCGCATGTAGGTCACATCCAGTGTGAAAGAGCACAGGTGAAGGAGCGCTCGCCATAAGTGAGCTCTTCAGAAATGGCAAAAACTAATATTTCAAGAGAGATGAAGATTCATTTGAGTCCACGTCGTACCCATAGCACGCTCACTAGAGTTGCTCACAAACTGCATATGGCAGTGAGCACACCAACAATCACGCTGCAGCCTCAACAATGAGCGGTGACGGTGGGTCGTGCTGCAACAATCATGCTCTTGCTGTTCACTGACGGCCCACGATGAGCTCACACGATAAGCGGCCAGGATAGTTTTAGCCGAGATATAAACGCGGATGATGATGAGGATGAGTGACGGCATCCTGGCCGCTGATCTCCCCTGTAAGGGGTACAATGCCCGCTGATGAGTTGGATCCTCCGGTGGTCTGGTGAACGTTGCGCGAACAATGGAATCTTCAGTCTTCGTGATCGCCACAGCACGTCAACAAACACAGGATTCAGCTATCAATAATTGCGAGAAAAGCCGCATCTACAACCCTTGCTTAATTTCTGGAAGGGTTAAAATATGTTTAACAATAAATATCATCGCATCCGCATTTTATGGAAGCAATAAAATAATGTATTTAAGAAAAGGAAGAATGAGTTAACTACTCGGTAACCTATAGTTATCAAGATTAAAGAGAAGTTTTTGCTAACTTCTCTGCGCACTATAGCCATAAAAGGTTCATATCTGCTGGTAGATCCTTGGCTCGCGCCTGGGCTTCATTGTTCAAAATTACTCAAAGGTATTTCCACGATATTTTTTCTGAATGGAGTTCAAATGCGCTATAGACACAAGACTATCATTAACTAGTTTGGTATAAAGTTTGGTAATTGATACCAACAAGTGATTAAAAAACGTTTCGGTCATGGGACCTTGATCACTTCTCTGTCCTAAGACAGAAATGTTTTCTAATAAATATGTCCCCCAGTGTTTGCTCCTTATTTTTGTTTAAACCACCCATAGTTACGCCTCACTTTGATAGACAAACTGCTGTTGTACTGAGACTATATCATCCAAGTCCAGCAGTGACAACACTACGGTCTAGCATGGAGGAAGACTTGTATTACTGTACTGTCTGGGGAGTTTCAAAGTGTGCAGTAGTGTGCTCTTGGGTCTCCAAGAGTTATATGGGTTTAGGTCTTACTAATGAGATTTTGTGTTATAATGGTGTTGGTTTAGCAGGTATGCAAGGGTAGTGTGGGTTTAGATCTGCAAGGGTAATGTTACCTTAAATCTGCAAGGTGATATGGGTTTAGAAAATAGAAGGTATTGCGATACTGACAAAATGGATGAAGGAATACAAGTGAATACATTTGATTCACTTGTGCACACACTTGGTTCACGTGTCCTTTCATTCAAAGGAGTTTAGGTCTTAGTTGTCTGCAAGGGTGGAATGGATTTACGTATTGATGAGGTTTGGCCTTTAAGGTCAGGTTAAGGTCCAGCTGTCAATGTATCGTTTGTTTACGTGGTAGCGAGGCATGGGGAGGCAGGCAGGACCACCCAGAGTTAGGGACTCGTCACTTGAAGTGTGCTGATGCTGGGGGCGTGGCAGACCTCGGGTGGTCGAGGCAGGGAGTGGAATAGAGGCAAGGAACCTCAAGGTGAATCAGTCAACTCCTTCGAGATGTGTGGGAAGCTCTGGAGGAGGAGGGGAGGGGGGAGAGAAGAAGGGACGAAGAAGATGTAAGAATCGTAAGGGAGGAGACAGAGTTGCGTCACTGTAGTTTTTACTTGGACACGAGAAGACAAAGAAGACAAAATATAAAATATAGACGATGCAAATAAAGGAGAATGGATGATGTTTGGAAAACAATGCCATACTCTAGAAACAACGAAATACTAAATGGACGAAGGAGAACAGGAATTAATGAGGAAAGACTGAGAATAAAGGGGAGAGGAGAATCGTAAATCAAGGAGGACAGAGAGGTCAAAGTGAGGGGGTTGAGGTTGCTTGGGAGGAGAGCGGCGCGAATGGACTGCTAGATCACCTGTGTAGCAACAACTCCAGTATTTTTTACATGTCCAGCGATTTGTGGCCTTCATGAATATGCTAATTTTCTTCATTCACAAAACCAAGAAGTGTTCAAGCTAATGTTAAATATATACATTTTTGGCGGAGACAAAGTCGTCCCTAGAAGGAGCGGTCTGAGAGCAAGTTAGTATGACAGATAACCTGCAAGCAAATGGGGTAAAACAAAGACACTTTGCAAGACGAAACTTTACATACATCTCGTAACCTTGAAGCAAAAACTTGACGACATCTGTCGCCCACTCGACGCCCACAAGATATCACCACGTAAGGTTTACTGCACAATTTATACGTAAATACTTCCGATACAAAAGTGATTCAAGGTTGTGCTATTACTCCTGGTGGGTGAACAGTGGTCCACCCGTTTTCCCCCCATCCCCCTTTTATAGTTCCTGTGATCATCAATGTCTTGTTTGACTGTCTTGATCAGTCATGCTGTTGGTAATCGCGGTACATAGTTTAATATAGGCACTACAGCACAACTGAACATATGGTAAATTAGACACATGTGCAACATTTGGGTATCTTTCCTATGTAGATGTTTCGCCAGCCAGTGGCTTTATCAGTATAATACAGAAGACTGGAGAGGTAGAAGATGAGGTAATCGATCCCTTAGCCTAGTAGCTGGTGTTCAGTACCGCAGTCTTGATGAATCTGAAGCACAGTATTGTGTATTGTATTGATAGTCAATGGTTGGCAAGATGTCTAAATAGTAAAGATACCCAGATGTCTAAATAGTAAAGATACCCAGATGTTGCATATGTGTCTAATTTATCATCTCGTTGGTACTGTATACTATTGATATTCAACCGTTTAACAGAATGATTTGCAGGAACTTCTTAACCACCCTCTTGAAAACAAGGGTCTACTGGTAATTCCAGACATTGTAAATAAAGAAAAGGTGTTGACCAGTCTTGGACACCTTATTCTTATTGAGGTATCTGTTTGTGTACTTACTGCGCCCTTATCTTTTATTGTTGGAGACTCAAAGCTCCAGACCGTCGCGTAAGCCACCGGGCCAGCTAGCTTCAATAAGATTCATCCATCGAGGTATATTGGATGAATCTTATTGAAGCTAGCTGGCCCAGTGGCTTACGCGACGGTCTGGAGTTTTGAGACTCTCTGACCGCGGGTTCGAACTCCACCCGTGGTATGGTTTATTTTATTGTAGGCTTTGCAAGCTGCCCTTCCTCCTGCTTTTTTAAAAGTTAGTTCATTGTGTAGATATGGAACCTGTCTAGTAATTTCTTGAGTTAATTATGATACATCCTTGCCGTTTGTACCACAATGATTACAGTTTTAACGAATGTTAAGTATTCTCAAAAAATTAGGTGCGTGAGGCTATGGGTAAAATGAAAGAAGATAAAACAGCTGGGGTAGGTGGGATTAAAACAGAAATGTTAAAAGAAAGTTGGGATATAGTTTTGAAGTGGTTGGTTCATTTCTTCGGTTAATGCTTTAAAGAAGACTAATTACCCAGGGATTGCAAAGTTCCTTTAGATGAGGGAAGAGGTCATAAAAGAGAATGTTGAGTATACCGGGTAAAGTGTATGGTAGGCTTATTATCCCAAGAATTATAGGTATGACAGAGGAGAACTGGAGATGAATAGTGAGGTTTTAAGACGGGTAAGGGATGTTTAAACCTTATTTATACTGAAGTGGATTTAGAAAAGGCAAATGATAGTGTGGATAGGGAAGCAACGTAGCAGAAGTTGCAAATTGGTGGTAGGTTACTTAAAGGATAACGAGGCTCAGGTTAGGGTATGTAAGAGAGACAGAGGGAGATTATTTTCTAGTGAAAATAGGCCTTAGACTGAGATGTGTAATGTGATCATAGTGTTTAACATATTTACAGATGAGTTTGTAAAAGAAGTGAATGTTAGGGTCTTGGAGAGTGGTGTGGGAATGTGTTCATATATTCGGGAGTGAACTTGTCGGAAGATGGTTCTATGTGGTATGAGGTGAACCATAGAACTAACGAAGGGTAAAAAGTGGGTGGTTCATTGAGGCATTTGTGGAGATATAAAACTGTATCCATGGAGGCAAAAAGCGGAATGTACCAATACTGTTGTATGGAAGTGAGGCGTGGATTTTGAATATTGGAGCAAGGAGGAGGCTGGAGGCAATGTCTGAGGGCAATGTGTAGTGTGAATATTATGCAGAGAATTCGGAGTTTGGAGATTAGGAAAAGGAGTGGAGTTACCAAAAGTATTATTCAGAGGTCTGAGGGGTTGTTGAGGTGGTCTAGGCATTTAGAGTGGATGGAAAAAATAGGATGACTAGGAGGGAAGGAGGGGTGAGGGTCATCCTAGGAAAGGTTGGAGGGAAGGGGTAAATGAGGTTTTGAGTGCTAGGGACTTGGACGTTCAACAGGTTTGTGTGAACGTATTAGATATGAGTGAGCGAAGGCAAGTGGTTTTTATGATTTGACGTACTATTGGAATGTGAGGAAGGTAACATTTTATGAATTGATTTTTGGAAACCGGTTAGCTGGACTTGAGTCCTGGAGGTGGAAGTACGGTGCCTACACGCTGGAGAAGTGAGGATGCTGCGGTTTGGAGGGTCATCTAAACTGTGATGTTAGCGTGCTTATGGCAAAACAGTGATTGAATGACTAGACAAGTTTAGATATTTTTAGTATTTCAGCTTCTTTAATTTTTTGTTTACGATAAGCAGCAGCAAGTGGTCTAACATCCCTGGCTGATCGACGTGCCACACATTATGTAAGGGAACATTCTATAGTCTGGGATAGTTGATATTTTATAAAAGAGCTTGGTCTCGATTCCGATAGTAGGCAGGAACCCCAGGGAAAACAGCCCTGGATTCCGCCTCTGATTATATCCCTGAGTCCCTACCATGTTTTCCTTATTAAACTGCTAGTGTCCCCAACATATTTCTCTCCTCATGATGCTGGTGGGTCGCATGCGTTTCCTCCCATATAATGCTAGTGATGTCAATGTTTATAATGCTGGTGGCTTCAACACTTATATGTACATTGAATCATAATTTCATTCATAATGTATATGATTTTAATTATTGGTTATAATTTAAATTATTGCTTACAAGGTTATTTTTGCATTGTTGCAGGCAGCTTCACGATAACAAGATTCATACCATAGAACGTGGCGCCTTCCAGGACCTCCAGCAGCTGGAACGACTGTAAGTATTGCTTCAAGTTTAGCAAAGCTGCCAATACTTTGCGGCCCAGTCTCTGGACCCATTATGTACCTCTGTAATCTTTCGACTACCGCCCACACCATGGGTATGGTATGCATAATAAAGATATTAAACTAACCTAGCAACGAAAAATTAATATAGGTATCCCCCCCCTCTACCCTAGAAAGGAGGGGAGACCTGAGGACCACGACAAAAATAAACAACGCCGACTTTTTTTTTGGATTATCCTTGGTTATTAACTCTACGGGGCTCGTAACCCTCTGGGGTTCATAACTCTCCAGGGGTTCATAACTCTCCGGGGGTTCATAACCCTCCGTCTGTATTACACAACACTCCCCAGGAAGCTCATCACAGCTTTTCTGTTCGGCACAACAAGGAACTTCACAATCGTCTCCATTTTGGTCCAGAAAAAAATCGTTTGAAATAGTAACGTCTGAGAGGAAAGAATAGGAGCCATACATAACCACCTTCCGCATGGTGTATGCAGGTGATTTTCGCGATGGGTGTGTGTGTATTTGTATAATTAAAGTGTGGTTTAGATATAATATTTTTCTAACTTCGGATTGTGCCGTTAATCTATTGGGTCACACCGCCTTGGTGTTCGTTTTTATCTCAACGTGCTGTCAACCGAGTATGGAGAGATTCTATCAAAATAGTTAAGCTGTTGGCTCAATGCAGCCAGCCAAACATCCGAGCAGCTAGAAGCGATGGACTGATAGTGTAGACTGGTTTTTGCGGGTCTATATATGTATTTGTGTGAGGGGTCTTTCTGGATATGTCCAGTAGGTCATTAAACCATTCTTTTACGTCGCGTCCCACTGTGTCTTAAGAAAGAAGGTCGGAGGAATCAGAGCCAACGCTCTTATCAACTCCCTACGCAGCATCGTTATCGTGGCAGCAGTGATAAGTCATCCCTGATGCAGCAACAATGATAACTTTTCTAGGTTCTGGATTTCGCAAGGCTGTGAGGGCACACTAAGTAATTAAAGTGCATTCTATCATTTTAACCAGAAGATATGCTGTAACAGTCTTGAGCTGTTCCTCAGGTTTCTGGGTTTTTTTCAGCTTCTTCAGTGATGGTAGTCACTTTAAACCGATCTTGTGTGTATATGAAATACACAAATGCTTTTGAGTGGCCACAGTATGCAGAACCACAAAGATCACTTTAGCTGGTATTATTGATCTCCGAAATATGAAAACAGGAAAACAGAGGAGCATGGAGATAGTTTTAATTACCTCTTCCTAAACTTCTCCAGATGTAAATTAACGTCCTTCAGCTGACAAAAAAGTCAAACATCATTGACGAGGTTCTGCGGAAAAAATAATCTCCGATTTAAGAGAATGGATGATATGACTGAAGAATGGATGATATGACTGAAGAATGGATGATATGACTGGAGACACTGATGCCCGCGATGCCTCCTTCCTCCTCACTAGATGCCCGTGTGTCCGTAAGGTAAACCTACTCTTTGGGATATTCTCCATCCTTCGAGAGACCCAGTACAACATAATCCTGAAATCTTTGCCAAAAAACCTCCATTTTCTTTCTCAACGATTCACATTCACTTTTCTTTCTAAACGATTCACATTGGATATAAGTCAAAATGTTACTGAAGCGTGGAAGAATGGGCGCCTCCTTCACTATCCTGCCGTCATTCTCATCCTTCTTACCAGCGTCCAATAAACTAGTGAACCAGATTTTACTAGAACAAGTGCGTAGCTCAGGGAAAGGGAGCACTGAGCAAGCTTCACTAGCAACACCAGTCAGGTTGATGTTCTCACAGAGACACCAACAAGATAAGTTTCAGTGAAGCAAATATCTAGTGGAGAAAGTCACATCACAGATAAATGTTGTCATTACTATGCTCCAGGATGCAAGGTCGGAACAGGTGATCACATTCCCTCTCAGCTTTGAGAGACTCCTATAAATGAGTTGCGATCTCTGGCTAACAAATATTTACAGCTATTTGCACTACAGATTCCGTGATAGATTGCACCAAATGTTAAATCTGCGAGACAAATAAGTTTATACAGTGACTATATCAACATTGGTATTCTGTACATTCTATACATATTGAGGATAGCAAAAATGTGATATTCAATCGCACGTGTACAGTGACAAATCAGTTTCATTGACTCAGACGAGAAAAGCGAGTTAGGAGTCCCCTTTTTTTTTTTTTTTTAACTACGACAGTATTTACCAGTCAAAATTTTATACAGTGATGAATTTAAGCAGGAGACTTCTGTCAGAGCTATAGCTTATCTTGTTGCCACCTTCCTAAAATTATAACCATGCTGAGTAAGGCATAAGAATTAATAGTGGGCGTCTACTCTGCAGACTGAAGTGTTTGTCATCTTAATGACACCAAAGTTAACTTATGACGTTGAGCTTCACTGATTATTATCATCACTGAAGGAACTAGACTCATTTAATGACTTAACATGATCATTGGAATAGCCAGGCATAGATACTTAAAAATCAGAGAAAAGGGAATTCATTCACGATTTTTATAGATTCCATCACAGATTGAATTGTACATGATATAGTTGATAAGTTTGCCTTAGAAAGTACTCTGAAGGAAGATGTTGTATATAAATTGGGTTCATTTGTCTGTAGTATTAGGAATAATAATAGGAGAGAAGTAAATAATGAAAGTAAATATTATAGGAATGCTGGTAGAAGCTTGATATTGAAGCACTATGTGCTTGAATATAGAGATAAACTATATGATAACCTATGTGATATATTAAGGTATTTTATTAATGAAAATAAGATACCAGACATATTAAGCAAATATCCTAAATTTATTTGCACAGGTAAAGCAAACTTTAGATATAAATCGAAATGTACCCCGTTAGCCCTTTTGGGAACTTCTGTGTATCCATATGCTCTTGCCTGCCATCCACGGGATGGATTTGCGGTGCATAATAAACTAGCTGCTTCGGCGGCAAAATCTAAAATCTAAATCTTACCAGCATTTATTGTAACTGGAGGACTCTGCTCAGAAATGAGCACTGTATGCAAGACACAGAAAGGAGCACTGTATGCAAGACACAGAAAGGAGCACTGTATGCAAGACACAGAAAGGAGCACTGTATGCAAGACACAGAAAGGAGCACTGTATGCAAGACACAGAAAGGAGCACTGTATGCAAGACACAGAAAGGAGCACTGTATGCAAGACACAGAAAGGAGCACTGTATGCAAGACACAGAAAGGAACACTGTATGCAAGACACAGAAAGGAGCACTGTATGCAAGACACAGAAAGGAGCACTTTATGCAAGACACAGAAAGGAGCACTTTATGCAAGACACAGAAAGGAACACTGTATGCAAGACACAGAAAGGAGCATGCAAAAAACCTGGGAATAATCTCAGATGACCTTTTATTCAGAGAATATAGTAAGATAAATGTTGCGAAAGCCAGAAAAATGATAGGGTGGATTATAAGAATTTTCAAAACTAGAAATAATGTCAGTAGAGAGACTATTAAAATCACGTGTGTGTTCTCTTGCCCAGAGTACCGTTCTGGGGAGATGTCAGTGCTGGAACACACACACACATTGTTTACTGCTCGCATAGGGCCAGTAAAGTACCGAAAATTTACTCCCTCTAATGGAAGAGAGAAAGATGGGTCCGATACAAAAAAGCGAGACTGTGCCTGTAACTCTTTTTTATTTAACAAATTAAGAAAATCATCTACGGTCACCCTCAAAATAGTTCCCTTCTGAGTTGACACACAGCTGCATACGACGCTGCCAACGTTCAGAGCAGTTCCGCAGATTATTTTCTGAAAGGCTGTTGAGGATCTCCGTCGTTTTTGCTTTCTACCAACAAAAACTGGTTCCATTGAGCACCGACTTGATCTTTGGGAAGAGGTATAAGTCGCATGGAGCCAGATCTGGTGAATAGGGCGGTGATGTTTTTATTAGCTAAACACTGCTTCTCAGACAAAGCATTGTGCGGTGGCGTGTTGTCTTGGTGCAAAATGCATCCGTTTCTCCACAATTCTGGTATTCCTTCTCAAGACTTAAATGTAATAATGCTGATTTACCATCTGGCCCCTGGGAACCCTCTCTGCCATCACAATATCCTGGATAGCGAAGAAAACACTCAACATGGCCTTGAACTTCGAGAGATTGGTGTCCGTGGGCTGCATGGTGATCATCTTTCACGCTTTCTCTGCCTTCAGAAAATCGATTGTGGTATTCAAAATCGCGTGTACGAGATATGCACTCCTCACCGCAAGCCTCAGTAAACAATTGAAAAGTTTCCGTCGCGGATTTCTTCAGTTTCACAAGAAACTTGATGTTAACTCTCTGTTCACCTTTGCACTTCGACATTTTCCGACCGAGGGTAAGAAAAACGTCTATATTTGAACACGCGTCCATTAATACTGAGTGAAGTGATAGAGTTGAGTCTTGTCTCACTGTGACAGGTTAGAACATGTTCTGTAATAATCTCTCTCTCCCCTCCCACTCTTGCTTCCTGAGCTATAAGTTTAGTATAAGTGGAAGATACTTGAGGGTTTAGTTTAAAACCTGCTTACTGTCATATAATGTTTAACAATTCGCAAATAGGCGAAATTATTTCCGAACATTATGTCTCAGTCCACAGCAGGATTCGAACCTGCAAACTCGGCATCAGAGTACACAGTACTTAATCCACACAGCCAGACTCCAGATATAAATATGGGCGCCTAGCCGAAGCTAGACGGTGACTTCCCAACACCCCGGAGCACCAGGCTTGTACAAAGTTATATCATCAAGTCCTGCAACATGCAGTGAATGCGAAAGACATTTTGAAATGCTTAACAATTCATAAAATTATTTACTACCATATAAATGTATCAAGAGAGAAGTATGGGAGGAAGTGTAAAATAAACCCAATCAAAGGCAGGGTCCCCATGAACACAGTAAGAAAACAGTCAACATCCATAGGCCTCAAAATACTACCAGCAGACATCAGAAGTGCTGACGGAACAAGTGTAAAAATCTCGGGGAAAACGGGATCACTATCTCTTCCAAGTACCAGATCAACCAGGCTGTGATGGATATATGAGACAGCAGGCCAACGACAGCAACAGGTTAGTGCACCAGGCCGGGCTGCAAGAATAGGAAAACTCTTGAAACCGACCAAAGGTGTAACAGGTATCTGTCGATAGACCACTTTATGTAACGTAAACATCTCTATCTATCATTAATATACGTGCCGAATAGGTAAAACTAGTCAATTAGCAAGAACTCCAATAAAATTAAGTTCTTTCTAAAAATTTATCTTGTACGTTTAAAGATATGTTTTTTTTCATTCATGTTAATGTAGAAATTAATTTTGTACCAAAAGAACCTTAGAAAACTTACTGAACCTTATTATAACAAGCGCAATTCAATCTAGCCTGATCCAACTAAATATATTATAGATAAATTTACAATAATTTAATAATAAACAAACGCAATGAAATATATTTTTTTCGTTAGGTTCAAAATGATATTTGCGAAATTATTGCATACACAAATTTTCAATTACCTTATTCGGCAAGAAGAGCGTTGCTATATAAACCAAAATCGCAAGTTTTACCTATATATATATGGTATGTAAAATCTGTATTGAATAATGTGTCTGGCTTAAACTCTGAGAATTGTACGCACAGGTTTTCGCTTCTTACAAAGTGTATAGTTGTTTTAAGTGTAATTACACTGGGACACAATGTTTGTGGCACTGGAACCACTGGTTGTAAATATTTGTTTCCTCTACTTCAAACTGTTTAGCGTAGCGAGTGAGGGACATGTAGAGGGGCGGGTGATGTATGTTTAACCCAGGGTGTTGGAGGTACAGACTTGTCTGTTAAGGAGAAACAGATACACACAGACATAGATCGCTAGACACACAGTGATATAAACATTTTTTTGTTTATTGTATATATGTTTGTAATATTTTTTTCAATGTGTATGGTGTATCTCATTTCCTAGTAGTAACCACTTTGCCTATTATGCACTGTTTATTAACAACTATTTCTTTTATTCACTACACATTTCTTTAGGCTGAAATAGTGCCCTCTAGTTTTATCTATTGATGGTCTTAGCTAACGTGTATCCTCTCGTTGTTCTTATTAATGGTTTAAACAGAATTCTGGCCATTTGTTCCCCTTAATGGTTGCCTGACAATCTTGGTTTTCTTATGGGTTGTAATAATTGTGCTGGTAGGTTGTGCTGGTAGGTGTGTGTGCTGGTAGCGGATGTGTGCTGGTAGCGGGTGTGTGCTGGTAGCGGTGTGGGGTAGCGTGTGTGCAGACGGGTGTGCGGTAGCGGTGTGTGCTGGTAGCGGGTGTGCGGTAGCGGTGTGTGCTGGTAGCGGGTGTGTGCAGGTAGCGGGTGTGTGCTGGTAGCGGATGTGTGCTGGTAGCGGGTGTGTGCTGGTAGCGGGTGTGTGCTGGTAGCGGGTGTGTGCTGGTAGCGGGTGTGTGCTGGTAGCGGGTGTGTGCTGGTAGCGGGTGTGTGCTGGTAGCGGGTGTGTGCTGGTAGCGGGTGTGTGCAGGTAGCGGGTGTGTGCTGGTAGCGGGTGTGTGCAGGTAGCGGGTGTGTGCTGGTAGCGGGTGTGTGCTGGTAGCGGGTGTGTGCAGGTAGCGGGTGTGTGCTGGTAGCGGGTGTGTGCAGGTAGCGGTGTGTGCGGTAGCGGGTGTGTGCTGTGCGGTAGCGGGTGTGTGCAGGTAGCGGTGTGTGCTGGTAGCGGGTGTGTGCAGGTAGCGGGTGTGTGCAGGTAGCGGGTGTGTGCTGGTAGCGGGTGTGTGCAGGTAGCGGGTGTGTGCTGGTAGCGGGTGTGTGCAGGTAGCGGGTGTGTGCAGGTAGCGGGTGTGTGCTGGTAGCGGGTGTGGCTGGTAGCGGTGTGTGCTGGTGCAGTAGCGGGTGTGTGCAGGTAGCGGGTGTGTGCTGGTAGCGGTGTGTGCAGGTAGCGGGTGTGTGCTGGTAGCGGGTGTGTGCAGGTAGCGGGTGTGTGCTGGTAGCGGTGTCAGGTAGCGGTGTGTGCTGGTAGCGGGTGGAGGTGCGGGTGTGTGCAGGTAGCGGTGTGTGCAGGTAGCGGGTGTGTGCAGGTAGCGGGTGTGTGCTGGTAGCGGGTGTGTGCTGGTAGCGGGTGTGTGCAGGTAGCGGGGTGTGCAGGTAGCGGGTGTGTGCAGGTAGCGGGTGTGTGCTGGTAGCGGGTGTGTGCAGGTAGCGGGTGTGTGCTGGTAGCGGGTGTGTGCAGGTAGCGGGTGTGTGCTGGTAGCGGGTGTGTGCTGGTAGCGGGTGTGTGCAGGTAGCGGGTGTGTGCAGGTAGCGGGTGTGTGCTGGTAGCGGGTGTGTGCTGGTAGCGGGTGTGTGCTGGTAGCGGGTGTGTGCTGGTAGCGGGTGTGTGCAGGTAGCGGGTGTGTGCAGGTAGCGGGTGTGTGCTGGTAGCGGGTGTGTGCTGGTAGCGGGTGTGTGCAGGTAGCGGGTGTGTGCAGGTAGCAGGTGTGTGCTGGTAGCGGGTGTGTGCAGGTAGCGGGTGTGTGCAGGTAGCGGGTGGTCTGGTAGTCACACGGCTCTTGTCGGAACACCGGGGCATCATTTTCCCCAGGAAAAGTTAGTCACCATCAAGTTAGATTAGTCAGCATCAAGTTAGATTAGTCAATATCAAGTTAGACTAGTCAGCATCAAGTTAGACTAGTCAGCATCAAGTTAGACTAGTCAGCATCAAGTTAGACTAGTCAGCATCAAGTTAGACTAGTCAGCATCAAGTTTGACTAGTCAGCATCAAGTTAGACTAGTCAGCATCAAGTTAGACTAGTCAGCATCAAGTTAGACTAGTCAGCATCAAGTTAGACTAGTCAGCATCAAGTTAGACTAGTCAGCATCAAGTTAGACTAGTCAGCATCAAGTTAGACTAGTCAGCATCAAGTTAGACTAGTCAGCATCAAGTTAGACTAGTCAGCATCAAGTTAGACTAGTCAGCATCAAGTTAGGTTTTTAATAGCAGGACTGAGGTTGTTTTCCTTATGTAAAATGTCATTTCCTTTTATTTTGAATAACATATAATGAGAGTGAACATTCTTCACAGGAACCATTTTGATTGTTCTTCATTTTCAGTACTTGGGAGTTGTATCAATTATCATTGTTAATCTGCTTGAAGATTTTAACAGGCATTTTTATTTTATATTTTGTTAAATTTTTACAAATTTGAACATACTCGAGTGTACTCACCTAATTGTGGTTGCAGGGGTCGAGACTCAGCTCCTGGCCCCGCCTCTTCGCTGTCTGCTACTGGGTCTCTGCTCTCCCTGCTCCATGAGCTTTATCATACCTTGTCTTAAAACTATGTATGGTTCCTGCCTCCACTATATCATTCTCTAGTCCATTCCACTTCCTGACTACTCTGTGGCTGAAGAAATGTTTCCTGACATCCCTTTGACTCATCTGAGTCTTCAGCTTCCAGTTGTGTCCCCTTGTTTCTGTGTTCCCTCTCTGAAACAACCTGTCACTATCTACCTTGTCAATTCCCCGCAGTATTTTGTATGTCGTTATCATGTCTCCTCTGACCCTTCTTTCCTCCAGTGTTGTTAGTCCTATTTCCCTCAGCCTTTCTTCATAAGACAGACCCCTGAGTTGTGGAACTAACCTTGTCGCAAACCTTTGCACTTTCTCTAGTTTCTTGACGTGCTTGACCAGGTGTGGGTTCCAGACTGGTGCTGCATACTCTAGTATGGGCCTGACGTATACGGTATACAGTGTCTTGAACGATTCCTTGTTAAGGTAACGGAACGCTAATCTTAAGTTTGCCAGTCGCCCATATGCTGCCGCGGTTATCTGGTTGATGTGTGCTTCCGGAGACGTGCTTGGTGTTATACTCACCCCAAGGTCTTTCTCCTTTGTTGAGGTTTGTAGCCTTTGTCCACCTAGCCTGTACTCTGTCAGCGGTCTTCTTTGCCCTTCTCCGATCTTCATGACTTTGCATTTGGTGGGGTTAAATTCGAGAAGCCAGTTGCTAGACCAGATGTCAAGCTTGTCCAGGTCACTTTGAAGTCCTGCTTGGTCTTCATCCGATGTGATTCTCCTCATTAATTTCACATCATCTGCGAAAAGAGACACTTCTGAGTCTATCCCATCCGTCATGTCATTCACATATAGCAAGAATAGCACTGGTCCTAGGACTGACCCCTGCGGTACACCGCTCGTCACAGGCGCCCACTGTGATACCTCATCACGCACCATGACCCGTTGTTGCCTCCTGTGAGGTATTCCTGATCCATTCCAGTGCCCTTCCTGTTATACACGCTTGGTCTTCCATCTTTTTACTAATCTCATGTGAGGAACTGTGTCAAAGGCCTTCCTGCAGTCCAAGAAAATGCAGTCAACCCACCCTTCTCTCTCTTGCCTTACCTCTGTTACTTTATCATAGAACTCCAGGAGGTTTGTTACACAGGATTTGCCTTCCCTGAAACCGTGCTGTCTGGCGTTGATTAACCTGTTCTGCTCCAGATGCTCCACCATTCTTTTTCTGATGATTTTCTCCAAGACTTTGCACACTATACATGTAAGTGACACCGGTCTGTAGTTTAGTGCCTCTTTTCTGTCTCCTTTTTTAAAGATGGGGACTACGTTGGCCTTTTTCCATATCTCAGGTAGCTGCCCAGTTTCAAGGGATGTGTTGAAAATTTTGGTAAGTGGCACACTCAGAACCTCAGCTCCTTCCCGAAGGACCCATGGTGAGATATTGTCCGGACCCATTGCCTTTGAGGTATCAAGGTCACTGAGTAACTGCTTCACCTCCCCTCAGATGTGTGTATACCCTCCAGCACTCGATACATCCCTTGTTGGTGATGCACCCCGTCCTGTCTACCCAACGTGTGTGTGTGTGTGTGTGTGTGTGTGTGTGTGTGTGTGTGTGTGTGTGTGTGCGCGCGCGCGCGGTTAAAAACAGATGGCAAGTGAGCACTCAATGTGTACACACATTCTGTGTACCGAAGACAAACGTGACTCTGTGTACACAGTGAGAGAACTTTGTATACAAAAGGCGAATGGGATACATTGTGTGAGGTTCGTGAGATATTCTCTGTATTTGCGGTCGGAGGTGGTAGACGGGGTAGGGAGTGGGGGCTATGCTTGGGTATGGGGACGTGGAAGGGGTACAGGGACATGACTGGGGAATGGGGACCTGGCAGTGGGGGTGGACGTGTCTGAAGCAGTAAGCAGAGTGTAGGATGCCGTGTCAGTGGGTGGGAGATGTAGAGAGGTGTGACGTGGCAGGAAGAGAGGTGTGAAGGGGTAGGGAGAGGGGAGAGCTGATGTAGGGATAGGGTGGGTCGTGGCAGGGAGGTGTTAAGGGGTAGGGAGTGGGGAGAGACGATGTAAGGACAGAATGGGTCGTGGCAGGGAGAGAGGTTTGAAGGGGTAGGGAATGGGGAGAGACGATGTAGGGACAGGGTGGGTCGTGGCATGGAGAGAGGTGTGAAGGGGTAGGGAGTGGGGAGAGACGATGTAGGGACAGGGAGAGACGATGTAGGGATAGGGTGGGTCGTGGCAGGGAGAGGGTCCGGGCGTGGCAGAGAACTAGGACGCGAGATTTTGGAATTTCTAACGATGTTAGAGACAGTCCAAGGTGTGTATAACTGACCCGCTGTTGCTGTCTTGTCTCTCTTACACATTCCTCTCTTATATCCTCCTTCCTACACTTATCCCGCCTGCTTTTCTCCTAATTATCCTTGTCCCACCATCTCTTATCTTCCTTCTCTGCCCCTGCCTCTCCCTCTCGTTACTTATGACTCTCTCCCGTGCCTCTGAGAAAGGTGTCCTCCTCTAGGAAACCTTATATCGCAAGGTAGGTTTTTTACCTGCATGACTGGTAATTATATCTGTCTCATGAGCTGACCCTGTGGTCCTGTGGTGAGAACATGACTGGTGGTCCTGTGGTGAGGACATGACTGGTGGTCCTGTGGTGAGAACATGACTGGTGGTCCTGTGGTGAGAACATGACTGGTGGTCCTGTGGTGAGAACATGACTGGTGGTCCTGTGGTGAGAACATGACTGGTGGTCCTGTGGTGAGAACATGACTGGTGGTCCTGTGGTGAGGACATGACTGGTTGTCCTGTGGTGAGGACATAGTGAGGCAACTCATCCTCGCAAATTCTAAATTAACTTAAATAAGATACCAAACATATTCAGCAAATAACGTAAATTTTAATGCAATATATAAGACATATTGTAGATCTGAATCCAAATGTACCCCTGTTAACCCTTTTGAGGCCTAGTTCCTAGGCCTTTCGTGCATTCATATGCTCTTGCGCTACCGTCCACGGGGTGAATGATGGGTGCGTGGTAAACTAGTCATTTTTATGGAAAAATCTAAAAAAAAATATGAATGCCAACTTCGTACACATTATTTTCTGAAGATTTCCCGATTTGTGTCCTCTAGGTTTTTCTAGAATAGATTGTTGTCTACCAGTAAGAAATAACTAAAACGTATCATAATGCTAAAATAAATTCGATAAAAAGCATTGAAAGGCTAACAGAAAATGGGGACCCACCGAGCGCACTAGAAAATACATAATTACCCAGTCTTTAAAGCAGTCATCCATTTGACTGTCTTAGCAATAGCGAAATTCTGATTGTTATTAAGAGGATGGGCTGGGTGAGGGCTGGAGGAACGTGTTTATTTTATGAACTATGATAGTATTATATTGTTTATCATTGTTCTGCTGTTTCAGTAAGTTACTTTTTGCTTGTTTAGACAATACTCACCATCGATTTCATCTCCTCGTGTTTGTCTGCAAGTTACGCTAGCTTTGCTTGGAAAAGTAACCAGTCTGCAAGTTACGCTAGCTTTACTTAGAAAAGTAACCTGTCTGCAAGTTACGGTTGCTCTGCTCCGAGGAGCAGATCGTGATGTAGGTTACTTATTGATATATTCTATTAATTTGACTACATCACAAGCCACCACTACTTCTGAGAAGGCAAATCCAGTATTATGATCGTGTAATTCGTCGAGTGTCAGCGGTGGAGAGAGCCAAGTGCTCTACCACACAGGCTAATTCTCTAGTGGAGAGTCAAGGACACGTCAAGAGAATTTATATAATACTAAGACAGGCGGCCTCCTGGTGTGGCTTGACTTGAGACAGACTACTGGTACTCCAGGGTTATAATTTTTTTTTCCAGGGGAAGGGAGATAGGCGGATATTTTTTTTTTTTTGGGGGGAGGGGGAATTTGGATACATTTTTACTGTGCTGGTAATGATCACGGGGAGAGACTGGTGGATCTGTCTCTCAGTGTGATCACGGGGAGAGACTGGTGCATCTCCCAGTCTCTGTGTGATCACGGGAAGATACTGGTTCATCTCCCCGTCTCTCTCGAGAGCGTACAGCAGGGAAGGTAGCAGAGACGTGGGGTGACTATGGTAACAGTGGCAGAGTAGGAAAAAATGGTTGGGTGGGCAGGTGAGAATCTTGGCTAACCCTGGGACGTACTACTCTAGGTTATGATGGTCTGGGGAGAGGTTATCCTTGGCTGGGGAGAGGTTATCCTTGACTGGGGAGAGGTTATCCTTGGCTGGGGAGAGGTTATCCTTGGCTGGGGAGAGGTTATCCTTGGCTGGGGAGAGGTTATCCTTGGCTGGGGAGAGGTAATCCTTGGCTGGGGAGAGGTTATCCTTGGCTGGGGAGAGGTTATCCTTGGCTGGGGAGAGGTTATCCTTCTTCATCTCCTTATCTTTCTTCATCTCCTTATCTTTCTTCATCTCCTTATCTTTCTTATCTCCATATCTTTCTTCATCTCCTTATCTTTCATCTTTTCTACAACTCATCTTTCTTCATCTCCACTTTCTTCTTTACAATCCTTGCAGTGTGGTCACCAATTTATGTTTGCGGGGGTCGAGTCTCGGCTCCTGGCCCTGCTTCTCAAACTTCATGACCAATGTTTTCTGTCCCATTTTGCCCTCTCACATTTATTCTTAAAAGTATATAATCAGTTTACCTTCACTGCCTCTACATCCAGTTCATTCCACTTTCCTGCTACCCTGTGACTGAAAAAGTACTTCCTAATATCCCTGTAATTCTTTTGTATTTTTTAACTCCCAAGTTTGTCCTCTTGTTCCTGTTCCTCGCATTGTAATTGTTTTTTCCTCTTATCCTTTTATCGGTGGATAAAAAGGCACAATAACGTGACTGGAACAAGACACAAATAACCCGCACATGGGACAACTAAACTTATGGCGACGTTTCGGTCTGACTTGGTCCATTAATTAGTCTTATACTAGTTAATGGCTCAAGTTGGACCGAAACGTCGTCATAAGTTTCGTTCTTCTATGTGCGGGTTATTCGTTGTATGTCCTCCCTTGTCCTCCCTTCCAGGGTAATCAGGTTCAGTTCCTTTTATGTCTCATAATGTTTCTCTCAAAGCTGTGGGACAACTGTAGTTGCAAATCTTTACACCTTTTCAAGTTTTTGAATATGTTTACTCAAGTGGGACCTCTAAACTGCTGCTGCATATTCAAGGATGAGCTTCACGTACTTTCTGTACAGTTCTTAAAAAAAGAAGAGTACAGCACCATCTGTGTCAGGTTTTGCTGGTGTCCAGCGTCAACTTACCTTCAACACTGGCGGTAAATTGTAATATATTTTTTTATAATTTTTATGTTTTTTTTTTTTTTTTTGCGATTAGCTGACAGGAGTGGATCCTGGTGTGATCTGTATTATTATTATAAATATGGGAAACACTAAACATATATGGGTCATATAGTGCCTGGGAGGCATTTAGGTTCGATCCAAGGGGAGGCAAGTCTAATTCCTTGGATTAAGAACCGCCTCACTGGCATCAAAGAACCTCCCTTGAGGGGTTCTGCTTCTGCAGCCCTCCCCTTCAAGATCAGGAAATTAGCAGATTCTGAGATGCTCAAACCATCATGTCTTCCACCAACAGTCATTAGTAGAAGACATGATGGCTTCAGTATCAGCATTTTCTGTCATTCATATTGGAAGTACGTATGTTGTTAGAGGTGAGAATACTCGTCCTACGTGGAGGGGAGGCTGCGCTACACCACGTACACGTAGGATCAGTGGGCAGGCTCTGGTTGGCCAGTAAATCACTGCCTCAGTAGTCTTAGGGACGCTTTTTATGCGGGGGTTTAGGACAAATCTCGCGTTTAGCGCTTTGCCACAATTGCGTTTAGTTATTCTCCATTTCTCGGTTTAGTTTTAAGTTGTTTCTTCGTGTATGGCTTGACAATTTTCCTTCCTGTAGAGTTACCAGAGGCTTTCCTCTCATGAGTGAGTGGATCAAGTCGTGGAGGAAAGAGATGAAGCCTTGCGGAACAGTTAATGAAATGACATCGGTAGAAAACGCCCCAGACATTCCACAACGTTATCAAATACTTCATCGCTGTTTGTGTCGTTCTTCTTCGCTCAGGACTCCTGTGAGTTCGTTCACTGATGGTTCCTATGAATCTTTTGTCACTAAACGAATACACCTCAGAGGACCCATAACCTGGGAAATGTAGCACCAATTTTGTCGCTGTGTGCATTTAGTTCTAGTTTTTACTTTATTTTTCGCATTGAAACCTAAAAACCATAATGAATAGACCAAGGCCAGTGGGTTGGCGAGAGCCGCTAAGATCCTCTCCTGGATGGTTGGTGGAATAATTGAGACGAGATCCACGCTCCAGGAGACAAATTGTTGCCAAAATCCGTCACACATTATCAAAATCTTTGAAAGGGTGATAGGAAGTAAGATTACAAGATATGGCATTAAAACATTTACACATCCCACAACACACTGGGTTTAGAACGAGCCGCTTGTGCCTCACGCTACGGCTACACACTACACGATGATTCTGAATGCGTTGCAAGGTAAGCGGATTGCCGACGTAATATAAACACGTTGTGAAAGCCTCTAGTGAGTGTGACCACGGAGTAATTTAATTAATTTGTGTCGCTAATGTTGCTTGTTTATTTTTTCACACTACAACCAGGAGTACTAGTGGAAAGAGCTCGTGAATATACCAAGGCATATTACCACACTAGATGCATGTAAGAGGGATACCTGGAAACGTCAGAAGATTGAACTTCAAAATATGCAAATAACCAGTAAAGTAAAATCAGAGGCCGCTACAGTACTCGCTCCATTACACGTCCTCGTTCTTATATCTGACATAGAAATATCATAGCACAGAAACATCCTTTGAGAACACAGCAAACCTTTAAGCTGACATAAACCAGGTCTTAAAGGGCGCCACGGAAAATAATGAGACTTAACATGGAAATTCATTCTCTCTCTCTCTCTCTCTCTCTCTCTCTCTCTCTCTCTCTCTCTCTCCCCTCCTCATCCCCTCTCACTCTGCTCTTCCTCCCCACCACACCCACTTCTACATCCCCGTCACCCTCCCCATGTTCTCTCCAACACAATTGCAAGCAACATTATCTGGACCTCCAGCGGCGCCAGTCGTGCGGGAAATACTCCATAATAATTCATTAACCCACACTAAGAAGCCACCAGACGCAGGTTATGATGGAAGCAAATAATAGGCTACTGACCTCCGTATGGGGCTACTAAAGACCGTTTCACATTGTGTTTACGTGAAATATTGAACATGTGTAGAGGGTAAAGAAAGGTCATATCAAAGATCTGAAACCGTAGTAGGAATCTACTGTTCAGTGATCCTGGGGTTTTTAAGTGGGGTAAAAACCTTTATGGAGTAAACCAGCGGATGCTTACCAGCTTAACGGATCATCATATGATTAAAACCCGTGTCGGGAGACATTGTCCTGTTTCCTGTCGTATAAAACCCTCCCTAAGAAAGGTCTGTCGCACTTCTTGATCAGTCACAACGAACGACTGTCAATGAATAAACAAAAGAATGGATGGGAACTCGAACCTTGGTCCATGTGGGTAGCAGACCTAACCACAAGGGTTCTAACAGGATGATTTGTTTTATAACCAACACTTCTGTGACGTGGTTGTATCAGCCGTCACCATCTGTGACCTTCCTGTGTGTGTGTGTAGGATTGTATGATCTCTTGGGTTAGAGCGTCGTGGAATTTTCGCTCACCATGAGGCGGGCTAAAACAACACGGGTTCGAATCCTCGGCTACTCGCAGTGTTGTTATTGATAAATATATATATGTGTATATATATATATATATATATATATATGTGTGTATGTATATATATGTATATATATATATATATATATATATATATGTGTATGATATATATATATATATATATATATATATATATATATATATATATATACGTGCCGAATAGGTAAAACTTGCGATTTTGGCTTAAATAGCAACGCTCTTCTTGCCGAATAAGGCAAACGAAAATTTGAGTATGCAATAATTTCGCAAAAATCATTCCGAGCCTAACGAAAAAAAATATATTTCATTGTGTTTGTTTATTATTAAATTGTAAATTTATCTAAAATATATTTAATTGGATTAGGCTAAATTAAATTGCTCTTGTTATAATAAGGTTAGGTAAGTTTTCTAAGGTACTTTTGGTGCAAAATTATTAATTTTTACATTAACATAAATGAAAAAATATATCTTTAAATGTATAAGAGAAAATTTTAGAACCTAATTTTAAATGACTTCTTGCTAATTGACCAGTTTTACCTATTCGGCACGACATTATATATATATATATATATATATATATATATATATATATATATATACGCATACATAGACGTAAATCAGAAAAAAATATTAAGCTGGAGATGAAGATTGAGACTGTGGTGGCTGATGAAATGTGATTAAGTCTGTCATCACTGAAGATTCTTGACTCACATTATAACGAACAAAATGTTCATCAGAGAAGGCCAGGTATACATAGTAACAAATCAGAGTAAAAGTAATTGTTGGAAATTTTTTATGGATTGTATCTGTCCTTGAGGTGGGATACCAAGCGCCTCTGGCACCAGCAGTGACAAGCGTGTACATCTCAACGTTGTCCATGACTATCCAGTCACTGCCTTGCCAGACGTATAGCTGCAGTTTATATAATTTGCTTATTTGTGGTTAAATGACATTATTATGACTTTATGTAATCTAATTTAACTATTCTTATTTAAATTAAGAAAATAGTTTTGTTAACTTACAGAAAACTTTCAGAAATTGACGTTTTTAACCGCTTAAGAAAACTGGACGAAGTGTAATAGGGATAGTTTGTACTGCCACGTGTAATGTTGGTTAAAAAGTTTAAGAAAGCTATTTGAAAGGCGAAGGTAAACAGAAGCAGGTCTTCCGGTAGACGGCCTGATCAACCAGGCTGTTGGTGCTATCTACATGGTGGAGTTCACTTCGTTTTTAAGGCGAGACTGGAGGTGGTGATATAGGGAAGAAGTTTAGGAGGGAGGGTTGGGTGGAGGGAAGGAGTGTAGGAAGGAGGGTTGGGTGGAGGGAAGGAGTGTAGGAGGAAGGGCTGGGTGGAGAGCTGGAGTATGGGAGGGAGGGCTGGTTGGAGGGACGTTCAGGGTTGGTACCAGACCTGAGGACATTAAACATCCTAAAAGGTATAATTTACATTGGAAAATCATGACCTGCTGAACGCTTATTACTATGTCATGACTCCCGCCATACCCAGGTGGCCCTCAGGTACCACAGTGATGCGACAGGTACCACATAGTGATGCGACACAGGTACCACATAGTGATGCGACACAGGTACCACATAGTGATGCGACACAGGTACCACATAGTGATGCGACACAGGTACCACATAGTGATGCGACACAGGTACCACATAGTGATGCGACACAGGTACCACATAGTGATGCGACACAGGTACCACATAGTGATGCGACACAGGTACCACATAGTGATGCGACACAGGTACCACATAGTGATGCGATACAGGTACCACAGTGATGCGACACAGGTACCACATAGTGATGCGACACAGGTACCACATAGTGATGCGACACAGGTACCACATAGTGATGCGACACAGATAGTGACGAGAAAACGCACTATTTATTTTAGATTTTAATTTCGTTAGTTTGATGAGCAATAGACTTCGCCGCTCATCTAGTGAGTGAATCTAAATATATATAATAACAATACCTTAAAAATAGTTCAACAGTTGGTGATATTAATACCATTTTTGACGGTTTATGTATACATGTATCACTGTTTAACAATTCACAAGTGGGCGAAATTTTTAACAAATATTATCTCTCAGTCCACAGCAGGATTCGAACCTGCGAACTCTATATCAAAGTACTGAGTGGCGAAAGTACTGTGTGCTTTGATGAAGATTGTGCAGGTTCGAATTCTGGTGTGGACTGAGAGATAATGTTTATATATCACTGTATACATGTATCACTGTCTTTACAATTACAGTATCCTTATCTACAAGTATCACTCCCTTTACTAATTACCATCATCTAATCTTAGGAAATTCTGCATACTTTTGTAAATTTCTGCCAACCTTAGTTACAACCCTGTTTATACATGTCAATAATATTAATTTTATATTCCTGTAGTCTGCTACATTCTAAGATAGTGCTGGAGACACTGTTTATCCTTCCCTTCACGTAATTAATGTCTTTTTTTATATAACCCTTCCGGAGTTACTACATTAACCTGCCGTCTATATACACGTAATTAAAGTGAATCCCGACCACCATCATCTCTACTCTTCTATTTCTTCCTTTCTTATCATAAACAAATGTCTCCGCTAATGCAACAATGTTGTAATGCTGCATAGATTCTCTAGTGTTTGACACTTCCCTCACTCAACTTATCTTCTAGATTTTAATTTATGTTTGCCTCGTAATTTGTTTTTTTTCCTCTAGATTTGTTGACTTTTTTTTCTTGTGTTGCCATATTTTTGCCACTTACGAAAAAACAGAGAGAAGAGAAGTAATGTGACGGAAGGAAGAGGATCGTAAAGAAAGAGGATAAAGAGAAAAGAAAATTGGAGGATGTAAAAGAGGCAATGGAATGGAAATGAGAAGAGTGAGAAAGTAGGAAAATTGGGGAATAAATGATGTGGGAGAGGAAATTAACGTAGGGTGTAAGTATTGAAAAAGAGAACAGTAACGCTTGCACTGTGTACTATGATAATCATTAAAAGATGGCTGGCAGCAGTAGGCCTACCAAGAAACGGTTACAATTTCTCAGGCCAGCATGGGGGCGGTCGAGGAGAAACTCTATCCTTCATGACTGTTAATTGTTTTTTCAACGTCTTGGAAGCTTCTTGTGCACATAAAATACTAACAAGAAAACATTTAAAGAAAAACTGTAACTTGTGGTGTTAAACATGAGAGCTTCTCGACAACTAAAGTACTTGTCCTTGTGATGTCCAGAAATAATTTTTCATACAATAATTATTTGCGATTCTATCGTGTAAACGTGTGCAAGTAGTGAGCTTGATTTATGAAAGCACTTTTATATTTTCAGCTCACTGCTGTACACATGATAAGAGACGTTTGAAATAACAAAAGTTACAAGGTATTTGAAACACTGGTTAATTTATCTGAGACACAGTTGTGAGAAAGACCTGCTGATACTCCTGTGTAAGAAACATGATTGTCAGGAAGATCTGTTCATGCTCCTGTGTGAGAACATGACTGTCAGGAAGATCTGTTCATGCTCCTGTGTGAGAACATGACTGTCAGGAAGATCTGTTCATGCTCCTGTGTGAGAACATGACTGTCAGGAAGATCTGTTCATGCTCCTGTGTGAGAACATGACTGTCAGGAAGATCTGTTCATGCTCCTGTGTGAGAACATGACTGTCAGGAAGATCTGTTCATGCTCCTGTGTGAGGAACATGACTGTCAGGAAGATCTGTTCATGCTCCTGTGTGAGGAACATGACTGTCAGGAAGATCTGTTCATGCTCCTGTGTGAGGAACACGACTGTCAGGAAGATCTGTTCATGCTCCTGTGTGAGGAACATGACTGTCAGGAAGATCTGTTCATGCTCCTGTGTGAGGAACATGACTGTCAGGAAGATCTGTTCATGCTCCTGTGTGAGGAACATGACTGTCAGGAAGATCTGTTCATGCTCATGTGTGAGAAACATGACTGTCAGGAAGATCTGTTCATGCTCCTGTGTGAGGAACATGACTGTCAAGAAGATCTGTTCATGCTCCTGTGTGAGGAACATGACTGTCAGGAAGATCTGTTCATGCTTCTGTGTGAGAACATGACTGTCAGGAAGATCTGTTCATGCTCCTGTGTGAGAACATGACTGTCAGGAAGATCTGTTCATGCTCCTGTGTGAGGAACATGTCTCTGAGGTCAGCTTCATGTATAATTCCTGAATGATACACTGATATCATCCCTACTTTACTTCCAGCAAGAACTGTAACTACTGCAATCATCCACTACTCGCCTTTTAATTTATTTCAAAAGATTCTTCTTTTTTAGTGAACACAATTCTAGACACGATCGTGTAAACATTACCAAAAGAAGAATTATGTCGAGGAATGGGAATAATTGGAGAAAGTAGGAAGAGTAGGAAAGGAAGAGGGGCCATGAAGGAGTGAAAGGAGCAGAGAAGGGTTAAAGAATGCAGGAGGGAGGGACAGAGGAGAGTTGAAGAGAGTAGGAAGGAGCGAAGGAGGGACGAAGAGTGAAGAAAGGAGGAGGAACTGGAAAGGAGCTGATACGGAGTGTTGAAGAGTGTGGGAAGGAGCAGCAGCAGCAGCTGGGAAGGAGGGTTGTAGAGTGTGGGAAGGAGCAGCAGCAGCAGCAGCTGGGAAGGAGAGTTGTAGAGTGTATGAAGCAGCAGCAGCAGCTGGGAAGGAGAGTTGTAGAGTGTATGAAGCAGCAGCAGCAGCTGGGAAGGAGAGTTGTAGAGTGTATGAAGCAGCAGCAGCAGCTGGGAAGGAGGGTTGTAGAGTGTATGAAGCAGCAGCAGCTGGGAAGGAGAGTTGTAGGAGGATCTCGTAGCAGCTCGTGGTCAGGTATATTTTTTCCCCTGTCCATAATAATGTATTTCAGAATAACTAATGTTTGTTCTGGACGTCAGGTAACCTGCCTTTTCTATGGCCCATCCATTCTACCACCATTTGTTCTTTATTGCATTTTTCTGATTATAATTCTACATTTTAATATTTTACCTACATATGGTAATAAACTATTAATAATCAATACCCTTTCCAAGTTTAGTTTTTTTTTTTTTTTACCTTTGAACATATTCGTAATTATCGTAGTACGATATGTCTTTAGACATGCTTGTAAGTCTGTGTTTGTATCGCTATAAAATTGAAGGTTTGATCATAAATATATCAAAGGTCTGTTGTTTTGGGATTGCATCAGTACTTATTTTTAGATCCAGTCTCCCTTTTTATTTGTAGTGCATCGTAAAGCATAGATTAGCAGGGTTGGTGTTATATCCGGGTCCCTCGAGTCTCGTGCAGGCCACACCCGAGGCAGCACTACGAAATTATACTACATTACTTCTATAGACTATGTGAATGGGTGTCGGGTGGAGGGGTTAAACACGCTCGGTGGCTCTAGTGGTCGAGGGAGGATCCTGACGACGGCTCTGATATGCTGGTGAGGGAAGGATACGTCTTGATTTACCTGATAATAAGAGTATTTTCATGATTGCCGTGAAATTATATAGAGAATTTTGTGAGGAAAGTTCTTCCATGGGATGATTTAGAAAAATGTGTATTTGTGGTCAGTGTGTTTATTGATGAATCATGTGTAAACCCAAATGTGATGAAATATTTGGTGATATTCGATAAATGGTTAAAAGGGGGGCACAGAGGTTGGAGCTCGATTCTAGCAAACCACTTTGTGACATCCATCCATCCATCCATCCAGCTTCATTTGTATTACTGGAGCAAAGAACCTGATCACTAACGGGATTCAGCAACATAGTCAGACTGGGGGAGAGAAGATGAATGAAGGGAAACATAAGGGTTTACATAAAAGAATAAATCACAATATCGTGGCCGGAACAATTCACAAATAACCCACACGAAACTAAAGAAGACGCTTCGGTGCGTCGTGGATCATTATTAAGTCGCAACTTTTATTCCAAAGTTATAAGAGTACGATATTTGGGAGTACGCAAGGTAACAAAGATAACATTACCTGCGTACTACCTTCATATCTTCGTTTATTGCATCTGAGGAGATACTTGCGTACATCCTCTAATAGCATGTGAGAGGGTCTGCTGGAATTCAAAATCATGTTTATTAAGCTAGCAAGTGAATGGGAAAGTCATTGCAGACACTTCAGGTATACCAGGTCTCCTAAAAATACAGTCGATTTGTGACAGCCCCATAAATAGAGAAAAATCATCTGAAATTTTCTTGACAGTATCTCAAGTGAGGGCAATGCTCACCTAGCAGTGAGGGCATCACATATTAGGGAATTTCCTATTGGTCATCCCTAATTCCTCCTTGGGCACACACCTCGATCGTCAGCTATTACGAATACAGGTAATAAATGGCCTGAGACCTGGTCGTAATGGGAATTTGAGCAAACAAACTCAGCAGTAGACTGTAATGTATATTTGCCTTCACCCTCTATGTACAGGTATGTACACTATGTACAATATGTACTGATATAATATAATATGGATTTGGAAAATGCGTATGATAGGGTAGATAGGGGCAATGGAGAGTGCAGGTGTATGGAATAGGAGGGAAGGTCTGCACGCAGTGAAGAGTTTTGCTTTGGGATAGTGAGGCTCAGGTTAGAGTGTGTAGGAGGAGGGACTCCATTCAGTAAAAGTGGGCCTTAGACAAGGATGTGATGTCACCGTGGTTGTTCAATATATTTATAGATGGGGTTGTAAGAGAAGTGAATGCAAGGGTCTTGGCAAAAGGTGTTGGTCTAAAAGATAAAGAAGCAAATACAAAGTGGAGTTGTCACAGTTGCTTTTTGCTGATGACACTGTGCTTTTGGGAGATTCTGAAGAGAAGCTGCAGAGGTTGGTGGATGAATTTGGTAGGGTGTGTAAAAGAAGAAAATTGAAAGTGAATATAGGAAAGAGTAAGGTGATGAGGATAACAAAAAGAATAGGTGACGAAAGATTGGATATCAGATTGGAGGGAGAGAGTATGGAGGAGGTGAATGTATTCAGATATTTGGGAGTGGACATGTCGGCGGATGGGTCTATGAAGGATGAGGTGAATCATAGAATTGATGAGGGGAAAAGGGTGAGTGGAGCACTTCGAGTCTGTGGAGACAAAGAACCTTGTCCATGGAAGTAAAGAGGGGAATGTATGAGAGTATAGTTATACCAACGCTCTTATATGGGTGTGAAGCATGGGTGATGAATGTTGCAACGAGGAGAAGGCTTGAGGCAGTGGAGATGTCATGTCTGAGGTCAATGTGTGGTGTGAATATAATGCAGAGAATTCGGAGTTTGGAAATTAGAGGAGGTGCGGGATTACCAAAACGATTGTCCAGAGAGCTGAGGAGGGGTTGTTGAGGTGGTTTGGACATGTAGAGAGAATGGAACGAGACAGAGTGACTTCGAGAGTGTATAAATCTGTAGTGGAGGGAAGGCGGGGTAGGGGTCGGCCTAGGAAAGGTTGGAGGGAGGGGGTAAAGGAAGTTTTGTGTGCGAGGGGCTTGACTTCCAGCAAGCATGTGTGAGCGTATTTGATAGAGTGAATGGAGGCATATGGTTTTAATACTTGACGTGCTGTTGGAGTGTGAGCAAAGTAACATTTATGAAGGGATTCAGGAAACCGGCAGGCCGGACTTGAGTTCTGGAGATGGGAAGTACAGTGCCGGCACTCTGAAGGAGGGGTGTTAATGTTGCAGTTTTATAACTGTAGTGTAAAGCACCCTTCTGGCAAGACAGTGATGGAGTGAATGATGATGAAAGTTTTCTTTTTCGGGCCACCCTGCCTTGGTGGGAATCGGCCGATGTGTTAATAAAAAAAAAAAAAAATAATAAGTGTACACCACGGTGACAGGTGGCAAAGCAGAAGCCAGAGAGAGTGCACCGTACTCAACCAGCAGGTAGGCAAGTCTGCCAGTGCTTACCGCAAGTGAACCACGTTGCTTCAGCTTTCGCGGGCTTGCCTGTGATTGGTCAATGAACCAAGGTACTGATTTAACGACGGGTATCCTATCGATCGTTAAACCCTTAGCACCCGGTTCGCCGAATAAATTGTAACACTTTGCATGTCACTTCAGCCAAACCACCTTTATCCTCGCCAAACGCCGGTGTATATGCAGCAGTGCATCGGCAAATCAATTTGGTTTCAATTATTTCAGCTGCCATAAATCAGAGAAAGAACTCAAAACATAATTAGGTCAACAGTATCAAGCAAAGCCTTTCAACATCCTCTGACCAAAGGGAACATCAGGCTTGTGGACCCGATGGCAGCCAGAACCGTCAAGATGGCGTCATCATGCGACCCTGCAGAAACAGAAAGCAGATGGTACTGAATTACCCTTGAACATCTTCACAGGTAAAAAAAAATCAAATCACTGAAGAGGTGGGACTTGAACTTATGGCAAGCGAGTCCTAAAACTCACTGGTCAGTGTGTTAACCACTGGGCCAGCTGGCTCTAATAAGATTTATCCAACTAGGTATATTTCTATACGCCATGCGTATAGAAACCAGTATAATTGTGGAGTACAGTGAAGCTGAATGGAGTGGTACTACCACCATCAGGAGCACCGTAAAAGTCTGTCAGATTTATGGGCTTTGCTACCTGCTACAAATTCGTCCCCATAGGTGCTAATACCATCTACAAGATTGAAACCTACACAAATAACCCGCAACTAGGAGAGTGGAGCTTACGACGACGTTTCGGTCCGACTTGGACCATAGTGTGACTTTGTAAATGCTCTAAGTCGGACCGAAACGTCGTCGTAAGCTCTTCTCTATGTCACGGTATTGTCTTTTTGTTCTTTACAAGACTGAAACTAATGCAAACGAAAATTACTGAAGCGCCACTTAAGGAGGCCAAACTGAACTAACAATTCGAAAATAGATTTCAAACCAGACGTGATTACCAAAGATGCACTAAAGAAAAGTGCATCCCAGCACAGAGTAAGAGGCAGCCACACAAGAGCCCAGACACCCTCTCAACAACACGTCCTTAAACAAGGGTTGCCCACTTGAGGAAGATGGAGGGCCTACTGTAGTGCTCCTCCAGTCTTATGCTCTCTTGTTCATGGTATCTTATAATTCGAAAATAACATGAGAGGTCATCTGAACACGTTCACGTTCCCTAAAATGCGGCAGTCTTCACGTTCCTAAATGAAGACAGCTTATTAATGTCATCCAATGCCTTGAGGGCCCAAGAAGCAATGCCGTGAGGGTCCAAGAAGCAATGCCTTGAGGGCCCAAGAAGCTCCGCCTCACCAATATGATGTTTCAACCTTCAAGGGATGCTCACTCTTTCTACTCTGATATATACCTGGCCTCTCTCAGCATTTCATTGTACCTGCTGGAGAAAACCTCAGCTGGAGGTCTGAATATACAGACAACCAACCATTCTTCATTGTTTTCCCTCAATGTGGGTTGCCCCGTCTCTGACAGGACAGGCCATGGGCTGGACACACATTCTTACCTCTGAGAGAATCTTTCCCCTCAACCTACCTGCTGCAATTCTTGCAACACTGAATGGCTCTAGTCAAAGTATTGAAGTGCGAAAAGCCTTGTGCTAGAGTTTTCTATCTCCCAGTGGTTTGCATTGTGTTGTTGAGATTATATATATATATATATATATATATATAACCTGGAGAGAATTCCAGGGGTCAACGCCCCTGCGGCCCGGTCTGTGACCAGGCCTCACATATATATATATATATATATATATATATATATATATATATATATATATATATATATATATATATATATATATATATATATACTATATAATGTATCGAATAGGTAAAACTTGCTATTTTGGCTTAAATAGTAAAGCTCTTCTTCCCCAATACGGCAAGCTAAAATTTGTGTATGCAATAATTTCGCAAAAATCATTCTGAACCTAACGAAATAAATTATATATTTCATTGTTTATTATTAAATTATTGTAAACTTATCTAAAATATATTTAGTTGGATTAGGCTAAATTAAATTGCGCTTGTTATAATAAGGTTAGGTAAATTTTCTAGGTACTTTTGGTACAAAATTATTATTTTTTACATTAACATAAATGAAAAAAAAATCTTTACCTATTCGGCACGACATATTAAAAATTTGGTTTTCTTTCAAATTTGCTTTACCATTTCATAAATTACATTGACAATGATGTAAAAACTTCCATTTATTGATCAAACCTAACTTAGAAACCTCACCTAACCTAACGTGTCCTGTCCTGATTTTCGCAGATTTATGGCATAAACCATTTTTCACTTTGTTTATTCGGCTGGAAAGACCCTTGCTTTTTATTGTATAAATATTCTGACTAACAACGTTTCCGAAAAAAATAGTTTCTAGAAATACGAAGCTTAGTGAATCGCGTTCACTAGGACACGAAATTTGACGATTACTGACTGGTACGGAGTGGTCAATCCTGGAGGTGAGTAGTTTTGACTTGTCCTCCATGTTGCCTGATCTTCTGTAGCCATGTTGCCTGAGCCTGTGTAGCGATGTTGCCTGATCCTGTGTAGCCATGTTACATGCTCCTGTGTAGCCATGTTACATGCTCCTGTGTAGCTATGTTATATGATCCTGTGTAGCCATGTTATATGATCCTGTGTAGCCATGTTACATGATCCTGTGTAGCCATGTTACATGATCCTGTGTAGCCATGTTACATGATCCTGTGTAGCCATGTTACATGATCCTGTGTAGCCATGTTACATGATCCTGTGTAGCCATGTTACATGATCCTGTGAACAAATGTTCCCAATAATAATATAATATCTATTATTATTATTATTATTATTAGGACAGAAAAGGGTTTCAACTTGCGATTCTTACCACAGTTACTCAAGGAGCAGTGGAGGAATCTTATTAGGAAAGATTTAAGAGGTTCGTGTGTGTGTCTTGACGGTCCATATATTTTTCTAGGTTGTCACTGTATATATGTGTCAGCTTCCATCATGTGGCGGGAGCCACGCCAAGTGCGCTCATATTTCTGCACATTTGCAACCTGTTCAGTTGTCTACGCCAAGGATGCCTACGCACCACAGTGACGTACGCCCGTTGTGGAATAACCATTACGTTCATTACTAACTTGATGTGTGGGGGTATTGGTCAAAACTTACGGGCTGAAATATCGAACCAGGACTAAAGCGTATCTTTTATTTGTGTCAGGATCTCGCATACATCTTTAAAAAAAATCATGTTACCTTTACCTATTGAGAAGTTCACATTTCAATGATGGTAGTGATATGAGGGTTAATATGATCTACATCATTTATGGTGAATCCGGAATGGTTGCATCTGTTTTGCAAAAGTACAGTCAGGGTGCAATTTGTGTCAGTAAGATCCGCTTATGAAATTCTTGTCCAGTGGCCGCCCTGCAGTGAAAGTGACTACTTTCATTACATTAACACATCTACATTAATTTCATTACGATATTGGTGTACTATTATTGTAATGATACTTGTCTGGTACAGCAGCACCATGGAGTCTTGATGTAAAGGGCTTCTCAAACTCTTGTCAGTGGGTCCCGCCCATCTGTGACGCTGTCTTCGACTGTTGCACCTTTCCTCTGGCTCCAGTATATAATTTTTCAGTCTCAGGCCTCTGCTTTCGATGGATCAAAGCTAAGAGACTGAAAACCCTCTTATCAAGGCTATGGTATTAAACACCTTCCATAAAGACTATGGTATTAAACACCTTCCATCAAGGATAAGAAACTGATAACCTTACGAGCACCTCCACTTCTTCACTGTCCACAGTATAATAGTTGTCTTTGGTTGATAAAGCCTACTGCGTAAGCGAAAAGTCTCATCAATAAAGTGACTCAGGAGGTGCACGTTTTATTCATCAAAGTGACTGCTGCCTAAATTCGCGGTTGTAAGATGGAATCCCATCTTCATTTCTGTGACATACGTGTAACTGGCTTCGAGGACCAGGCTTCTCTTGGTCCTCGAATATCTATCATGTATATATCAGGTATATCTCTCTTCCGCTTCAGAGAGAACAAACAGTTCAAGTGCTTTAAGGTTACTGTAGTCGATTTCAGCACATTTTTCACCTTTGCTGTCTCTCCTGTCATGATAGACGCTGTGAACACAAAGCAATATCGAGGCGTGAAAGCACCATTGACGTTGCTTCTCTTGTTTTTAAAGTTCTCATAATCCACCTTGTCATATTCTTAGTCACTTATGCATTTGCTTTAATGTGATCTGTAAATGATAGATTCTCTGAGATAATTATTCCTTTGTATTATATCCGTTCCTTACATTATGTTCTTTTTATATATAATAAGTTGCAATTTGTCACCATTGAACATCATGTTATTTTCATTTACCTATTGAAAAACTTTGTTGATAGCTGTAATACCTCAATCTTCCACTGAGGTCACTCTTATAGTTTTGTTGGAATCCGCAAAGGATGATACGAAGCTTAAGCTTGTTTATCTGTGTCTGCTGTGAAGGTGAGACACAGCAGAAGAGCAATGTCTGTGCCTTGGGATACTGAACTTTTTACTTTCCTGAGACTGGACTTTGTTTTGTTAACTAAGACTTTTTTTGTACTGTTATATATTTGAATATCCATCGATGAACGACCTCATTTTATGGGCCCAACACTCTATGGTTACATTTGTAAAATACTTTTGGAAAATCGGCGTGGATCACGTTAGCAATGTGCTTTTCTTACAAAGCCTCATTGTTTTTTTGTCATAATGATCATTTAGTTGTAACTGGCATGATCACATTGCTATAAATCCAGGTTGATGAATCTGAAACACAGGCAGGAATATTGGTGCTTATATACTGGAGTCAGATGAAGTGCAGCAGACGAAGTCATTGTCACTGGTAGGCGGATTCTCCAGTGGAAGTAGGTCATGCCCAAGAGTTGGGCCAGGAGCAGCAAGTAGGATGCTGTGATATCCTCTTCCACTGGGGAATCCCGCCTACCATTGACAATGCCTTCGTCAGCTGCACTTCATCTGACTCCAGTATATAAGCATCAATCTTAAATCCACGTTGTCTTGGGATACGTAGGCCTTGCTTTCCTATAAAGTTCGTAAGTTGGAATAGTAACACTCTTCCCAAGACTTTTAGGTGTGATGTTAGTACTATTATTCTGCATTTTTTTGCAGTCGCTCTGCTGTCACCTTTGGGAAGAGGGGTACGTATGCACTTTTTAAGATGTCTCGGATTTCAGATGAACCTAAGCTCATCTTTGAAAGAACACTAAGTACTCGTGGTCGTGATAATGGTACTTTGCATTTCTTTGTGAATTGCGCATTCCAGGAACCAGGTCTAGGTGCCAAGTGCTTGTGGTCAGGATTTGTGCTAGTGTCAGATGTGTAATTTGTAGGGTGAGCAGAATTTATGAAAAGACTCTCATGGCATTGATAGGATCGCTGGACGTTGATTAATACTGTTCTTTAAAGAGTTCGCTGATTTCTCTGTCATCTGTGTGTGTTTTTTTTTGAGAAGAGGTTATACGACTTGTATTTCACAAAAGTTATTTTTTTTATAATTCCCAATTTCTTGAGTGGCTTTTTATTCTTTTTGTGTTTTTTTTGTCTGGTATATATACTTCCTCTATTCTATTTCTGAAATATGTTGAACATTTTCTTTCCTTTATGATAGTTGTGGTTCATTCGGAAGTTACTTACCCTAATCCATTTTCTATTGTCTTTCGTGCTGAAGTTCTATATGATCGTTTTTTTAGGCCTCTGCAGTCACCTTATTTTATGCATTGGTTTAGGTTTAAATTGTTTAGGACAGTTTCCCAAGGGGACGTCTGCAAACACTGAAATATATTTTTTCGTTAGGTTCAGAATGATTTTTGCGAAATTATTGCATACACAAATTTTCGCTTGCCTTATTGGGCAAGAAGAGCGTTGCTATTTAAGCCAAATTTGCAAGTTTTACCTATTCGGCACCACATTATGTATGTGTATATATATATATATATATATATATATATATATATATATATATATATATATATATATATATATATATATATTGTGTGTGTGTGTATGTATAGGTGTGTGTGTGTATGTATAGGTGTGTGTGTGGGCACTACAGTGTAGGTATGTAAGTTCCTGCAGGTCAGCTCACTTACTCTTACCACAACAGATTTATGAAGCTATTTGTTGTTGGTAAATGGATTGTAAGATGTAATTTGATTAACATTTGATTTGGTGAGGGTGTGGTTGTTTGATGATGCTCCCCATGGAGCGGCGAGTCTACCAGCCCACCCTAGTAGTAAACAATGCTGGTATTCCAGTCACACTCTGGCCCACCCTAGCTGTAAACAGTATTGATTTACGCACATTTTGGCCCACCCTGACTGTAAACAGTATTGATGTACGCACATTTTGGTCCACCCTGACTGTAAACAGTAGTGTTACATGGTCACACTCTTGTCCTCCTTGTCTGGTAAACAATGTTGGTCCACCATGACTGGTAAACAATGTTGGTCCACCATGACTGGTAAACAATGTTGGTCCACCATGACTGGTAAACAATACTGGTCCACCATGACTGGTAAACAATGTTGGTCCACCATGACTGGTAAACAATGTTGGTCCACCATGACTGGTAAACAATGCTGGTACACTTGTCACACACTGCATAAATCATGTTAAGTAAAAGGACACAAATTCAACTAATGTGACATTTTATTGTGGCAACGTTTCGCTCTCCAGGAGCTTTGTCAAGCCGTTAGTAACGGCTTGACAAAGCTTTGTGAGCGAAACGTTGCCACAATAAAATGTCACATTAGTTGCATGTGTCCTTTTACTTAACATATTGTCGGTAATTCTACCAATATTATTGCATAAATCATGTTGCATTAAGCAGTATCTGGTGACATTCTCTTCAGCCAACTTACATTCTTGTGGCAAAGTTGACAAACCTTCCCAGTGTTCGTACCCTGCTAGTGTTCCTTATGGTAGCCGCACACTGCGGATGTTCCCACCATGAATTATCAACTATGGTAGCTGCACACCGTGGGTGTTCCCACCATGAATTATCAACTATGGTAGCTGCACACCGTGGGTGTTCCCACCATGAATTATCAACTATGGTAGCCGCACACTGCGGGTGTTCCCACCATGTAGCTGCTGTTGCTGCACCTCTAAATCATCTCATGACTTTGTGTACGTTACACAGTGTACAACTGGCACAGTTCAGATCATGCATACCATATGTGTGGCCTCCCCCCCTCCCCACTGTGAAGTGTGACTTCCGACACTGTGAAATATGACTTTCCCCGCTGTCGAGTGTGGTTGGCAGCCGCTGTCGAGTGTGGTTGGCAGCCGCTGTCGAGTGTGGTTGGCAGCCGCTGTCGAGTGTGGTTGGCAGCCGCTGTCGGGTGTGGTTGGCAGCCGCTGTCGAGTGTGGTTGGCAGCCACATAGACGCAGGGAAAAACCATCATTAATATTGGGTTGTCCAAGACAGGAGTAGCTTCCAGTTAAATCAAGGGGAAGGGATGGGGTGTCCGGATGCCGAAGGGCTCTTGATCCGAGGAACTGGAGCTACCCCACAGTGGGATTAACCCTGATTGCCTCCCATAACCTAGAAGCTGTATGACCTCTACGGGTTTAGCGCTTCCCCATGAATACGAAAGCAACAGAGGCCTACTTGCTTTGCTGCGGTTTCTATGTTCTGTTTTTTTTTCTGTATGTGATGAGTGACAACGCCTTCAGGTTATAACCGAAGGATGAAGGTTCAATCTCGGGAGAGTCACAGGGGAGCCGTAGCCACAATAAGAGAACATTGTATCAACATCCGTGGCCCCAGGTTCTTCAACATTTTACCAGAAGATATCACATACACTACTGAGATAAATGTAGAAGTCTTCAAGAGGAAACTGGACAAGTATCTCCACTAAATGCCAGATTAACCAGGCTGTGATGGATATGTGGGTCAGGGGTCTCCAGCAGCAACAGCATGGTGACCAGGCAAGCACCAGACGAGCCTGGCCTGTGGCCGGTCTCAGAGAGTAGAAAACTCTCGAAACTCATCATAGGTATATCATAGATAAGGTTATGCAAATATCGCGAACAAGCGGTGCAAGATGCAAAACAACCACGGGGAGACTTGATAGCTCTAGGCCAGTCGTGTTGCATCCAACATCAGGAAATTTCAATAATGCAGAAAGGAGGAGGAGGAAGCCCAAGCAAATATGGTCATAGGAAACATCCAGCAAGGACGAACTCCAGCAAGGACGAACTCCAGCAAGGACGAACTCCAGCAAGGACGAACTCCAGCTAGGACGAACTCCAGCTAGGACGAACTCCAGCAAGGACGAACTCCAGCTAGGACGAACTCCAGCTAGGACGAACTCCGGCAAGGACGAACTCCAGCAAGGACGAACTCCAGCTAGGACGAACTCCAGCTAGGACGAACTCCAGCTAGGACGAACTCCAGCAAGGACGAACTCCAGCTAGGACGAACTCCAGCTAGGACGAACTCCAGCTAGGACGAACTCCAGCAAGGACGAACTCCAGCTAGGACGAACTCCAGCTAGGACGAACTCCAGCTAGGACGAACTCCAGCAAGGACGAACTCCAGCAAGGACGAACTCCAGCAAGGACGAACTCCAGCTAGGACGAACTCCAGCAAGGACGAACTCCAGCAAGGACGAACTCCAGCAAGGACGAACTCCAGCAAGGACGAACTCCAGCAAGGACGAACTCCAGCAAGGACGAACTCCAGCTAGGACGAACTCCAGCTAGGACGAACTCCAGCTAGGACGAACTCCAGCAAGGACGAACTCCAGCAAGGACGAACTCCAGCTAGGACGAACTCCAGCTAGGACGAACTCCAGCTAGGACGAACTCCAGCTAGGACGAACTCCAGCAAGGACGAACTCCAGCAAGGACGAACTCCAGCAAGGACGAACTCCAGCAAGGACGAACTCCAGCTAGGACGAACTCCAGCAAGGACGAACTCCAGCTAGGACGAACTCCAGCTAGGACGAACTCCAGCTAGGACGAACTCCAGCTAGGACGAACTCCAGCTAGGACGAACTCCAGCTAGGACGAACTCCAGCTAGGACGAACTCCAGCAAGGACGAACTCCAGCTAGGACGAACTCCAGCTAGGACGAACTCCAGCAAGGACGAACTCCAGCAAGGACGAACTCCAGCAAGGACGAACTCCAGCTAGGACGAACTCCAGCTAGGACGAACTCCAGCAAGGACGAACTCCAGCAAGGACGAACTCCAGCAAGGACGAACTCCAGCAAGGACGAACTCCAGCAAGGACGAACTCCAGCAAGGACGAACTCCAGCAAGGACGAACTCCAGCAGGACGAACTCCAGCTAGGACGAACTCCAGCTAGGACGAACTCCAGCAAGGACGAACTCCAGCAAGGACGAACTCCAGCAAGGACGAACTCCAGCTAGGACGAACTCCAGCTAGGACGAACTCCAGCAAGGACGAACTCCAGCAAGGACGAACTCCAGCAAGGACGAACTCCAGCAAGGACGAACTCCAGCAAGGACGAACTCCAGCAAGGACGAACTCCAGCAAGGACGAACTCCAGCAAGGACGAACTCCAGCAAGGACGAACTCCAGCAAGGACGAACTCCAGCTAGGACGAACTCCAGCAAGGACGAACTCCAGCAAGGACGAACTCCAGCAAGGACGAACTCCAGCAAGGACGAACTCCAGCAAGGACGAACTCCAGCAAGGACGAACTCCAGCTAGGACGAACTCCAGCTAGGACGAACTCCAGCAAGGACGAACTCCAGCAAGGACGAACTCCAGCAAGGACGAACTCCAGCAAGGACATTCCCTGTGACCGTATTTGCTTGGACCTCCTCCTCTTTTCTGCATCGTTGCATGCTCTTGATATGTTGATTGCAACACGAAAGGCCTAGAACTATCATTCAACTCCCCATAGCTCTAGGCTAGATTAACAGGGGCTAACACCCCTTAGCCCCTGTTAATGTAGCAGTAAATATGTACCTTGGTCATACGACCGAGTCTGCTACTGGCTTACCTCTTAATCACTTTAATAATTTAATGATATCATTATTCGATGTTAATCATACAAGTGTATTTGTGTTAGTCATCTTGTGGGATGGTAGTATACCTTCTGTATTTGTGAGAATCATCCTGGAGATGGTAGCATACTTTCTGTATTTGTGCAGGTATCATCCTGGAGGAGGGGTGGTAGTATACTTTATATATTTATGCGGGTATCATATTGGATATGGTAGTATACCTTCTATATTTGTGCAGGTATCGTCTTGGATGGGGTGGTAGTATACCTTCTGTTTATAATACGTTTACTCCGTGTATAGGCTGGGTTACCGCCTCTGATGAGCCAGGTAACTGACAGGTGTGTGCTATAAATTGTGCATAATGAGCGGGGCAGACGTCACGGTTCTTGCTGTAGGAAGACTGTTAATTACGCTAATTATATCTGGGAGTCGAATTGATGGTCTCCCAGAATAGGTGTGACCAGGTCGTGCCGGTGAGGCTAACTACAAACTACACGGATTATTTCTAATAAAAAGTGCCCCTCTGAGCGCTATCTGATAAGTGTAGTGTGATGAGTGGTGTGATGAGTGCATTGTGGTGATTGTGAAGAGTGCACTGTGATGACTGGTGAATGTGTTGAGTGATTGTGATGAGTGCGAAGAGTGGTGTGGTGGATCTGATTGTGATGATTTAACTACATATTGTAAATGGACTCCTCAGAAAAGCAGATGCTATTTTTATAGCATTCACAAAACACGTACAAAAACGGTTAAGACAGTGAGATAGGGATGGGGGGTCCAAAGATACAACGTTTAAAAAGTGACAAAGTAAATAAATCACATGGAAGAGAATGATTTTATGTGAGGGAGAAATATTTAGCTGCACAGAACTGGTGAATTCACCAGTTGCACCAGACGAGCCTGACCCAGGGTTGGGCTCAGGGTGTAGAAAAACCTCTCAAAACTCATCGAAAGAAAAGGCGAAGAACAATGGTTTAATAATTATCCTTGTATATAAACCACGGTCAGCAACAACAGAATAATTCATGGAACAGGTAACGAAGACGGATAACTGCCTCGAATTTTTTGGAAATCCTACGTCATACATTATCCTTCTCGATGATTACAAACTCCCAAATGTGAAATAGAAGATGGTAAACAGCGTCGTAATAGAAGATGGTAAACAGCGTCGTAATAGAAGATGGTAAACAGCGTCGTAATAGAAGATGGTAAACTGCGTCGTAATAGAAGATGGTAAACTGCGTCGTAATAGAAGATGGTAAACAGCGTCGTAATAGAAGATGGTAAACAGCGTCGTAATAGAAGATGGTAAACTGCGTCGTAATAGAAGATGGTAAACAGAGTCGTAATAGAAGATGGTAAACAGCGTCGTAATAGAAGATGGTAAACTGCGTCGTAATAGAAGATGGTAAACAGCGTCGTAATAAAAGATGGTAAACAGCGTCGTAATAGAAGAAGGTAAACAGCGTCGTAATAGAAGATAGTAAACAGCGTCGTAATAAAAGATGGTAAACAGTGTCGTAATAGAAGACGGTAAACAGCGTCGTAATAGAAGATGGTAAACAGCGTTGTAATAGAAGATGGTAAACTGCGTCGTAGTAGAAGATGGTAAACTGCGTCGTAATAGAAGATGGTAAACAGCGTCGTAATAGAAGATGGTAAACAGCGTCGTAATAGAAGATGGTAAACAGCGTTGTAATAGAAGATGGTAAACTGCGTCGTAGTAGAAGATGGTAAACAGCGTCGTAATAGAAGATGGTAAACAGCGTCGTAATAGAAGATGGTAAACAGCGTCGTAATAGAAGATGGTAAACAGCGTCGTAGTAGAAGATGGTAAACAGCGTCGTAATAGAAGATAGTAAACAGCGTCGTAATAAAAGATGGTAAACAGTGTCGTAATAGAAGACGGTAAACAGCGTCGTAATAGAAGATGGTAAACAGCGTCGTAGTAGAAGATGGTAAACAGCGTCGTAATAGAAGATAGTAAACAGCGTCGTAATAAAAGATGGTAAACTGCGTCGTAGTAGAAGATGGTAAACTGCGTCGTAGTAGAAGATGGTAAACAGCGTTGTAATAGAATATGGTAAACTGCGTCGTAGTAGAAGATGGTAAACAGCGTCGTAATAGAAGATGGTAAACTGCGTCGTAATAGAAGATGGTAAACAGCGTCGTAGTAGAAGATGGTAAACAGCGTTGTAATAGAAGATGGTAAACAGCGTTGTAATAGAAGATGGTAAACTGCGTCGTAATAGAAGATGGTAAACTGCGTCGTAATAGAAGATGGTAAACTGCGTCGTAGTAGAAGATGGTAAACTGCGTCGTAGTAGAAGATGGTAAACAGCGTCGTAATAGAAGATGGTAAACAGAGTCGTAATAGAAGATGGTAAACTGCGTCGTAATAGAAGATGGTAAACAGCGTCGTAATAGAAGATGGTAAACAGCGTCGTAATAGAAGATGGTAAACAGCGTCGTAATAGAAACGGAACCTGGAAGCACATTAACCCAACACACACACACACACACACACACACACACACACACACACACACACACACACAAACAGAGAACTAATGGAACCCTGACAAATGTTTTAACCCAGCACATGCAGTATATTTATATCACAATCATATACTATAAAAAAGTATGAAGAATTTCCGAAATAGTCAACATGAATTGTTCAAAAAAAAATTCCATCAATCACTGAAATGTGTGACACAAACGAAGAACTCTGACATTCCTTGGGAAACAGGTATGAATATTGTAAAGCAACAACAGTGCGTGGAAAAAAAATAAATACAAAGGCTGTATAAAGTATGTTCCACTTTGAAGGCTACGAGAAAAATGTACAACAGAAAAAAAAGGATATTGAATTGTTTGAAAACAAATATGTGACAGCAGAGGAAAGACAATTTAATTATATATATTACCGAATTGGAGCAGAAATTTGAACAGGAAACTGAAAAAAATATATATATTTCTAGTATTTGCGAAATTCAAGTCAGGAACCATCTGTAGATTAGTCCATTATTCACAGGAGGTCCATATACTGATGACGATGAAGAAATGAAATAATAAAAGCCCAATATAAATAAGTTTTCAGCAGTCCTCTGAAGAAAAGTAGTGAAGGATGCAGACAAGTTTTTCACTTCCTGACTGACCTAAAAATCTTGTATCGGACATAAGCACTAGTGCCATGGAATTCGAAAAAATGAAGCATAAAACATGCCCACTCATGTAGCATCTGGACTAAGATTCGTGTTCCTTATCAACCAGGAGGCGCAGAATACAACTAGCACGAGAGTTCAGTATTCATTGGATGAAAAGCTTAGGTCTAGGTGAAATCCCAGAGGCCTAAAAAGTGTAAACAGCTGCTCCTCTGCACAAAGGAGCATTAGAGCGCTGTAAAAAGTAATGCAGACCAGCAACATTAACATTACATATCAACAGAGTCTTTAAAAGGATGACAAATTACAAAATTTATGGAAAAGTTTGACGTGAACAATATAAACCAACATGGATTTAGGCAGTGAAGATCGTAGCTGCTGAACCATTACTGTAACGATGATCGTAGCTGCTGAACCATTACTGTAACGATGATCGTAGCTGCTGAACCATTACTGTAACGATGATCGTAGCTGCTGAACTATTACTGTAACGATGATCGTAGCTGCTGAACCATTACTGTAACGATGATCGTAGCTGCTGAACTATTACTGTAACGATGATCGTAGCTGCTGAACCATTACTGTAACGATGATCGTAGCTGCTGAACCATTACTGTAACGATGATCGTAGCTGCTGAACTATTACTGTAACGATGATCGTAGCTGCTGAACCATTACTGTAACGATGATCGTAGCTGCTGAACCATTACTGTAACGATGATCGTAGCTGCTGAACTATTACTGTAACGATGATCGTAGCTGCTGAACCATTACTGTAACGATGATCGTAGCTGCTGAACCATTGCTGTAACGATGATCGTAGCTCCTGAACCATTACTGTAACGATGATCGTAGCTGCTGAACCATTACTGTAACGATGATCGTAGCTGCTGAACTATTACTGTAACGATGATCGTAGCTGCTGAACTATTACTGTAACGATTACTGACACTTTGGAAGAAAATCCAGAGGCAGATGTGGTCTTCAAATATTTCGAGAATGCATTTAACAAGTGCGATCATGGAGTCTAAGAACCTAAAATGAAGTCGATTGATGTAACGGGCAAATAGATATTCTGTTTTCTGACGAAGAGTAAACAAAGAGCATATAATTATAATCATGGGGAGCTCTAAACCCGTAGGATTATACAGCGCATATGGGGGGGTATATGGAAGGTATTCAGGCTCAATTCAGGGAATTGGAGCACAGATCCAATTCCCTAGATCAAGAGCCCGTCACCAGCGTCCAGGAACCTCCCTTGAGGGGAAACAAAGAGAAGTCTTGGCAAAGTAAACAGCTCGGTACCCCAAAGTACTATCCTGACATATTTACTGTTTCTTATCCTCATATATAGAAAAAAACACTAGACACCTCTTCATATCATTTGCGGACGATGCAAAAAATAAGCATGAAAATATCCTTAGTAGAAAGCACGGAAAAAAATGCAAGAGGATATAGGTAGGATTTTCAGCGGGCAGTAGAAATGAACGCGGGGTTCACTGATGACAGATTATAATTACTCAAGATATGGAAAAAATAATAGCAATTCCAAAAGCGAACTGTATACAAAACATAGGAGGATCACCTAATAGAACGATAGGACTATGTGAAAGATCTGGGTGTAGTAATGTCAGCAGACCTATACTTAGAGAACACAATAAGGCAAATGTTTCGAAAGGTTAGAAAATGACTGCATGAATAATGAAAACTTTCAAGAAAACAGAAATATTGCCAATGGTGGCATTATTCAAATCATTTGTGTTTTCTCGTCCAGAATATTGTTTGGTATTAAAGGCTTCACTCAAGGCAATATAGGTAGAAATGAAACAGATACATAGGGCGTTTACTGCCCGCTTAGACCCAGTACAGCATTTAAACTACTGAAAACGCCTAAAAGTACTGAATATGTACTCTGTGGAGGAGATAGATATGATAATAAATACATGAAAGATACTAGCGGGCCTAGTCACAAACCTACACATTATCATAACGTACTGGAGTGAGAAATATGGGAGGAAATGTACAATAAACAAAGTGGAAAGCAGAGGTGCCATGGCACCCCATACTACCAGACGGTATCGGAAGTACTGCTGGGACAAGTGTAGAATTCTTCAAGAGGGGGTACGACAAGTACCTCCACCAAGTGCCAGATCAACCAGGCAGTGATGACTATGTGGGCTAGCGGGCCGCTAACGGCAACAGTTTGCTTGACTAGGCAAGCACCAGAAAAGCCTGACCACATGCCAGGTTTCAGATGTAGAAAAACTCGCGAAGTTCGTCAGAGGTATATTACAGGTAGTGGTGAGTATGATGAATGGTGTAGTGAGGGGTGACTGCACAAGTGCGTACCTGCTATATAGAATTGATAAATTTGAAGTGTTTACGACAGCAGTGACCTTGCCGTCTGCTGCTACTCAGTTGTACACAGTTCTAATATGAAAGATATTAGAAAAATGTCTTTTATATACGAAATAGGAATTGCTGCTTATTTGACGCAAACAACTTACCGCCAACAGTAGTGAAGAAAACACCCATTAAAGAATGCTTTTCTAAGACAAAATTTCCCTCTGATTAGAGTTTTATCAGTCATAAAGTTGTACACAGAGAGAAACGTTGCTCACATAAAAGCTTGTTCCGAAACGTATCTTCTTTTGCTGTTTGCTGAAGAAGACCTCAGTATGAGGCCGGAGTACACAGTACTACTTGTATATTTTTATTGTCTCCACGTGGGGTCGTTTGAATCAAGATAACAATTGTATATATTAATTTTATATTTTGAATTATTTGTAATATGTGTGTGTCTCGGTATTTTTTTTCTCCTGAGGTAGCATTATTTACGACCCAAGGTTTTTTTAATATTAAGTTCCATCATCTGCAGTATCGCAGTACTGAGTAGGATCGTAAATGATTCGTATCAAAGCTGGATGGTCATGTTATATTTTTTTTCTATATAATTTTTCTTCTTCCATTTATTAAATGTATAAGCACTTTATATTAGAATGCAACTATACCCATGTAGAGTCACTGGATAATAGTCATTAAAAAGAAGAGCAGGCCAGAACGTGCCTAGGCTGGGCCAGGTATCCGAGCAGGATTACTGATCTTTTCTCTCTCGCATGAACACGTAAGATGGCATTTAAATCTTACAAATTTCTGCTTACGTTCCGTATACACATGCCTTTACTTTGCTATTTGCTTCTTAATAGTTCTTTATTCAGTAATATTTCCATCATAGGAGGCTTGGTCTAAGATCAGGCTGTTAGGAAGACTATCCCCAGAACCACTAACACTGGGTTCTGGGGAATTTTAGCTGCTTACCTTCTAAGATAGTCTTTCTGAGAATACTATATTAAATGTTGGAAATGTATGTGGACGATTTTGTGAGGACACATCAGGAGTGTCTGGTTGCTTGAGTTATTGGGTTTAAAGACTATCGAATACACATGGGTCATTAGTGTTACATGTAACCTATATACCACCAGCGTGACCAAGTGTGGTGAGAACTAGTTTTGTGGGTATCGTTATGAATGACGACCATCTGAAGTGAAAAAAGCCTTATTGCAAGTATGTTATGTTCCTGTATAGAATTAGCTTTAAGTAATTTTTCAGTTCTAGCCACTGCTTAGCCACTGGTAGACCTGTTGGTCATTGTGTGCGTGAGTTTTCCAACAATGTCCTCTAATTCTTGCTACGACCCTGGTAAATAGCCTATCCCTGTCTTCGTGTCCATGTACACAAACATCCTAACAATAATCATTCTATATTCGTTCTTTAACTGATACGAGTCCTAGCTCGCGTTCATTATTCAGTGGTGATGCCTTTCAACTCGGGCACTAGTCTCTTTTTGCAATTTCTCGAGTTTCAGTTTGTGTTTCACCGCGGTGATGAAGCTTTATCCATTATTTTAAATCCACTAGGCCTACACATAATGTCTTTGCTTTCGGATTTATATTATTTTTTAAAATTTCCGATCATTGTTGTTGAACCTTAGCATATTGGCCTTGGGAGTTTTCTTTCCGTGTTGTGTGATCTGATGTGATCATCTGCAAGTAAAGTACACAGACTTGTGCTGAGCTCGCTGGCATCACCACCGCCATGATAGAAATTACCGGCAGTATGGAAAACATACGATGCGGATTATGGCATTTTATTTGTAAAGGCTTTTCTTCCTTGGTGGGCGAAACGTCTTCACAAATATATACTTTACAAATACGTACTTACATCACCACTGCTACTTTTAGCTCCTGGTTCTCCTTGTTATCTTCTCTCTTTCCTGTTTCTCTTCTCATTATCTATCCATTCTCTTGTTCTTATCCTCATTCTCTTGTTCTAATTCAACTTATTTTCTTTCACTTCTCTTTCTTCTTGTCCTTTTCCTCCTTATTTTCTTCCTCGTTTTATCCGCCTCTTCCAGCACCTTGTCATACTGTAACTCGTCGTGCTCCTCTTCCTCCTCCTTCTACTGCTGCCGCCGCGGTCACCGCCACCGCCACCACCACCGCCACCGTCACCACCACCGTCACCGTCACCACCACCACCACCCTCATTACTGCTACTACAACAACAACATTATTCGTACAACCTACACTGTTTCATTTTGTTTTGAGCAAGTGATCCCAGACATTGTTTATAATGTAGCCGTCACGTTTTTTCTTGTGGCTGCGTGTAATTCATGACGACTGCTTTTCTACTACCTTAACCAACCAACCCCTCCCCGGCCATAACAGTTGGTGGTTGTGATGCTGGTTTTCTGGTGGTGGTGATACTGTGGGGAAGTGGTGGTGGTGAAGATTGTGGAGGTGATGATACTGTGGTGGTACTGTGGTAGTGGACCTGGTACTGGGGTGGTGAAGCATGTATCACCACCACCTCCCTCACCACCCCTCACTCACATTAATCATTTTCACCACCGATCACTACCACCACCATCACCGCCACTGTCATCACCACCACCACTCACCGCCACCATGACCGGCACTGTCATCACCACTAACACTCACCACCATCACCGCCACTGTCATCACCATCAACACTCCAGCACCACCACTCACCACTGTCATCACCACCACCACCACACACCACCACCACCGCCAACACTCACCACCACCACCACATCATCACTCTCCTGATACTGCAAAAAAAAAAAAAGATCACACTCTACGTCGTGTTGAAATCACCAGGTGGGAGAGTAATTCCGTTGCTTGAGTAAGAACCAGCGTCGCCCTGAACACCCGTGTTATTACCTCAGTTTTAAGGCGGATCTTAGCTGCACTTTGCTCGGATAATTGGCACGCTGAAAAGCTATTTGCGCACACGGGATTATAAGAGAGGAATTATTCCGAGGAAGAGATTATTTACCGAAAACTTTGTAGAGAGTTGGCCGTAACTTTTCGAGGCTCACGAGTTAATTGATAAACTCACTGGCTGGATCTAATGGGGATAGATTACTGTTTTTTTACTTAATGTTTTGTTGCTTTTTTGTGTTTCTCGATGGATGGGTTGGGGGAGGAGGTAGTTGATTATCTGGGGAAGAGGGAGGTGGGGAGAGTTTCTCGATGGATGGGCTTGGGTGGATGTTGATCTGGGGAAGAGGGTGGGTGAGAAAGTTTCTCCATGGATGGGCCGGGAGGATGGTAAATGTCTGGGAAAGAGAATCTCGATAGATGGGCTGGGGAGGGGGGGGGGTTGTTGTCTGGGGAATTGGGTAGTGGGGAAGAGTATCTCGATAGATGATGTTGACTGCGTGATGGCTTCACACTCCTCTCTCTCTCTCTCTCTCTCTCTCTCTCTCTCTCTCTCTCTCTCTCTCTCTCTCTTCTGTTATATATAATGTTATGTTCAATAACACTGCACTAGCCACGGGCCGAACCCATGCTGCTTTGGCCCGCCTTATGGTGAGCGAAAACTCATGACGCCTTAGACCATTGAACCACAGTGGTCTAAGGCGTCACGTGTTTTCGCTCACCATCAGGCGGGCCAAAGCAGCATGGGTTCGGCCCCTGGCTAGTGCATTGTTGTTATTGATCAATACCACTCGTTCGTGATTACAATAATAATGTTATGTATGTATTCAGTATCGTTCTCCCAGTTAAAGCTTGTTTATCAACGAGTTTCATTTGTTTACTATTACCCGCATGCTGTTACTATTATCCGATACTGTTCTTTTCCTTTTTGAGGGTTTTGGGAATCATGGTCCCCTCGGCGCGGTTTCGCAGCTTGGTCAAGTAGGCTATTAGTGTTTGCAGACCAAAGTTCGGCGCAGCTTTGCTGATCAGGAGATGGAAAAATTTGATCTAGTTTTCCCTGGATGGCAGTTCAGGATCACTTGTTAATTCCAATGTATGCATATTATCTATTTTGATGAGTTAATTAAAGAAAAAACAAGCAATGTAATGTTTCGGGTTCTGGATTGTAAGTTTTTTTTTTTAAGTGAAATTTTGATTTTCACCAAATGTTTTATTTTAATTTTTTTGCTAATTTGTATTCGGTGTCTTGTTTACTAGAGCTAAATTCTAACAATAATATCACATATCTTAAAGCTTCTTCCAGAACGCTCATCACTAGTAATATATTAAAACCAGTGCAAAGGCATCTGCTAAAGAAATTTCTGTTAACTGTTAGTAAGATGTGTGATGGATCTAAACAAGAGTCGCAGTGTTGTTATTGATTAAATACCACTCGTTTGTGGTTACAATATATATATATATATACTGCTTGTGGAAGCTAGTACACCAAACGGGGAGTAGAATGAAATTAGCTCTGAGGCACCCACACCATCGTATGTCCTCGAATCACGGTAAACACCTAGCTCTGCTGGGTGCGTGATCTTTGTAGGATTGGGTGGTCCTGTTGGTTAGAGCGTCGTGTGATTTTCGCTCACCATGAGGCGGGCCAAAACGACACTGGTTCGAGTCCTCGGCTAGTTGCATATGTGTGTGTGTGTGTGTGTGTGTGTGTGCGTGCGCGCAGAACAACCACTGTGAAAAAAATAGTAGAATTCCAAGCGGTTTCGTGATTTCTCACATTATCAAGGAACTGTGAACAGTTCCTGTGAGAAATCACGAAACGCTTGGAATTTCACTGTTTTTCCACAGTGGTTGTTTTGCATATAATGTCATAAAATATTATATCATAAATGTAGCGCACTAGATGATGAGATGGACATAGAATATTAATGTATTCCTTCAAATTTCTCTACTATGAAACTCCTCATCTACGTCTGTGACCACAGCACCAACCTGACCAGCTCACTTTGAATATTCAATTATAATTGAATATTCAGAGTGGAAAGAGTGTAGCATCCAAAGATATCTTTGGATGCTGCACTCTTTCCACTCGAGCACCTCTCTAGTAATGAAAATACTAGTGTCTAGCATTATTAATAATACTCGGAGAGAAACAAATAATTAATTTAGATGTCATAGGAATACAGTTAGTAGCTGAGTAAAATCTATAACATTTTATGGAGAACTTGCAATTTAAGTAGATTGATTGATGTAGTAGCCAGGTTTAGAATTAGCCCCCAGAATAAAAATAGTAATACTAACTGCCCCCAAAAAAGTCTCCTAGCCCCCATCCCTTTCAGCCACGTAGCCACCTCTAAGCCCTCCCAGTAGAGATTCTGGCGCCGCACATGACAAAGTGAATGCATAGTATACGTGGCTAGCTTTATGGTCACTTGCTTGAAAACACTGTGATTGATTGCCCACTTATTCAGGTATATAGAGACAGTATAATAACCTATGTGATTTGTCAGGGTATCTTATTAATGATACCAGACATTTTAAGCAAATATCCAATATTTTCTTGTAACATGAAATATAAATTGTAATATATATCCAGCTGTGTCACTGTAAATTCTTTTGTGGCACAGTTTCTAGACTTTTTTATGCATCTATATGTTTTTTCGCTACTGTTCAAAGGATTGATAATGCTGTGCACAATAATCTAGCCGCTTCGGCGGCAAAATGTAAAAACAATATTTTAAAAAGTATTTGTTATTAGTGTAAGATTTTGCATGTTTCCATAATGAATGTTATATTATTTGCCTAGGGGCCGTGTCTTTAACGTTCTTGTGTGGTCCATGTTGGAACATTTTGATGAGGTTGCTGACCACTCATGTGTTATGTGAGGCTGTTGGTGGCTCCCCGCTGTCTCGCATTTGCTCTGGCTCATCATCTTCGACAGAAAATAGTGACGATTAATTCTGCTACGTGAGTCGTTTCTCGCGTCCCGAGTGATAAACCTGTCGCAAACTCTTCGAGGCAAACGCCGACAAAGGCCTTTTGTTATGACCATAGCATAGAGACGAGGGCTTTCATGGGTTCAATTACGTTATCGCTTCGTTTTTTTTCAGCCTCACCACAAACACTTGGATCCTTTAGCCTGGTGGCGAGGACGTGGGATCAGGCAACTTCGGGGGATTGTAAGAGGCCTCGACTGCCCACCAGTTGTGCGTTTCCTAACCCTATGTGGTTCATGGAGACTAAGCTCACCAGGGTTTACAATAACTTAGTGCCTCATAACTTTCAAATTAATACTTTGACATCCTGACCTCACCTCACCAGTCAATGGGACTGAATCACCTGGTGTAATCCCTCAGAGGGTTACCCTCAGCATGAACTGTTTGTCTCTAAAGGAAAACGTAGGGGCAGAAACGTGATGAGTAGCTGATGGAGCGGAGGTGGTGGGGTGTTTTGGACAGCTGTGCCAGAATAGGGATAAGGCACTGATGGTTGGGTATATGGGATCAGGCTGTGATTGATGACATTTTTTTTTTGTTTATCAAAATTGAATGCATCGTCATTGTGTTACTTCCCTATTGTATGTTATAGTTACATTGGTAACAAACGCTAGTTATGTTTCCCTGTTATTCTGCATCCCACAGAATAGTTACATACATGAGGTAATAGAAATGTCATCTTGATCAGGGAGACGTGACCGGGGTAGTGAGGATATCGTAAAAGATTCTACTATAGGTTCAGTAGCTACGGGGGCTTCTAAGGTTTCTTTCAGGCTGAGCTGGAGTTAGTATTTCTTGGGTATTGGCATTTCTCAGGATGGCCTATTATATACACAGGGAAAAGAAATTTAAGGGATCATCATCTTGATTAGTGACTAGGCAGGGGATTGGAGGGTGTGATGGAAAGTTCGTTTTATTGGATTATTATTTATATTAGGATGAATGCTTGACAATTCCCGAACGAGCCAAATTATTTACATACATTATCTCAGACCAGAGGAGGACCCGAACCTACGTACTCTGCCTCAAAGTACACAGTACTTATACCACCCGGCAAGACTCCAGATAAGTATGGGCGCCCAGCAGACACTAGACGTAGTTTCCCATACCTCGGAGCACCAGACTTGTGATCAGGTTATTTCATCTTATTTGCAGTTTGACTGTGTGGTATAAGAACAGTGTACTTGGATGTAGAGTGCGCAGGTTCGATTCCTTCCCTAGTCTGAGATAATGTTTTGTATATTAGGATGAATGTTAGTAGTTCTGGCTATTGTTACTTTTGTAGGAGGGTGTCCGTCACCGCCACCTACGAGTTTGGTCCATAAGGTGATTCTCCTGCTGATGTGGAAGAATTTTTCTATTCCCTTTCTATTTTCTTGTTGACCTTGTCCAGGATGAGTCCTCGCTTTGCTCTCCACTGCAGTCCTAAAAACCGCAGGTTTGGCTCCGTGATGGAAATATAAGAAGATTCGGTCGATCCTACTACTGACGTCGCTGTATAACCCCTGTGGTTTCGCGCTTCTATTTGATTATAATAATAATAATAATACTGACGTTTAAAGCTGTCGTTGATTAGTCTTCTGTGATCCTTTGACGAATTTAGAGAATGTTTTCATACACCCGCAGCCCTACTTTGGCTAGTGACAGTTTTGGGACTACTCGGACACTTATTTCAAACTGACCAAGTAGATATTTTTACCGTTCCTGGACCACTATCCGGTCACCTCATGTCCAGCGGCCTGTTCTGACATTTTTACGATACGAGTCCCATTGACTGTCTTCTCCGTGACTACCTGGTCACACCTTGTTACTATAGCAGTCCAAACCAGTCTCCGCTGACATCTTTACCACCTGAGCCACTAGTAACCCCCAGGTGTCTCCTGGAACCCAGCCATCAGTCAACCTTCAAGACCCACTGACCACCCACTATTACAACAAGCTGGCTCTGTGGTCTTCATCAGTGGACTTTCAGGACTCACTGACGACCCACTGTTACATCAAGATTGCTCTGTTATTTCTGAGGCTTTATATATATATATATATATATATATATATATATATATATATATATATATATATATATATATATATATATATAATAATAATAAAGTTGTGGACTTTTTACCATTACTTTTATCATTAATTTTATACGAGTTATATTTTTAACACATTTAATTTCATAAAAGTAAAAGGACAACTCTAAAATTACTGGCGGGGAAGTCGACGGTGCCATGACATCTGTCGACCGTTTTTCCTTGTAGCGAGTTTAGGCAGCGTGAAGTGTTGATGGTTTGATGAGAGGAAATAGAAGTGTTGGTTGTGTGTGTTGCTGTGTTGAGAGTGACACAGTGTGCCAGGAGGATGACATCTGGTTGTAATATTGGTGAATATCGTTAGGTATATTGAGTACATTCTCGGGTATTTCGGGTGTATATCGCAGGTTGTTTGCAGTCAAGATTACAAGTCTAAAATCTCATCTTATAATATTTAGAAGTATTTTATATTGTTTGAGGAAGGAAAAAGTCTTGCTTTGTTTTGTAAACATGTTGTTCCTGGGACCAGTATATGCTCGTGACTCACAATCTTATTCTTGAGGTTTTGTCCTTGATTCCTGTGTTTTGTTACCTTGGAAGACTTCCGGTGATCATCGCCGGCACGGCCACATCTCAATCAAGGACTCCTTTGTTGACGGTTTGATCGGTTAAGCTGTTGGAGGTCGCGATGCGCAGTAGGCATCACAGCCAGGGTGTCAGATTGTGCAGAAACACACAAATTATCATAATCTTTAATCAGACTTGCTCTCTAAACTGTCTTTTAAAAAGAAAATTGAGCAAAATCTTCCTGATAAATCAGACTTATGTGCAACACTTTGGTATCTTTATTGAGGAAACGTTTCGCCACACAGTGGCTTCATCAGTCCATACAAAGGAGAAACGTGAAGAACAGGAGGAGTTACCTAATTTATCAGCTTGTCGGTTCTCTGAACCATTTATCTACATTACTATCAGACACAGCAACATCTTGGGATCTTAATACAGGGAATTCTTCTCTTGCCTAACATAGAGGCATGACCTACTTCCACCAATTTATTCGTCCAGTGTAATATCGCCTACGCCTGCTTCACCTCACCTGTCCACAGTATATAAGCCACTTCGTCCATATGCTGTATTCTTTTCAAGATTGATGGACTGTTTACATCGACTCCAGGCTGAGGGACTGATTACCTCAAACTCCTTCTGATCTTCACCATTCTTCTTTTTATGGACTGATGAAGCCACTGTGTGGCGAAACGTTTCCTCAGTAAAGATACCCAAGTGTTGCATATGTGTCTAATTTATCAACTTATCGGTTCGCTGAACCATTTATCTACAAAATCTTCCTATTTCATTTAGTTATCCCTTAGTGTTGTTATTACATTCCTGCTATTAATTATTACATTCCTGCTATTCATCATTACATTCCTGCTATTCATTACATTCCTGCTATTCATCATTACATTCCTGCTATTAATTATTACATTCCTGCTATTCATTACATTCCTGCTATTCATCATTACATTCCTGCTATTCATCATTACATTACTGCTATTCATCATTACATTCCTGCTATTAATTATTACATTCCTGCTATTCATTACATTCCTGCTATTAATTATTACATTCCTGCTATTCATCATTACATTCCTGCTATTCATTACATTCCTGCTATTCATCATTACATTCCTGCTATTCATCATTACATTCCTGCTATTCATTACGTTCCTGCTATTAATTATTCCATTCCTGCTATTAATTATTACGTTCCTGCTATTAATTATTCCATTCCTGCTATTAATTATTACGTTCCTGCTATTCATTAAGTATTCTGCACTGTCTACAGTACCTCCAGTTCTCGTAATGGAATATATCACTGTGAACTAACTTTGGTTGGTAAATGGGCTTGAAACCTGTCGACCACAAGAGGGTCATTAAGGCAACATGTCACCTGTTCACCACCAGTCAGTATAAGTTTAACCACTAAAGGAGGAATGGAGGTAAACTTGCACCGTATATACACTCAGAGATACACACCTCTGTGTATCTCTCAGTGTCTATTGTACTATACCAATAGTACATTGTCTATTGTACTATACCAATAGTACATTGTCTATTGTACTATACCAATAGTACAATACACACGATAGATACAATAGTTACAGTACAATACAGTAGTTACGATAAATGCAATATTTACAGTAGATACAATAGTTACAATAAATACAATAGATAGATACATTTTGACACTGAAGTTTTTTACGTTTTTGCTATAGAATTCAGTAAAGCAAAAATGAAACTAAACTTTTATTTGTAATATATATGGAATGACAACATACAATATTTTCCCTAAAAGTTATATAACAGGCACTTGTTGAACATGTTTGGGAACAGTTGTTAAACTGAGCAGATTCAAGAACAGGTTCTGAATTGAACTGTTGCTACAGACATTGAAGACAGAACACCACTAGGATAGTTCTGCCCCTGTTGTTACAAACAATGAAGACAAAACACCACTTGGATAGTTCTGATCCTGTTGCTACAAACACTGAAGACAGATCTATGAACTATGTTGTGTAGGCAACAAGAGATACTGCAGGCAGCGGGCAGCAATAGCCTGGTTGATCAGGTGGGTATGAGGAAAGCCAGGCATGTTGCTTGAACAGAAAAGTATTGAGAGACCGGTACACGATGGCTCAGTAGTGCCAAAAATTTGAGCTTATAGGAAAAAAATTAGGCAGCCAAAATTATTTTTTTGAAAAGACGAAGATATTTCCGGCAGCCTTAGTTTATTTATAAGGAATTATGGTTTAATTTAACAAGTATGAGACCAACAGACTGGTGGCACCAGTTGTATAGCAGAATTATGCTAAAATGAATCTTTTATATGCTTTTTTCCAGTATAAACTATATTTTCTAGACTCAAATGTATTTCTAAATAACTTTGAAAATTTGTAAAAAAAAAAAGTACTCTTGATTAAAGTGGAAAATATAGTCAGTTACAGAAACTGGTTTTGACAGACTTGCAGAGTGACGTTCTCTGTACGTTACGCGAGTAGTGTAAAAAATGTTGGTTTCTTCGCCTTCACTGATTTCACCCTCTCTCCTTCCTTCCCCACTTTTCCCTTCCTCAATTCTCCATCTTTTTTTCCCCTCCATTGTCGCTCCCTCGCTTCCCCCACTCCCTCGTTCCCTCACTTCTGTCTCAGCGGTAATGTCAGAACCGTGTCAGTCCATCTTAAAGACACACCACAAGCAGGAATAATTGTAAGTTTTTACTGGAGCTTCCAGACTTAAGTTAATGTAGTATTGTTGTTGGTATTTCTTTGTCCCAGCCACCTGGTCCCAGCATCAGCGAGGCCTCACTCCTACGGAAGCCCCTAGGACCACTAACACCCTGGGACGACCCTAACACCACTTACACCTGGGGACGACCCTAACAATACTAACACCTGGGGACGCACCTAGGACCACTAACACCCGGGGACCCACTTGGGACCACTAACATCAAGCGTCCTTAAAGACTTCAAAGGTCTTCACGGCGGCGCCAGACACTTTATCAGGAGGCTTGATGTGTGGACCTGGGTGATGTTTAGTACCTGTGGCACATTCCTGTTAGAACTGAGCACCTGGTGGCGGTGGTGGTGTATTGGTGGTGGTGTATTGGTGACGGTGGTGGAGTATTGATGGTGGTGGTGGCGTGTTGATGGCAGTGTTTTGGATGTTGTTTGGCGGTGGTGTATTGGTGGTGATGGTGTGTTGGGGTGGTGTGGTGATGTGTTGCTGGTAGTGTTTGGAGGTTGTGTGGTGATGGCGGTGGTGTGTTGGTGGTTGTGGTAATTGTGATAGTGCTAGTGGGTGTATTGGTAATGATGGTAGTTGTGTTGGTGGCGTTAAGTATGCTGGTGGTTATAGTAGTGGTGGGTGTATTGGGTGTGGTGGTGGTGGTGGTAGTTATGTTGATGGAGGCCTGGGTGGGCATAAGAGGGAGGCTGGGCAGGATGGAGGGGTTCAAGGGCAGGTTTTGTTTGGACTTGGCTGACCATGATAGGCTTTGAATAGCTAATTGGGAGTGTGTGGAGGGTCAGGTAATACATCCCCGGAGTGGTCAGGTGCTTCACAGGATTCCACACACACCTCAGTTCTCTGTGTGGAAGGAAGGCTTCCACACACACACACGCCAAGAGCTGAGTCTCGATCCCTGCAATCAAAAATAGGTGAGTACACACACACACACACACACCTCGGCTCTCTATGTGAAGGGAAGGATTCCATACAGAAGTGAGGTGTCTTGTGTAAAGAGGTGGAAGCTTCTCATCGATCTGAAGTGTCTGTGTAAATATTGGAAGGCATATCACAGACCAGAGGTGTCTGTATAGACAGGTGGAGGCTTCTCACAGACCAGAGGTGTCTGTGTGGACAGGTGGAGGTTTCTCGCAGACAGAGGTGTCTGTGTGGACGGATGGAGGCTTCTCACAGACCAGAGGTGTCTGTGTGGACGGGTGGAGGCTTCTCGCAGACCAGAGGTGTCTGTGTGGACGGGTGGAGGCTTCTCACAGACCAGAGGTGTCTGTGTGGACGGATGGAGGCTTCTCACAGACCAGAAGTGTCTGTGTGGACGGGTGGAGGCTTCTCGCAGACCAGAGGTGTCTGTGTGGACGGGTGGAGGCTTCTCACAGACCAGAGGTGTCTGTGTGGACGGGTGGAGGCTTCTCGCAGACCAGAGGTGTCTGTGTGGACGGGTGGAGGCTTCTCGCAGACCAGAGGTGTCTGTATAGACAGGTGGAGGCTTCTCACAGACCAGAGGTGTCTGTGTGGACAGGTGGAAGCTTCTCGCAGACCAGAGGTGTCTGTGTGGACGGGTGGAGGCTTCTCGCAGACCAGAGGTGTCTGTGTGGACGGAGGGAGGCTTCTCGCAGACCAGAGGTGTCTGTGTGGACGGGTGGAGGCTTCTCACAGACCAGAGGTGTCTGTGTGGACGGGTGGAGGCTTCTCGCAGACCAGAGGTGTCTGTGTGGACGGGTGGAGGCTTCTCGCAGACCAGAGGTGTCTGTATAGACAGGTGGAGGCTTCTCACAGACCAGAGGTGTCTGTGTGGACAGGTGGAAGCTTCTCGCAGACCAGAGGTGTCTGTGTGGACGGGTGGAGGCTTCTCGCAGACCAGAGGTGTCTGTGTGGACGGAGGGAGGCTTCTCGCAGACCAGAGGTGTCTGTGTGGACGGGTGGAGGCTTCTCGCAGACCAGAGGTGTCTGTGTGGACGGGTGAAGGCTTCTCACAGACCAGAGGTGTCTGTGTGGACGGGTGGAGGCTTCTCACAGACCAGAGGTGTCTGTGTGGACAGGTGGAGGCTTCTCACAGACCATAGGTGTCTGTGTGGACAGGTGGAGGCTTCTCACAGACCAGAGGTGTCTGTGTGGACGGGTGGAGGCTTCTCACAGACCAGAGGTGTCTGTGTGGACGGGTGGAGGCTTCTCACAGACCAGAGGTGTCTGTGTGGACGGGTGGAGGCTTCTCACAGACCAGAGGTGTCTGTGTGGACGGGTGGAGGCTTCTCGCAGACCAGAGGTGTCTGTGTGGACGGGTGGAGGCTTCTCGCAGACCAGAGGTGTCTGTGTGGACGGGTGGAGGCTTCTCGCAGACCAGAGGTGTCTGTATAGACAGGTGGAGGCTTCTCACAGACCAGAGGTGTCTGTGTGGACAGGTGGAAGCTTCTCGCAGACCAGAGGTGTCTGTGTGGACGGGTGGAGGCTTCTCGCAGACCAGAGGTGTCTGTGTGGACGGGGGGAGGCTTCTCGCAGACCAGAGGTGTCTGTGTGGACGGGTGGAGGCTTCTCGTAGACCAGAGGTGTCTGTGTGGACGGGTGAAGGCTTCTCGCAGACCAGAGGTGTCTGTGTGGACGGGTGGAGGCTTCTCACAGACCAGAGGTGTCTGTGTGGACAGGTGGAGGCTTCTCACAGACCAGAGGTGTCTGTGTGGACGGGTGGAGGCTTCTCACAGACCTGGAGGGAGTGCTGCTGCTCACCATTTAAGAACACATTTCTCCCTGTATATATTTTTGAGTTGAGAGGAGTGTGTGCTTAAGTCTTCCTCGCCACCTTGTTACGTACTGAATATACAACGTCATGACCAGGCAGTGTGAGAACACACTACCTGGAACATGGTGTGGCTCTACTCCCATGACAACACACTACCTGAGCCATAGTATGGCTATACTCCCATGACAACACACTACCTGGACCATGGTGTGGCTCTACTCCCATGACAACACACTACCTGGACCATGGTGTGGCTCTACTCCCATGACAACACACTACCTAGACCATGGTGTGGCTATACTCCCATGACAACACACTACCTGGACCATGGTGTGGCTATACTCCCATGACAACACACTACCTGGACCATGGTGTGGCTATACTCCCATGACAACACACTACCTGGACCATGGTGTGGCTATGCTCCCATGACAACACACTACCTGAACCATGGTGTGGCTCTACTCCCATGACAACACTCTACCTGGGCCATGGTGTGGCTATACTTCCATGACAACACACTACCTGGACCATGCTGTGGCCATACAATCTTGACCATGGTCTGAACTGTGCAACCTGGACCATGGTGTGGCCATACAACCTAAACAATAGCGGGATCATACAACCTAGATCATGGTGGGACCATACAACCTAAACAATAGCTGGATCATACAACCTAGACCATGGTGGAACCATACAACCTGAAGCATAGCGGGATCATACAACCTAGACCATGGTGGGACCATACAACCTGAAACATAGCGGGATCATACAACCTGGACCATAATGGGACCATACAACCTAAACAATAGCGGGATCATACAACCTAGACCATGGTGGGACCATACAACCTAAACAATAGCGGGATCATGCAACCTGGACCATAATGGGACCATACAACCTAAACAATAGCTGGATCATACAACCTAGACCATGGTGGAACCATACAACCTGAAGCATAGCGGGATCATGCAACCTGGACCATAGTGGAACCATACAACCTAAATAATAGCGGGATCATACAACCTAGACCATGGTGGGACCATACAACCTGAAGCACAGCGGGATCATACAACCTAGACCATGGTGGGACCATACAACCTGAAGTATAGCGGGATCATGCAACCTGGACCATAATGGGACCATACAAACACGACAACCTGTGCCAGAAGACAAAATACCAAGGGAAATTGCTTTGTTAAAGACGACGTGGTTGGTTCGGACGGTGCAGCAATACGGTCGCTGGAAGCCTACATGAAGATAAGACTTTGACCCTTGTCGTCTGTGTGTTATGGCGGCCTAATGTTTGAGATACATGCTGTTTAATACGTACTTCACTACTGGAGAATGTAAGGGCACGTGAGGCTCTAATTACTCCGGGTAATGGCCACTTTGGGGCAATGAATGATATAACTGATTATAGTCATTACTACTGAAGGGATGTTCAATAATTTGGGTCATAATCCGTGCAGGTATAGGCAAGAATAATGTTACGACTGCGTAAGGCTGTTATCAGCTAGGTTGCAATTATGGGGAGTGAGGAATGGATGTGTTGATGTGGTTATGGGTGCAGGTGTTGTTTCATGTATGGGCAGGTGTATGAGTGTTGGGCCAGCGGGCCGCCAGTAGTAATAGCCTGATTGATCAGGCAAGCACCAGCCAAGCCTGGCTTATGGCTGGGCTGTGGGAATTGAAAAACTCTTGAAACTCATCAAAGGCATATAAGAAGTGGATACAGGTATTGTGTATGGGTACAGGTATTGTCCGGTGTAAGGGAACAAGTGTTGTCTGGCGTCTGAGTGCAGGTGTTGTCTGGCGTCTGAGTGCAGGTGTTGTCTGGCGTCTGAGTGCAGGTGTTGTCTGGCGTCTGAGTGCAGGTGTTGTGGTATCACGCCTCACGCTACACCGTCCTCACACCACGCCCGTAAAAGCGTGTTCATTTTAACGTTGCTGAGGTTCACCTAGTTACCTCTCAGCCAGACGTGTCGCCACATATTTACATTTTACTTATTTGTGGTAAAACATCAGTGATGGATATGTGGGGCAGCGGGCCTCCAGCAGTAACAGCCTGGTTGACCAGGCAAGCACAAGACGAGCCTGGCCCATGGCCAGGCTCCGAGAGTATATCGAAGGTATATCAAAGGTTTATTTAAAACACCCTTAGCTATCGTGCTGTTATTAACGTTCTCATTTTCAAGGAGACATTTCGTTGCCACACGTGTCTTCCCACAATTGTAATTTGCTCACCTATGGTATGTATATTGTTTGAAAAATATCTATATACATTTTAAACAAAAGTATCTTATGACTTGTTCATGCTTGAAACAAAATATAATGATGTTTAAAGCGGTGAAAAGTTTTTACGATAGTGAGGCTCAAGTTAGAGTATGTAGGCGAGAGGGAGATTATTTCCCAGTAAAAGTAGGTCTTAGACAGGGATGTGTGATGTCACCGTGGTTGTTCAATATATTTATAGATGGAGACGTAAGAGAAATGAATCCTCGGGTGTTGGCAAGAGGTGTGGGGTTAAAAGATAAAGAATCTAACACAAAGTGGGAGTTGTCACAGTTGCTCTTTGCTGATGACACTGTGCTTTTGGGGGATTCTGAAGAGAAGTTGCAGAGGTTGGTGGATGGGTTTGGTAGGGTATGTAAAAGAAGGAAATTAAAAGTAATATAGGAAAGAGTAAGGTGATGATAACCAAAAAAATAGATAACGGAAGATTGGATATCAGATTAGAGGGATAGAGTATGGAGGAGGTGAATGTGTTCAGATATTTGGGAGTGGGTGTGTCAGCAGATGGGTCTATGAAGGATGAGGTGAATCATAGAATTAACGAGGGGAAAAAGGTGAGTGGTGCACTGAGGAGCTTGTGGAGACTAAACTTTATCCATGAAAGCAAAGAGAGTATAATTATACCAACACTCTTGTATGGGTGTTCTCAAGTTTAAATAGGCAATTTTTCGTTTTTAAAAACAAGTATATATGTTTATGGAAGGCTAAAAATCACAGTGGAATGCACCTTCCCTAAAATTGCAAGAGGATAATTTTAGGAATGAGAACTCTCAGAAACTGACGTTGGCTAATGGTAAGAAAGTGAAGGTTAAGTCGAGTGTTGGTCAGCTAGTAACTCATTAGCGTGTTGGGTTACCCGCTTACCTGATTATACAGCCGCCTGGGAGCGAATCATAATCACCTGGAAGAATTGTAGATTATTTTAGCGTTCACAGTTGCTCAATACCATAAGAACAATCACTTAGGCGCATGGATCACCTTTGGGTGCATTTAATTAACGCTCTACCTGCAGTGTTGGGGGATTCACTCAACCTGATTGTTTGTTGGTTCCACTTATCAAACCTGAGTGTTGGCCGTCGGGGATAATTTGTTGCGTCCCTGGCCTGCCTTTACCCCGTGATGGATGATCTGGCAGTAAACACCGTACCTTATTATGCTTGAAATATTGCACGCATCTGACTGACCGGAGCTGTATGATGAAGTTTCTCTTGTGGATGATGTGGGAGAAGTGGATACTGGAGTGGTTGCGCCCACAACACTACCTCACACGCCCATCGTCACACCCCACTCTCACCACCCTCAAAATCCTTACTCTCCTCCCCACTCCTGCTTGCCACTCCCGTTCTTCCCACTCTCCTCCCCGTCCCTTCTAGTTTCTACTTACCCACCTTACTAAAGACAATACCGGATATACTCTTGTCCTGGGAAGGTTCAGTTATTACTGTCTTGTCCTGGGAGGGTTCAGTTATTATCTTGTCCTGGGAAGGTTCATTTATTACTTTCTTACCCTGGTAAGGTTTACTTATTACTGTATGGTCTTGGAAAGGTCTTATCCTGGGAAGGTTCAGAGGCTAATGTCTTATGCTGGAAAGGTTCCAAACTGGTGCTGCATACTCTAGTATGGGCCTGACGTACACGGTGTACAGTGTCTTGAACGATTTCTTACTGAGGTATCGGAACGCTATCCTCAGGTTTGCCAGGCGCCCATATGCTGCAGCAGTTATCTGGTTGATGTGTGCTTCCGGAGACGTGCTCGGTATTATACTCACCCCAAGATCTTTCTCCTTGAGTGAGGTTTGCAGTCTTTGGCCACCTAGCCTATACTCTGTCTGCGGTCTTCTTTGCCCTTCCGTTGTTTTCAGAGCTTATGCGTCAAGAGAGATATACTCCTTATAGGACATAAAAAGCGCCCGATTTTTAGATTTAAATTTAGCCGCCGCAACTTAAAGTTCATTACGCGTCCTACATGTTGTGTACGGTGGTACAAGATCACACACAATAGATACACAAAAGGTGCAGCAAGTAGGTCCCAGAGGGGTTAACAAACACACGGAGATATAGTATACGTTACAGTTTATATTTAATTGCATGCAAATTTATATTTGTTTAAAATATCAGGTATTATATTTTCATTAAGATACCTTGAAATACTACGTAAGTCGTTATACTAATCTCTGTTGATCAGTAAGTAGACAATCAAGCGCACAGTGTTCAAGGAAGTGGATAGAATACACACTACGCTGGCAGTCAGTGGAGAACTTGATTGATGATTAACACACATGTGCTACATTTGGCTAACTTTATTGTTGAAGTGTTTCGCCTACATAGTAGGCTTCTTCAGTCAAATAGAGGCAGCTAACCACGTCAAATACTATTTCTTCAAGGTTGATGGGCTGATTACATCTTCATTTCAGTACTACACTTGCTGCCTTAGTATTTGACTGAACAAGCCTTCTGTGTAGGCGAAACGTTTCAACAATAAAGCTACCCAGCTGTTGCACATGTACACACACAACCCGCACATATAAAAAAGAGAGGAGCTTACGACGACGTTTCGGTTGCACATGTGTCTAAATCATCAACTCGTCCGTATTTTATACCATTTTCAGTAGAACTTGATTGCCAGAAATATTTTGAATAATTATGACCTAAATTGTACACAAGTGTCCTCCCAACTATGTAACATTTATTCACTTTTTTTTTTAATTTCTGTTATACTGATCGTGTTTACCGTAGATGTCATCGTACACAGCGATCATGGTCACTTAATTTGTCACTTTGCATAGAAAGTGTTTACCTTATCTGTTACTTTAGTCAGATCATGTTCATTTTATCTGCCATTAAACACAGATCATGTTCATTTTATCTGCCATTAAACACAGATAATGTTCATTTTATCTGCCACTAAACACAGATCATGTTTATTTTATCTGCCACTTAACACAGATCATGTTCATTTTATCTGCCACTAAACACAGATCATGTTCATTTTATCTGCCACTAAACACAGATCATGTTCATTTTATCTGCCACTAAACACAGATCATGTTCATTTTGGCACCATGAAAAGATCATGTTAATTTATCTCTCACATTACACAGAGTTCATGTTTAAAACAGGATACGCCAAGCCAATAATGACACTCTTGAAGCTACTTGTCCTGTCTAGACTGGAATGTTGCTGTTTAGGAACAGTAGAGAATTCACTCTCCATGCAAATTCAGTCAAGCATCTAGATTATTGGGAGCACCTATGGTCCCTTAAAATGTACTTCCTGGAATGTAGGCGAGAAAGTTGCATCGTTATTTACAATTGGAAAATGTTAGAGGGATTGGTCCTAAATCTGCAAATCAAAATTACTCCCTACTAGAGTAAGAGACTCGGCAGACGGTGCAAAATACCCAAGTGAAATACAGGAATATAACATTTACGCTAGAGATAACACAATAAGTGTACAGGACCCATACATACATAAGGGAAATTACCAACGGATCCTTAATAGTTAATAGGTTTATCAGTTAAGTTTCTGATCAGCCGAGTTGTGGTGTCCACAGTTGACTGAGTGCGACCAGCACCAACAGCCTAATTGATCAGGCCATCAACCAGGAGACCTGATATGGTACCGGGCAGCGGGGAAGGGTGACAAGAATCGACTAGCCACCTACAGGTAGCTATCAGAATCCTCCTTAGTTAATGCTATGCGGTGAGTAGCATACTCATGCCACAACAACTACACACACATTGTTGCATTATGCACTTCTCTAATATTATATTTTGTACTCTTGCTTATCACTTGATGCCTTTATAGTATTTTACTGAAGCTTTAAAACATGTTCAAAAGTGTTTTTGGTAGCACCTAAAATCAATACAAGAGTTTTCCAGAGTGTGTCCCTTTAATGCAGGGGTCACCAACCCACGGCACTTTAAGTGATTTTATATGACCCTTTAAGATGCATCATATTTTGCCAAACTGTAGACAGGTCACACAGTCGATAAATAAGTTGAATTATAAAATACGGTTGACTCGACATGACGAGCATCGTCACAGTTTAAAGCTTAACACATGTTAGATGCGCCTCACGGAAAGAGAACCCAAATTCTGATATTAACTCCCCACAGGGCGGCGAGAACTAGGCCTCTGTTTCCAGTACTCATTCTTTTCTCCGCGTTTAGCTATGTCTAGTAGGCTGTGTTGCCACCAACAAATCGGTAACACCACCAACGACAGTAAGAGCAATTGCAGCATCACCAGCAGGAACAACAGGAAGGCGAGGTGAGAGGTGTGGCACGTACTTCACCTGTTAATTTAATAGTAATTAGATGACAGTTTATATCTCCATAGGCCCGCTGTCCATGTTTACGTAGCAGTAAACAGTCTTCTTCAGCAGCAGCAACCCTCAAGCACAAGTGCAGCGTTAAGGTACTGTGTAGTAAGGAAGGACTGGAGAGGCAGCACTGCTAATGATAACCTATCCTAACTTGTCAGCTTCAAGAAGGGGATATTCGCTGAACAGTGAGAGACAGCTTGAGTGTAGGAAGCCAGTGATAGCTTAACCTAGCTTGGGTTACAACACAGGGACGTTAGGGCGTCATTAAGCCCAAGCTTATTGATCGTAACCACGGTAACAGCGTTACCTATCAAGGTATGGCTGTCATGTCTGTCATCGTGAACTAACAAAACGGAAAGTTTGTCTGGTCTTCTCAAAATTTGATAAAGAAAAAACATTCATCAGCGAACAAATATATTCAAGAATGAAACAGCAAATTCAATGTTTAAAAGTAAGTTTATTTGGACACAGGTACACATTAGTACAATTATCATGCATAGTGTAAATTACCTAGGATAATCCAAACACGAGTACCTGTGCCTTAAGTCATCCCTATACTGATGATCCCTAACATGGAAATATACATATTAAGTTTGCTAACGAAATGCAACCTTATGTATCATTAAATATGAACATAAGAAAGGAGGAACACTGCAGCAGGCCTACTGGCCTGCTGCATACTAGGCAAGTTCTTCTCAAACCCAAACCCACTAACAAAAATATTTACCCAACCCATTTTCAACGCTACCCCAAAAATAATCATGTTTCTGTCACTTGTATTTTTTCTTATTTTTTTTATGTAAAGTAAAATTTATCTTTGACTTTTAGCTTTATATATTTAAGTTTACTCTTTCACTAATAATAATAATATTGTGCTGAGTTTCTTCACAGCCTGGCTGGCGCCTCCGTCTTACGATTATCGAAAGGAGGATCGAGCCTCCACCACTCCTTGTGCTTAATGACCCACATGGGTTTAGCACTTCTATCTCTCTCTCACACACACACACACACATACATACATACACACACACACACACACACACACACACACACAGCCCCCGGTGGCCTAGTGGGTAAAGCTCTTGCTTCACGCACGGAGGGGCCGGGTTCAATTCCCGGTGGGGCAGAAACATTTCGAAGTGTTTCCTTACATACACATACCCGATGGTGACACTATTCAAATCGCTAGTGCTCCCCCACTTAGAATACTGCTCAGTGCTGACGGCCCCGTTCAGGGCAGGAGAAATAACAGAGCTGGAACAAATCCAGAGATCGTTTACGGCTCACATGGAGCCATTGAAACATCTAAATTATTGGGAACGCCTTCAAGTCTTGAACATGTACTCATTGGAGCGGAGGAGAGAGAGATACATGATAATATATACATGGAAAGTACTTGAGGGCCTGGTCCCAAATCTGCACACTGCCATAACAACATACTGGAGTGAGAGATATGGGAGGAAGTGTAAAATAAACCCAGTGAGGAGCAGGGGTGCGGTGGGGACAATACGGGAGCACTGTATTAACATCCGGGGTCCCAGACTATTCAACATCTTACCAGAAGATATCCGAAACACGGCTGGAACCAGTGTAGAAGCCTTCAAGAGGAAACTGGACAAATATCTTCACCAGGTGCCAGATCAACCAGGCTGTGATGGATATGTGGGGCAGCGGGCCTCCAGCAGCAACAGCCTGGTTGACCAGGCAAGCACCAGACGAGCCTGGCCCATGGCCGGGCTCAGAGAGTAGATACTCTCGAAACTCTTCAAAGGTATATCAAAGGTATACACACACACATATATACAACAGGCCTAGTGTCTAATTGACATGTGCCTAGGACAAAATGGTAACTAACACACACACACACACACACACACACACGCCCCCGGTGGCCTAGTGGGTAAAGCTCTTGCTTCACGCACGGAGGGGCCGGGTTCAATTCCCGGTGGGGCAGAAACATTTCGAAGTGTTTCCTTACATACACATACACACACACATATATACAACAGGCCTAGTGTCTAATTGACATGTGCCTAGGACAAAATGGTAACATACATACATATATAATTCCCTACTGGCATGTTGTTGGTTGCTATGAAGCAATACCTCTGAGATTACCACTACCAACCATAATGCACCACCACCACCATAAATAATATTAATAACAACTACGTACTGTGGTTTCTCCGCTTCCACGTAGTTTATTACGAAATAAGTGAAATAAGTATAAAATATAAGCGTAGTTAACATATTCTTGAAGTCAATTACATTCCCAGCCTCTTTGTCAATTACACTCCCATAACCCCCTTTTACATACCCAAATTTTCTTTCCCTCTATTCCCCTATCCTCTTTATCTACCCCTTTACCCCTTTTCTCAACCCCCTTAACCCGATGAGCACCCTACCCCTCCCTGCCAGGACCACCATAATCCCTTCATCCGCTTAGCATTGTGGTCTTCCTTTATATTCAGCCAGTCGATACCCAGGGGCAAGAAGGTGCTCAACCACCTTCCAGGCCTTCAAGGGCGAGAATACAAACCAATCATTACGCGACTGGTAACTTTACAGCAAAAAAATGGGGAAAGAGTTAGGATTATTTTCTTTGTATTATCTTAAGATTTATTTCAATGGGATTTGATCGATAAGATCTAAGTGTTTGGTTTTAAATGTTCGGTTAAGCAGATGTGTTCTGGAGGGGAGGCGGCAGCTGGTAGGCCGGGTAGGCCTATTGACGATATATATAAAAGTGATACTGGTAGTAGAATTATAACTTATTTATTCTTTTATTATTAATTTTTTTTATTTCCTTCCCCAACCGCAAGTTGGTTATCGGTTAATGAAATCTTAAGTGTGTGCTGGTTCCGCCTTCCTCCCATGGATCAGCTGAGAATATTAATTATGATGCCTGGGATCAGCCTCGTGGTGATTGATGTGTGTGTGTGTGTTGCATGTTCGAAGCATGTGATCGCTGGCGTCAAGAAGTTCCTCTTATTTATTTCCCAGTATGTCAGCTTCATTTAAGGAAGACACCAAATCCAGTCCTGCTGCTTCACCTTCCCTCGTATCCCTGTAGTGTCTTTAACATGTTAGCTTGTGAAATTTCCCATGAAATTTCTGTGTGATCTCCAGGTCTCCCAATAAATTTCTTAGTGATAAAATTTTCCTATGATCAGTAGCTTTGCTCTTGTTGTATTTGTTCTCTGTTCTGCTTCCTCCGGATTTTTTTTACTGCTCTTATTATTTTCACATTCCTGTCTTGATTGTATTGTGTTCTGAGGAGCACTGAAGCGTCTGGGTGAGTACACACAGGAAGCGCCTCTGTCTCGCGCTCAGCAGATGGACGATCAAGTCTCCACCACGTCTTACCCTGAGTGACCTACATGGGTTTAGCGTTTAATATAAATTATTTTCTGAGGAGTTTTGTAAACTGATCTTATTATTATTTCCTCCACTCTCCATTATTCCTGGTGTATATTCTTTGAAAGCTTCTCTGTAGAGACTCTTTTAAAAACTCCATATCATTGACCAGAAGTGTCATTCTCTACCCTCAATCTCTTTTTCTCTCTCTTTACTATGTTATATCCCTCAGGGATTATCACATTAGTTTTTATTTCTGCAAACTGTGTTTCAGCAATGTCTGCTGTATCTGGGTTTGCTTCTAATTTTATCTTCATCCACTGTTATAGTTTGTAATGTCATCAGCGTTTGTTTTCCAAAGAATTAATGCCCTGTTTGTCTCTTTTGATGTACTTGATCTATGCCTAATGTCTGGGGATGGGAATTTCATCCAGGTTTTGGGGTCTGGTGGGAAGGTTGGGAATTTTTCCGTTGGTGAGGGGTGGGAGGGATTAGGGAATTAGGTGATGTGGTATCTAGTTTCACAGAATAGTGTTAGTGAAAAGTGGATAGAAGAGGTGGGTTTATGGTAAGGGGATGGGGAGTGGGGATGGACATTCATGTCTGTCATGTCTCCTTCACGTGGGTCTGGTCTACTCTGGTTGCTGGACTGGTCTGGAGTTCTGTTTGTTTGCAGTTGTTTCTGCTGTAGTTATATTTGCTTGCCTCTCACTCTTTTTCCAGTCTCTGTCTTCCTTCTCTTCCTCCTCCATCTTGCCTTTACAGAACCACCATTCGACAATCTTCTGATTTGCATAGATTTGTCTTCCCGTATAGCACTCATTAGTTCTTTTCTTTAATACTGTCTTCAGTGGTTTACTATTCACAAACCTCTCAGTTCTCAAGGAATTTAAAGTTCCATTTGACTCTTGGTTCCTTCCCACTTCCGTTTTTGCCCGAATATCATCATTTATTAATGCAAATCTTAAACATTATCGCTTAAGTTTCCTTCTTTGTTTATCTGTCTTCCTTTACTAACTTTCCAAGTCTTGTCCTTCATCACTGTCACCTTTCTATCTCCGTTGCCATGCTTGTCACACTCTCCTCTCTGTTTTTAGTATTTAAGTGTTGAGTAAAAGGCATCCGTATACTTAATGATGTCAATTAATTAAATATATCACTTCTTCCCTTTAAGTGCCTTTCTATGTTGTTCTAGTTGTATCTCGTATTCATTCCCTTTTCTCTGATGTCTCATTGCTTTTCTTATTTTCAGTTATCTCCTGCTGTTCCTCTGTGATTCTCTCCATCTTCTCTCGTTTCCATTCTATCTTCTTGTTGAACTTTTTTCAAGTTCCTCGATAATTTAGTAATACAGACCACAACATCTTGTTTGCTATTGGCTTCTAACGATTCCTAAACTCATTCTTGTTTCATACCATTCTGTTCACTCTTCCTTTCTTTCTCTCATCTCCCCTCTTCTTTGATGACAGTGATGGCGGTAGATTGACTGGTGTGAATTGTTAAATTTTAGTATTCTGTATTTTGTCAGTAATTGATTGTTATTATCGTAATTATGTGTGTCCGGGCGGGCAAGTAGGATGTGGTGTATGAAGAAGTAAATGATGGTGTGGGTGTGGTGTGATGTAGGTGGGTGAAAGGGTTTGTGAATGCTCAGTTAGGTGTACTAACTGTTTACTTCAGCTCAGTCTGAAAACATTTCTCTTTCTGACCTCTCTACCTCCTCTGGAACAGTCTCCGTTCACTCTGTCTTCCGACATCTTTTACGTCGTAATCATGTTTCCCTCTGATACTCATATCCACTAATGTCATCAAGTTATGTCTTATAAGTCTCATCTCTCTACGAGACCAGTCTCGTTGCGAACATTCTGTAGTTTTTGAACACGAGTAGCTAAGGTTTGCGTGCTGGGCTGCGTACGATGTCTTGACAAATGAGTGTGCAGCGTGGGTACCCTTGGGTGTGGCCCTGATCCACAGGTACTCGATGCCCAATCCCAAGCGGGACTGCCCAGCAATCGTCCTTTGTCTATGTAAGACAGATTTTTTCAAACAAAATTATTTAGAGCCACAGTGTGGAAGACAGACTGATGGGGTGTCGAGGTGAGGGCTGGTTCTCTTCGTTATATTTAATGAGTTGGGAGCTTAAGGCCGGACTACCTACCTGTGACTGGACTGTCTCACCTGTGACTGGGCTGTCTTACCTATGTTAGGTAAAAGACACATGTACAACTAATTCATTTTTTTTTGGTAGCAACGTTTCGCTCTCCAGGAGCTTTGTCAAGCCGTTACAAACAATACAGGGACACAGAGGGTATATATAAGTATTAGAGTGAGATGTAAAAGTATAATATAATCGTTGTAGGTAGTAATAGTAGTGGTGATAGTAGTATTAGTAGTAGTACTTGTAATAGTAGTAGCAGTAGCAGCAGCTATGTTATGGCGAGGTTTATTGTTTTGAGGAGAATTCTTGCTAATACTTCAGAGAAGATGAAGCTACCTTTATTATGTTTAATTGTGTTAGAAATAGCGATTAATGATGATTCAAGGCATTTACGTCTACGGAAATTAGGTTCTTTAATCACTAGTCGGGCGTCGTTGAATTCCAACAGGCAGTTGGCTGAATTCTGGTGTTGTACGCAGGCATTTTTCAAGTTATTTTTCTTATATGCATTAATGTGTTCATTGAGACGTGTTTCGAGGTTTCTTGCTGTATCAACTACGTATATTCTGTCACAGCCTCCACAGAGAATAGTGTAAACACCTTCACTGACTAGTTCAAGGTGCTTCAATTTTGTCCTAGTTAGATATTTTATGGAGTTGCTGGTTGCGATGACGACTCTAATGTTAGATTGCGCGAGTACTTTGGAGACGTTCAATGCAACCTGGCTACAAGGGAAGGATTATTACTTTGTTGGAGTGTTCTGTTTCTTTGCCGTCATCTTTTGCTTCCGCCCCGTCGTATGGCATTTGTTTAAGAACACCATTTTATCTTCAGAAATAACCAACGTTCTTTGTTAGACGCTTAGCAATTTCCATAAAATCTGTAGATCAGTTCCAGGCAAGTGCTGCCTAGTGATAGTATCAGCTGATCTACTCTTTATCTGTTCCATTGATAACACAGGACTTATGCATCAATCAGAAACAAAGTGGTTGGAGGCTGGCATCTGTGTTTTCCCTTGCTGGTGGTTCAGACTTTCTACGTTATCAGATGGAAGTCTGCCAGTCACCATCAATAGGCAGGAGAGAAGTTATCCAGCAGATGAGAGTCTTTCCCGTCACAACAAGAGGTAGCAATCTCCTCTTGGCTCAAACATCCATTAGTTTCTTCAAAGCTTTCGAGATATCGAGACAGGTAAATGGGCAGTGACCTTAAATTGCATACTTAAACTCAGTCAAGCACCTTAACTACTGGCTTCGCTTTGAAAGAAATAGGGAATTCGTTGATCTATGAACGGGACTTGTACACATAAAGGAAAATTAAAACACGGAGTAGAATTTATATGTATATTTCTCCTGAAAACACCCTCTATGGAACGTACATCCGAGAGGTCCGCAGTAAGCATACTCCAGTAATATTCGTCATATTTAATAGCTATCCCAAAGTAATTTAAAATGTTTTTCACATATCTCGTGGATATTCAGTCACATGTTAGTAAGTTAATTTTTACTAGTATCACTGGATGTTTAATCGTCGCCTCTTGTCAAGTCTCAAGTAACTCCTGTTTACACGATAAATAACGTAACCTGAAATATATAAATAGTATTCTTTTAAGATCAGCAGGAAGAGTTAGGCGGAAGTTACCAGCGACTTACACTCAAGGTAACGAGGATTACCCCAGGTTAACTTCCTGGCTAGCAGTAGTCAGTGTGAGCCAAGGAATAAAGTGGAGCAAATCTTATTATACACTTCAAATTGCTAGCTAACACTCATTTAGGTTCAATGCATTTTAGTTGGAAAGAATAAAGTAATGTAATTATTACTAGAATTTATTTTAGGGATTTATTACTGCCGTTCTACCTCGACCACTTTTTAAATAAAACTTAAACTTTTTCCGTTATTTTTATTTCACTTTATTTTCTTTGGCGCTTGGCCTACATCACACCTAATGTGGGGTCCACAAAGGTGTACTTGGGGTCCACAAAGGTAGTACTAGGGGTCCAAAAAGGTAGTACTGGGGGTCCACAAAGGTTGTACTGGGGGTCCACAAAGGTAATACTGGGGGTCCACAAAGGTAGTACTAGGGGTCCACAAAGGTAATACTGGGGGTCCACAAAGGTAGTACTGGGGTCCACAAAGATAATACTGGGGATCCACAAAGGTAATACTGGGGGTCCACAAAGGTAGTACTGGGGGGTCCGTGAGCTAAGTTCAAAATGTCAAGAGGCTACAGTGTAAAAAGTATACTCACGATAAGGCTGATGAAGATAAACTTTCAAATCCTATATTTAATGCTATTCCCTACTACATGTTTATGTGAATAGGTTTTCTCCTAGCTGATTTATATAAAATCAAAATACAAAAACAGGATAAATGTGGAACCTGATCCACGTTTAAAACTGTCACTGAACCTGAAATTTGAAACATAGTGTCAACAGAGCAGCATCAACCATCTCAATTATTTTATTGCATACTCAGTTACGTCTTTCAATTGAGAGTTAAAAATTGGAAATCGAGTGTGTTGTCAGTTTATAAAATTGACTTGTTGAGTAGACAGACCTTTAAAAAACCTGGGGTCCGTGGGAAAATTAATTTAAATAAAAGGGGTCACTGGTGGTGAAAAGGTTGGGACCCACTATTAGATCAGCGTTATATCTGGTAGGTACTAATATCCGACGCTCGATGTATTTAACTCATTATCAGCAAATAAAAATCTTACCACAGTTACAAAGAACTACTTGAAGAGGGAAGTTAACATGTGTCTTCAGATCGAGCAGTCAGGCTGTTCTTGCTGTGTTTGTTGATTTTAAGCAATAACTTCATCACTGATTAGGCTGGTTCTAAATCAATTTGTCTACTGCCGGGTCAGGAGAAAGTAAGAAGCACTTTAAATCGTCTATAGATAAATTAGATAATTCAACATTCCTTCCCTACTCATCTTCTAGGGTTAATTCTTGCCATTTTTCTTATCTCTGAGTTTTCATAAACTATTGTCATCTTTTCGTGTTGGTTATCATCACTGTCTCTCTAATGGTATTTCCACTCGTATTACTGTTGGTTTTTCGTTGTTTTTGTCGTCTCTGCCACATTTGGCATTCATACACATCATTGTTGTCGTTGTGGGTGGTTATTGTCTTTGTCTGTATTCAGGGAAGGCGCCGAGTTTCTATGCTTGGTGGAAGGGTGGAAGGGTGGGTCTTGGTGGCTCTCTGGTTGGAAGGAGAGGCTATGAGACTTAGTTTTGAAGCAATATTATTATTAAAATTTTTATTTAGGGGTCTCAGGGAACCCTAGGAAATCTTGGGGGGGCTGAGGGCTTCCCTTTCCACTGACATCACTGGTGGTGGTATGCGATGTTTTTGGCAATGGTGGTATTGTGCGGTGTTTTTTGGCACTTGTGGTGTTGATCTTGCTGGTGTTGGGAGCGTCTGGACCCATAAGAGAGACCATTTACATGATACAGCTGGAACATGGCAAGATAAAACCTGGGCAATTTGTGTTGTTCCAAGTAGTGTCACCTCCCTGCTCGACTCATGGATGTTCCTGACCTCGCAGAATCCTTGGCATCTTTCTCTTAAAACTTGTTACCTCACTTTGTGTGCTGTTACCTCACTTTGTGTGCTGTTACCTCACTTTGTGTGCTATTACCTTGCTTTGTGTGCTATTACCTTGCTTTTTGTGCTATTACCTTACTTTGTGAGTGAGCCGTTCTTGCTGCCTCCAGTCTTTATAATTAATAACCTTTCCCAGTATTGCGACTTATTAGTGTTGTTGACTTATTACACCTTGCTTATTATTGTAGTGGACTTATTACACCTTGTTTATTATTGTAGTGAACTTATTACACCTTGCTTATTATTGTAGTGGACTTATTACACCTTTCTTATTACTGCAATTCACGCTTCCTAAATTTATATCGTCTGAAATCTTATCTTTCTGCACTGTACGTCGAATATTACATGTATTTTTCATATATTCTTTTGCTTCTCTCCTAGCCCTTACATATGCACTCCCTTCCCTGACATGCATGCACTATATCCCTGCATGTCTGCAAGGTGACATGGTGTACACACATATTCAAAGTCTTTCTCAGCGGCGCCCTCGCGTGCACTCAACCATGTCTAATGCACTCACCCTCCATTATAGTTCCTGTTTATCTCTCTCTCTCTCTGCGTCTATTTTCTCATCCTCCTTCCTCTCATTTTTTAACTTTATTCCTCTCTTCTCTACTCTACCTCGCTCTGTTTAGAAAGAACAAAAAGTCACAATACCGTGACTGGAACAATACACACACAACCTGCACAGAGGAGTAGCTTATGACGACGTTTAGGTCCGACTTGGACCATTGACTGGTCACCCTGTCGGACCGTAACGTCGTCTTATTTGTATATAGTTCTGTTTCTCTCTCACCCACATGTGGATACAGTTTTATCCACACAGCCTACTCAGTAGGTTTCTTCAGTCGATTAAGAGAAGGCAGCGGAAGCAGTGATGTCGAAACGATAATTATCCGTTCATCACCCTTATGATTACTGGCCTGGGAGGAAGCCTGGTGGAGTAACAACACTTTAGAGGCAGTTATACCTTTATTAACGACTACGTTTCTCTCACGAAGCGGGCTTTATGAAGTGGCTTGACTTGTTACATCCCACTGTGTAAATTAAACAACGCGGTTAATAAAGGCATCCACTGACTCAATGTGATATTTACATACCATTCGAGTATTGGAAATCTTCGCGGTGATTTTGGTTTTCCTTCTAAACTATGATTGCTGAGAAATGTGCAATATGAGGGCAGCGTAATAATTACTTCTTAGCTCTCGTCTAACAGTGCTAATGATATATCCAGTTGCCGTAAAGACTCTAGCTATAAACGCTCTGGTCAACATCCTGGTAAATGACTGAAGTGACCTAAATGATGGCTACCCTCGCTACAATACTTTAAATATTTAGCAAAATTCTCTCCTAGACCGCATTGACACTGCAGAGACTGGAGACTTCCTGGTACCACGCATGTCCAACACTTGAGTATTTTTATTGCCGAAATGTTTCGCCTGAACATTAGGATTCAATTGAATACAGGCGAATATAAGGTCTGACTGCATGCCAGTACTCTAGGTTTGAGGGACTGACCACCATCTACCACGACTGACTGATTATATTAAAGCTACTGCATTTAATGTCTCCAGTGTAATATTAGACTAAACAAGCCTGTTCAGGCGAAACGTTCCGGCAGTAAAGATGCCCAAGTGTTGCACATGTCTTATTCTTCAGCTTGTTATATTGTAAACCATCAATAATATGATGGCCTGGTATGTTGTAGAGATGACTTCGAAGGTGCCTCTGTACTACCCCTGTTGTGCCTCATTGTTTTCTACAACCCGGATGATTTCTCCCGCTGGAGTGATGGATCTTGTAAGTGTCAACACGATTGCAGTTTGAACTCCGAGTCTTGCACCTTGAATCCTCCTCTTCTGTACTCGAGTGTCGCTTTTCCCTCGCGTCTCCCTCGACCCGTCGCACTCAGGCCTAAGAGATATCTAGTCCCTCTTAATTATCATCTCTTCCAGAGGCAGTCAGATATAATATTTTCAAATAATTTTGGTTATATTTAAATAAAGATTATTTAAGTCCTAAATGGTTAATTGTTTGTGGAACAGTTAACCAGTGAAGGTGTCCTCTGCTCAATTTTATATAGACTATTCCTGAAAATGGTTTCCATGAGGCAGCTTTAGAAGCGTCTTCTGGTCCAGGTCAAAAGTGAGGTTCGGGTCACGATGGTCTAATTATTTACTAAGCAACTCAGTATTAAAACATCGGTAGGAAAGTGTGAACATGTCTTCAAAAGTTTCCACCGTGACTAAACTAAATGTCAAGTATTATAGTCATTTTGATTAGACTGGACTTTATTTTTTTTTTATCTTACTTAAGAAGATAGAGATTGTTCAGTAACTTATAAATATGTCAGTTTGCCTTGTTAGTGAAAGTAAAAACCCAGAATGTTTTAGCGAAAATTTTAAATTTGCTTGTTACAGGTGAAAATTAAAACAGCACGTACCCAGATTTACTTTCAATCCTCTGAGCGCCTCGTTTCTGAGCCTTTCATGTATCCCTGTGTTGTTACTCTACCCTCCCTCCCTCCCACATGCACTAACAATGGTGAAAATTGATAATATTATCCTTGAAATGGGGAGTGGGAGAAGTGAGGCGGGAAAGCATAGCAAGAGATATGGAGACAATCTTGATTCAACGAACACTCAGAGATTACTGATGAAGTATATAATGCTGTAAGAAAGATGAAAAAATATATAATGAAGATATTACTTGGACTGGGAGTGATGAAAGAGGACATGGAGAAGTTTAGAGAAGGTATTAGAACTAATGTTGGTTTAGCGCTTTCTTTGATTATAATAATAATAATAATAATAATATTTGAACTAAATTTTGTGAAAGTAGATATACATAGGAGTTTCAAGGACAAGAATGATAGACCCAAATTGGGATGAAATACGTAGGTGTGTATGTGTGTGTGTGTGTGTGTGTGTGTGGAGAATGAGGGTGGGAAGATAGGAGATATAAGATGGTTTGTTTTATTTGATAAAGAAATTTAGTAAAAAAGTAATTCATGGAATAACATCGCGTTATTTGTTGTCAGGAATAATTCAGTTATTATGGGTATACCAGAGCTAAGAAATGAACCCCAGTGGTAGGAAAGGAGTAAGCATGACAAAAAAAGCTCAGTTATAAGTATAGTGAAGGTCGAGGAAAGAGTTCAGGATCTGGAGATAAGGAGACTAGATATAACTTTGATGAGTCCCGAGAGTTTTTCTACTCCCGTAGCCCGGCCATGGGCCAGGCTCATCTGGTGCTTGCCTGGTCAACCAGGCTGTTGTTGCTGGTGGTCCGCTAAGCCACATATCCATCACAGCCTGGTTGATATGACAGGTAGCAAAGTCTCCCGATGTAGACCATTATGTGGTGTTTTCAACAAAGAATTGGACATAATTCTTGGTGAAATTCAAAGTTTGAGGTAATCAGTGACTATTGGTAATTTTTTTTAAGGAGTCACAAGAGAAGAGATAAAAGACATCCAGACAAAGGTCCGGACAAAAATGCAGCATTTCTCCATTTTTCAAAACAGAATTAGTCTCATCCCACGTCCACATATAAATGACAGAAGTAGTCAGCCAGCCCACGGAACTCCCAACCACGCAGCTTCAGAAGAGAACATTCAGCCCATGGTCTGTCAACCAGTACTGTCACAACTGACAGTCAGACATCCAGCAAGAAACTCTTCTCCAGTCAGTAATCACTTCACTATATTCTGTATTGCCCTCAACCATCAACCCTGGCAATCACAATAGTAAACAAGCCTCGCGACCCAAATGGTACTGGAATCTACATAGAATCCCAGCACAACATTGTAGATTTATAGCAATATATTAAAGAAAATATTTGGAAAAATATGTAAATAATCGCTCAGTTTCTTCCAATTTTAGCTGAGGTCACGACCCTCGTGTTGGCAGCCACTTTATCAACAGCACAAGCTCTCCCTCAAAACATTGTAGTGTTCACTCCCACTCTATCTCTCTCTATTGCACCATATACACTTGCTTTTGAAAACAGTAATAATAATAATAATAATAATTATCATATGTGAATGTTGGTTTGTTTATTTTTATAACTCAGTCACCATAAAATACCATGCTACCAAACTTGGTCACAGGCTTCCTTGTACCCACCACCACGTCTTTGGCTATTCAGTGTTCCAAAATTTTAATTTGGGAGGGGCAGCGCCTCTCCTGCGGGATACATTCTTTGTTGAGTGACATCGTTTAAAAGCTCTTTCTTTTTATACTCATTTTAAACCATATACGGCATTCCAAAATTATAATTTGGTTCGTCGGTGCTTCGTTTAGGAGCAATTTTTGTTAAATTATGTTGGTGGTACACTAAAACTCTTTTTATAAATTCACAAACATATTTTCGACCTAACCTGACCATTTTTAATACAAAGATTCACGTGGGTATGACGCCCCCACGGGACCCGCCTCCTGATAAGGTGCAAGCAAGGAATGTCTCCTTCACACCCACCTCCTGACAAGATGAGAATGAGAGATACCTGAAGGATGTTTTCAGTGGTCAGTGCCCCCGCTTCCCGGCCCCAGACTAGGCCTCCTGGTGGATCAAGGCCTAATTAATAGGATGTTACTACTGACAGCACGCAGTCCATGTGAACCATGTTGGACTGCGTGCTGTCCAACATGGTTCGCATGTTGGATAGCTTGTTAAGAAATCACTTTAAAATTTGTCAGGTTTCATCTTGACAACGAGAGGTTTGTAGACAATTTTCCCTTATGCACGAAGGAAGGGCGTGGATAAGTCGGGTACCTCTGACACTCATCGAGTTCTCTCTTATTGCACCGTCTGCCATGTGGGTTGTTTTCATATGGAGTTATTATAGCATTCAGGTTTGGGACTAGGCATTCCAGGATTTTCCTAATGAATTTATGATATACCATTCTCAGCTACATTCCAATAAATTCGGGTGAAGAAATGGCTTAGCTCAGTTTGTCCCAGACTGCTGTAACCTTCAGTTGTCTTAGAGCACAGCACAACTATTTGACTTAGGAAATACATTTTTCTTTCTAACAACTAATATTTTTAGAATTAGTAGACATTTTCTCAGTCTGACATAGTTATCGCTGTATGTTCTTGCCAGCTCTCATGGGTTCAACTCAATACTTCACATCCCAAGATGCTCCCGAGCACACACCTAAACCTCTTAAAGGTTACTGAGGTCGGTAGCTGGTTCTTCAACATGTTCTTGAAATATATCCTGGGTATTTATCATTATTATATAACTTCTATACATGTTGATGCTTTCCCAGTGAGTCTTCATTATTATACAAAACATTTTTTTTTCCTCGCAGACGTCTCGACAACAATCGGTTGCAGCACCTCCCTGACAACCTCTTCACCAACTGCCCCGGTCTTTATAAACTGTGAGTACCCATGATTACGTCTTTGTCTATCTTGTACTAATTTACTAATCGTTTTAGTAGGTCACTTATGTTGGTGGTTATTGTTACCCAGTCTTTTCAAGTTTCTCATTCACCAGCTTTTGTTTAAACGTTACGTGGAATATACTGCACCTTGTCTACCAGACGTAAGAGTTGATGGATTTAGCTGGATCGTTGGCATCCACTCGTTAATTCATCGTGGTAAGCTTACCAAGCTTATGTTGTCAACAATGGTACACTGGTATACATCAGTCAACGGTATTGAAAATGGTATAAAATACCCACAAATTGATGAGTAGGACACGTGTGCAACAGTTGAGTATCTTTTTTGTTGGAACGTTTTGCCTGCGTGGTTGTCTGCTGTTGCTCATGTGTCTTCTCATTAACAGTCACTGAGGAAAACCACGTTGTGCGCTCTTTCAACACGACCCGGGACTTTCCTGCAATATTGAATAATTTCTCCCTGTTTACTTGACAGCTGTCTCTGAGAGTCTTGTTTACTTGACAGCTGTCTCTGAGATTCTTGTTTACTTGACAGCTGTCTCTGAGATTCTTGTTTACTTGACAGCTGTCTCTGAGACTCTTGTTTACTTGTTTACTTATATCTTCCTCCTTTAACCGGTCTTGTACCAAAACTATAATTTATCGCTTTTCTTAGTACGCTTGATATGAAGAGGGTTTCATAGTGGCGTCATTTACACTCTTACTGGTGTTATTATGGCATTGTACATTGATCCGAGTACCTTTTTTTAATATTAAAGTTTACACAAAATCACCTATGTATTTATGTATCTCTCATTTTTATTATTTTGTACATCCTTGTAGCATCAATGTGTCCTGCGAACTTGTGTATATATATATATGTATGCATGTATGTAGTGCCGAATAGGTAAAACTTGCGATTTTGGCTTAAATAGCAATGCTCTTCTTGCCGATTTGGGCAAGGGAAAATTTTTGTATGCAATTTCGCAAAAATCATTCTGAACCAAACGAAAAAAAGATATTTCATTGCGTTTGTTTATTATTAAATTATTGTAAACTTATATAAAATATGTTTGGTTAAATTAGGCTAAATTAAATTACGCTTGTTATAGTAAGGTTAGGTAAGTTTCCTAAGGTACTTTTGATACAAAATCATTAATTTTTATATTGACATAACGGAAAAAATATATATTTAAATGTATCAGAGAAAATTTTAGAAAGGACTTAATTTTAAACAGTTCTTGCTAATTGACCAGTTTTACCTATTCAGCACGATATATATATATATATATATATATATATATATATATATATATATATATATATATATATTATTGTAACCACGAACAAGTGGCATTGATCAATAAAACACCTAGCTCTGCTGGGTGCTTGATGGGTTAGAGTCCTTGGCTAGTCGCAGTGTTGTTATTGATCAATGCCACTTGTTCGTGGTTACAATAATATATATATATATATATATATATATATATATATATATATATATATATATATATCGTGCTGAATAGGTAAATTGGTCAATTAGCAAGAACTCGTTTAAAATTAAGTCCTTTCTAAAATTTTCTCTGAGACATTTAAAGATATATTTTTTCCGTTATGTCAATATAAAAATTAATGATTTTGTATCAAAAGTACCTCAGGAAACTTACCGGATCACGGTAAAATACCTAGCTCTGCTGGGTGCTTGATTCTTTGTAGGATTTCGTGGTCCTGTGAGTTAGAACGTCATGTGGTTTTCGATCACCATGAGGCGGGCTAAAAAACATGGGTTAGAGTCCTTGGCTATTCAGTGTTTTATATATATATATATATATATATATATATATATATATATATATATATATATATATATATTATATATGTCGTGCTGATTAGGTAAAACTTGCTATTTTGGCTTAAATAGCAACGCTCACCTTGCCATATAAGACAAGTGAAAATTTGTGTATGCAATAATTTCGCCAAAATCATTCTGAACATAACGAAAAAAATATATTTCATTGTGTTTGTTTATTATTAAATTAATGTTAACGTATCTAAAATATATTTAGTTGGGTTAGGCTAAATTAAATTGCGCTTGTTGTAATAAGGTTATGTAGGATCTCAAAGTTTCTCTTGGTACAAAATCATAAATTCTTACATTAACATAAATGAAAAAAAATATATCTTTAAACGTATAAGAGAAAATTTTAGAAAGGACTTAATTTTAGATGATTTCTTGCTAATTGACCAGTTTTACCTAATCGGCACGACATATATATATATATGTATATATATATATATATATATATATATATATATATATATATATATATATATATATATATATATATATATATATATAACCTAACAGGCTCTGAAACCAGGCCTGCTCCCCAACAACTACAAACAGTCGCACTGGGATGGCCCAATAGTAGAGAATATAGCCTCAGCAATGCTTCAGAGTGTGTCAGGGAAGGATAGAGCCCGCCTCCTTGCAGTGAGAGCTCCTCATGCAGGGACTTTCTTTTGGCTGTTCCCAACTCCAGCCTTGGCACACGCCTCGACCCACAGACCATCCGCATTGGTGTTGCCCTTCGACTTGCCGCCCCTATTCTCGCAGAACACAGGTGTATTTGTGGCAGTGAAGCAGCAGATCGATTCGGGTACCATGGTCTTGTGTGTCGTAAATCCGAGGGAAAGATTGCAAGACATGAAGAGGTTAATAACATTATCAAGAGGAGCCTCACAACAGCCGGATGCCCAGCAGTAAGGGAACCACCCCAACTATGCAGATCTGATGGCAACCAAAAGCGTCCAGATGGTATCACCCTTCAAGCCTGGACAGACGGCAAGCAGGTGGTGTGGGACTACACATGTGCATCTACCTTGGCTGATACCTATCTCCAGTACACCAGGGAGGAAGGAGGGGCTGCTGCCACCTTCAGGGAGTCCCAGAAGTCGAGAAAATATGGAGAACTTGCCCATCATTATATGTTTGTTCCCATAGGCTCAGAGACCCTTGGCTCATGGGGAAAGAGTGCATCTAAGTTCCTCAAGGAGCTGGGCAAAAGACTCAACAGGGTAACTAGGGATCCCAGGGCAGCTAGTTTTCTGTTCCAGCGACTCAGCGCTGCTGTTCAGAGGGGTAATGCATGCTGTATTCTGGGCACGCGCCCCAGCTCGGAAGACCTGGATGAGATTTTCGCATTATAATCAGTGACAAAGATGTAACAATATGTACTAGACATGTATCTCTCACCTCGTGTACTGTATATGCCATCTTTATATCAACAATGTATCTCTCAAATCTTTTGTACCATATTATGTATATATATATATATATATATATATATATATATATATATATATATATATATATATATATATATATATATATACATATATACAGATACTGTCTGTTAAATAAAAAATCTGTTAAATCAAGGTTCATAAAAAATTTTTTTTCTTCAACAAGTTGGCCGTCTTCCACCGAGGCAGGGTGACCCAAAAAGAAAGAAAATCCCCAAAAAGAAAATACTTTCATCATCATTCAACACTTTCACCACACTCGTACATAATCACTGTCTTTGCAGAGGTGCTCAGATACGACAGCTGAGAATAGTCCCTCCCAGCTGTCACTATCCCAGACCCCTCCTTTAAAGTGCAGGCATTGTACTTCCCATTTCCAAGACTCAAGTCCAACTAAATCAATTAACTGGTTTCCCTGAATCCCTTCACAAAATGTTACCCTGCTCACACTCCAACAGCTCATCAGGTCCCAAAAACCATTCGTCTCCATTCACTCCTAACACGCTCACACATGCTTGCTGGAAGTTATAATTACAGTAGAACCCCTGTATCCGCGAATTCAGTTTCTGCGGTTTCAGTTATCCCTCGTTTACCGTGGCCCAAAAATAACCCTTAATTTTGCTTAATAATGGCTGCAAAGTGCAAAAGTGATGCTGGCAGTTCTTCAAAGCCTAAGAGAAGCCATGAACCACTTCCCATCAATTAAACTTTATAATAGGTATGTGTATAAACAAAAAACGACTTACATGGTTCACTATTATCTGCAGTTTTGAGTATCCACAGTAGGTCTTGGAACGTATCACCCATGGATACGAGGGGACTACTGTATTTTGCAATAGAGTTATAATCTAATCTTGTTAATCTGGAAAACTTAGGAATCTAGGGTCTTCGTGATTAGTTGGTGCTCTCATAATCCAAATAGATTGTATCAGAGCCTCTCTTCTCCCCTGCCTCATAAATCACTCGCTACAGACAGCATATAGTTGTCAAGTCATGAATTGGAAAGTTTGAAAGAGACATAAACAAAAAGTACAGTAAATAAAAGAAACAGCACAGGTTATGCACATAAAAGAAATGCATAAGATGTACACTTGGTACTGTAAATGCAAATGTGAATTTTGAAAAAAAAATCTTAAAAATTGGTTTGACATAATCAGATTACTGTACTACTAGCATTAAACATGGTGGATCAATCAGATGATAGTATTGCAGCAGAAAAATACACATGGTAGTCAGGTGGTAGAAATAAGAGCTACACACGAGTGTAGAGAAGCATTTTGTCACTTGTGGGAACAGTCTCAGAAGTGTTACTATTTTTATCACCCATACTTATCTTTTGGTTAAATACAACAAATTTTATATGCACAAATAACTGTAATTTGACAAACTGGATGTTGTTCACAATGCCTCAGGGTGAGAGAAAAAAGAAAACTTAATCTTCCACTCCCAAAGCTAGCCTGCCTTGGAATAAACGACAGCTGAAAAGCTGGAATGCCAAGGCAGGCATTGACCATTTCGGTCAAGTCCACTAAATCATAACTGGCTGGTCCCTTACGGTGTCCTGCTCATCGAGTCGTTGTAGGTTCGAGTCTCCGCTCGTGCTAGAGATCAAAATCTTTGTCAATATTTCGCCTCGCTCTTCCCCAGTAATTCTATATATATATATATATATATATATTTAGGTAGTAGGTTGGTAAACAGCAACCGCCCAGGAGGTACTACCGTCCTGCCAAGTGAGTGTAAAACGAAAGCCGGTAATTGTTTTACATGATGGTAGGATTGCTGGTGTCTTTTTCTGTCTCATAAACATGCAAGATTTCAGGTACATCTTGCTACTTCTACTTACACTTAGGTCACACTACACATTCATGTACAAGCATATATATACACACCCCTCTGGGTTTTCTTCTATTTTCTTACTAGTTCTTGTTCTTATTTCCTCTTATCTCCATGGGGAAGTGGAACAGAATTCTTCCTCCGTAAGCCATGCGTGTCGTAGGAGGCGATTAAAATGCCGGGAGCAAGGGGCTTGTAACCCCTTCTTCTCTGTTTATTACTAAATGTAAAAGGAGAAACTTTCGTTTTTTCTTTTGGGCCACCCCGCCTTGGTGGGAAACGGCCGACGTGTTGAATGAAAGAAGAAGAAGATTATATATATATATATATATATATATATATATATATAAACAAATCGGTCATATTCCACTGAGGCAGGGTGACCTAAAAGAAAACCAATTTCCTTTGACATCTAATAGTTTATACAGTAGAAGGAGTTACTAGCTCCTTGCTCCCGGCATTTTAGTCGCCCAGATGGGTGTGGAAATATATATCCATGTACATATGCATGTTTAGTGTGACCTAAGTGTAAGTATAAGTTGTACCTGTTATCCTTCATGTTTATGATCACATTTTTAGATTTTGCCACTGAAGTGGCTAGTTTATTGTGCACCCCATATCCATCCTTTGGAGGGTAGCCCAAGAGCATATGAATACACAAAATACCTAGGAACTAAGCCCAAAAGGGTTAGGTGTACATTTGGATTTATATCTATAGTTCACTTATCTGTTACAAACAAATTTAGGAAATTTGCTTAGTATATATAGTATCTTATTTTCATTAATAAAATATATTGACATGTCACATAGATTATTATACTGTCTATCTCTATATTCCTCAATAAGTGGACAATTAAGCACAGTGTTCAAGACAGTGACCATATGCCTGACCACATAATTTGCATTATTAGTAATCCTACCATCATGTAAAACAATTGTAAGTTTCCGTTTCACACTCGGCAGGACGGATGGTTGCTGTCTACCAACCTAACCTACTACCTAGGATATATATATATTTTTTATTTTTTTTTATTAACACATCGGCCGATTCCCACCAAGGCAGGGTGGCCCGAAAAAGAAAAACTTTCATCATCATTCACTCCATCACTGTCTTGCCAGAAGGGTGCTTTACACTACAGTTATAAAACTGCAACATTTACACCCCTCCTTCAGAGTGCCGGCACTGTACTTCCCATCTCCAGAACTCAAGTCCGGCCTGCCGGTTTCCCTGAATCCCTTCATAAATGTTACTTTGCTCACACTCCAACAGCACGTCAAGTATTAAAAACCATATGCCTCCATTCACTCCTATCAAATACGCTCACACATGCTTGCTGGAAATCCAAGCCCTCGCACACAAAACTTCCTTTACCCCTCCCTCCAACCTTTCCTAGGCCGACCCCTACCCCGCCTTCCTCCACTACAGATTTATACACTCTGAAGTCACTCTGTCTCGTTCCATTCTCTCTACATGTCCAAACCACCTCAACAACCCTCCTCAGCTCTCTGGACAATCGTTTTGGTAATCCCGCACCTCCTCCTAATTTCCAAACTCCGAATTCTCTGCATTATATTCACACCACACATTGACCTCAGACATGACATCTCCACTGCCTCCAGCCTTCTCCTCGTTGCAACATTCATCACCCATGCTTCACACCCATATAAGAGCGTTGGTATAACTATACTCTCATACATTCCCTTTTACTTCCATGGACAAGGTTCTTTGTCTCCACAGACTCCGAAGTGCTCCACTCACCCTTTTCCCTCATCAATTCTATGATTCACCTCATCCTTCATAGACCCATCCGCCGACATGTCCACTCCCAAATATCTGAATACATTCACCTCCTCCATACTCTCTCCCTCCAATCTGATATCCAATCTTTCGTCACCTATTCTTTTTGTTATCCTCATCACCTTACTCTTTCCTATATTCACTTTCAATATCTTTTAGCCCAACACCTCTTGCCAAGACCCTCGCATTCACTTCTCTTACAACCCCATCTATAAATATATTGAACAACCACGGTGACATCACACATCCTTGTCTAAGGCCCACTTTTACTGGGAAATAGTCCCCTTCCTCCTACACACTCTAACCTGAGCCTCACTATCCTCATAAAAACTCTTCACTGCTTTCAGTAACCTTCCTCCTATTCCATACACCTGCAACATCTGCCACATTGCCCTCCTATCTACCCTATCATACGCCTTTTCCAAATCCATAATGCCACAAAAACATCTTTACCCTTATCCAAATACTGTTCACCTATATGTTTCACTGTAAACACTTGGTCTACACACCCCTACCTTTCCTAAAGCCCCTTGTTCATCTGCTATCCTGCTTTCTGTTTTACTCTTAATTCTTTCAATAATAACTCTACCATACACTTTACCAGGTACACTCAACAGACTTATTCCCCTATAATTTTTGCACTCTCTTTTGTCCCCTTTGCCTTTATACAAAGGAACAATACATGCTCTCTGCCAATCCCTAGGTACCTTACCCTCTTCCATACATTTATTAAATAATAGCACCAACCACTCCAAAATTATATCCCCACCTGCTTTTAACATTTCTATCTTTATCCCATCAATCCCAGCTGCCTTACCCCTTTCATTCTACCCACTGCCTCACGAACTTCCCCTACACCCACAACTGGCTCTTCCACACTCCTACAAGATGTTATTCCTCCTTGCCCTACACACGAAATCACAGCTTCCCTGTCTTCATCAACATTTAACAAATCCTCAAAATATTCTCTCCATCTTCCGATACCTCTAACTCTCCATTTAATAACTCTCCTCTCCTATTTTTAACTGTCAAATCCATTTGTTCTCTAGGCTTCCTCAACTTATTAATCTCATTCCAAAACTTTTTCTTATTTTCAACAAAATTTGCTGATAACATCTCACCCACTCTCTCATCTGCTCTCTTTTACATTGCTTCACCACTCTTTTAACCTCTCTTTTTCTCTCCATATACCCTTCCCTCCTTGCATCACTTCTACTTTGTAAAAACCTCTCATATGCTAACTTTTTCTCCCTTACTACTCTCTTTACATCATCATTCCACCAATCGCTCCTCTTCCCTCCCGCACCCACTCGCCTGTAACCACAAACTTCTGCTGAACACTCTAACACTACATTTTTAAATCTACCCCATACATTTTCGACCCCATTGACTACACTCTCACTAGCCCATCTATCCTCCAATAGTTGTTTATATCTTACCCTAACTGCCTCCTCTTTTAGTTTATAAACCTTCACCTCTCTTTTACTTACTGATTCTATTTTCCTTGTATCCCATATACCTTTTACTCCCACTGTAGCTATAACTAAAAAGTGATCTGATATATCTGTAGCCCTCTATAAACATGTACATCCTGAAGTCTACTCAACAGTCTTTTATCTATCAATACATAGTCCAACAAACTACTGTCATTACGCCCTACATCATATCTTGTATACTTATTTATCCTCTTTTTCTTAAAATATGTATTACCTATAACTAAACCCCTTTCTATACAAAGTTCAATCAAAGGGCTCCCATTATCATTTACACCTGGCACCCCAAACTTACCTACTACACCCTCTCTGCATGTTTCTCCCACTTTAGCATTTAGGTCCCCTACCACAATTACTCTCTCATTTGGTTCAAAAGTTCCTATACATTCGCTTAACATCTCCCAAAATCTCTCTCTCTCCTCTACACTCCTCTCTTCTCCAGGTGCATACACGCTTATTATGACCCACTTTTCGCATCCGACCCTTATTTTAATCCACATAATCCTTGAATTTACACATTTATATTCCCTCTTTTCCTTCCATAACTGATCCTTCAACATTATTGCTACCCCTTCCTTATATATATATATATATATATCCATTACGAGAAGTAGAATACTCAAACAGCCTTCACTTCTCCGAGGCTATGGGTCCTCAAACTTTCACCTAGAGGAGGATCTCCCTTCTTAAATAATATGAATTATTCTTCACCAATCCATCTTACAAATCATAAATGAAATAAAATCTCCCAGAATGTGAAAAGGAAATGGAAATCCTGACCATGCCCGGAGCCCAGGAAGAGGCTGACACGTCTGCTGAGCTGGGCCCCAGCCACAGACCAGCTGGACACACACCCCGGGCAAATGGTAAGGCCAGAAGGAACTTCCTTACCATGTGCTAGCTCTGAGTTTCCAGAACCTGCCGCTTGGTGGCAGGTTCTGCCGTGGTGTTACACATGTAACTCCACGGCATGATTCGTGGAACTTCAAGTGCGAAATACTAAAATTTTGCTGATTTTTTTCCCATAAAATGCAACTGTTTCTGCATTTTTTATTAAAAGTGTGATAATTTCCGTAATTTAGCTTAAAAAATTACGTACGTCAGAAAATGCCTTAAACTGTTCTGAAACATCAAAATATGCAATAAAATCACGCCTTTCTCCAAAGAACAGAGTTCTTTGGAGAAAGAGCTTATATCTAAGTGATTTTAAAGGCCTTAAAAAGTGCAGCATGAAGGATGGAGTACAGCTCTGGTAAAACAAAACACAGTAGCACTAACATCACTCATCATAAAAGTCTTTGACAGGGTGGCGAGATGCCAAATTAGAAATTTTACTGAAAGACATGTGGCCGGTACCAAGAGCCGGGTTGATCAGGCCAGTAACCCGGAGGCTTGGTCTGGGACCGGGGCTCGGGGGCGGTGACCCCTGGAATGGAAATATGATAAATGTAAGATAAACACCGCCCAAGTCAACGCGGATTTAGAGAGTCGAGATCATGCTTATAACAACTACTAAACCAATATGACAAAATCAGAGGATTTGGAAGAAAACCAAAATGCAGATTTGGTCTACTGGCTGAATATACTTGGCAAATGAGATCATGGAGTGATAACTCGTAAAATAGTCAGTAGACCTAACAGCAAAGTATGAATATGCATAGTCCTGTCCTTAGCGAAGTAAAAAGCACAGTACCTCAAGGCGCGTCTTGGTACATTTACAATTTCTCATCCTCATAGCAGATATAGATAACATTAGCTACAGTTTCGTATCGTCCTTTGCAAACGATACCAAAATTGTCATGAAAGCTGCCTCTGTAGAAGACACGGAAAATCTGCAAACAGATATCAAGAAAGTCTTCCAGTGGGCAGTAGAAAGTAACATGATATTCTGTGGTGAAAAATTCTAACGTCACAGAAGGAAGAACTCTACAGCTAAACACTGAATGCATAACACGGAAGGACCATCTTATTGAATGAAGGGAGCGTATAAATGAATTGAGTATAATATCATTTGATCTGTCATTTAGATCAATTGATAAATCCTGCGAAGGTCAGAAAAAATAACAGGGTGGATAATGAGAACGTAGCAAGAGAAATATTGCCAATGATAGCACCATTAAAATCAGGTGGGTTCTCTCTCGTTTATAATATTGATCATTGTTGACGTCTTTGCTCAAGGTAGGAAAGATATCTGAGATAAAGATATAATGCTCGTTTAATGTCTTCGTAGAGCCAGTCAAACCTTTAAACTACTGGAAATGCCTATAGCATGTGAAATATTCTCTCTAGAGTAAAGGAGAGATACCTGATAATATATACGTGAAAAATGCTTGGGCCTAGTTCTAAATTTACACACTACTATAATAACGTACTGGAGTGAGAGATATGGGAGGAAGGGCAAAATAGACCTAGTGAAAAGTAGGCACACCGTGGGGACAATAGGAGAACACCGTGTCAACATCCGTGATCCACGACTATTCAAACTGCTACCAATGGATACCAAAAATATTGTCGGAGCAAGTGTACAAGTTTACAAGAGGAAATTGGCTCACCACTTCTGCCAAGTGCCAGATCAACCAGGCTGTGATGGCTGTGTGGGCCAGTGGGTCTGTAACATCAACATCGTGGTTGCATAGGCGGTCACCAAGAAAACTTGGCCTCAGGTTGTGCCGCGAGGGTAGAAAAACAGGAAATCGGCCACAGGTATATCACATATGTCTTTAATTATTTAAACTTTTTTAAGATGTCGATAGGCCTGGTCTCAGACCGGGCAGCGGGGGCGTTGACCCCCGAAACCCTCTCCAGGTAAACTCCAGGTAAACCATTACAGAAGAACGAGTGTAAACCGAATTTGCCATTTTAACATAAATTTATCTGAACACCATTGTAAAATCGACCTATATGGAACACGAGTTTCTAATGCATTTATAATTTTCCTGTAAGAATTTATCATCTCTTTACGGCCGGAAAGTTTCTCTCTTAACCAGAGTTTCTTGCAGTTTGATCACACCAAGAACATTATGGAGACGATTTGAACCTTCACTTTTATCAATGATATTTATCAAGAGGAAATTTCATTTATTTTTTACTTCATTTGTTAAAAGGAATAAAAATAGCAAGAAGTTATAACATTAAGTGTGAAGGATAATAACAGGGAGGGATAACAGTGGGTAAACAGGGAGGGATAACATTGGGTAAACAGGGAGGGATAACAGTGGGTAAACAGGGAGGGATGATCGTAAAATAATAACAAGGAGGGATAACAGTGAAGGATAAGAGGGAGGGATGATGGTGAGGATTGACGATGAGGATAACGGGGAAGGATGACAGTGAAGGATAATAGGGAGGGATGACAGTGAAGGATAACAGGGAAGAGTATCGGTGAAATGTAACAGTTAAGGATGGCAGTGAAGGATAACAGGGAAGGATGACAGGGAAGGATGACAGTGAAGGATAACAGGGAAGGATGACAGTGAAGGATAACAGGGAAAGCTGACAGTGAAGGATAACAGGGAAGGATGACAGTGAAGGATAACAGGGAAGGATGGCAGTGAAGGATAACAGGGAGGGATGACAGTGAAGGATAACAGGGAGAGATGACAGTGAAGGATAACAGGAAGGGTTGACAGTGAAGGATAGCAGGGAAGGATGGCTGTAAGAGATAATAACAGAAAAGGATAAGCGAGAGATGATGGGGATAATAATTGGAAATATAATGAGGCATAATAGCAGGTATGGATAACCGGGAGGGATGACAGGGAGGGGATAATAACAGGAATGGATAACCGAGAGGGATGACATTGAGTGATAATTACAAGGAGGGGTAATAATAGGGAGGGATAACACTAAGAGATAACAGTGAGGGATAATAACAGGGAAGGACAACAATGAGAGATAATAACACTGAGGGGTAATAACAGGAAGGGATAACACTGGGGGATAAGAAAGAAGAATAACAAGGAGGAATAACTAACAAGGAGAGATAACAGAGGAGAGACAATAACCGGTAGCCGTAATAACATTAAAGGATAACCAAACAGGAAGGGATAACAAAACAGTGAGGAATAATGATAGCTGACAGATTGTAATAATAGACTGGGATAAACAGGAATAATAACTGGAAGGGATAAGACAACAGGCGTTAATAACAATAACATGTAGGAGTAACAGTAACAGGTAAGAATAACAGTAACAGGCATGGGTAACAATAACAGGCAGGGGTAACAATAACAGGCAGGGGTGACAATAACAGGCAGGGATGACAATAAAAGGCAGGGGTGACAATAACAGGCAGGGGTGACAATAACAGGCAGGGGTGACAATAACAGGCAGAGGTAACAATAACAGGCAGGGTGACAATAACAGGCAGGGTGACAATAACAGGCAGGGGTAACAATAACAGGCAGGGTGACAATAACAGGCAGGGTGACAATAACAGGCAGGGTAACAATAACAGGCAGGGGTGACAATAACAGGCAGGGGTAACAATAACAGGCAGGGGTGACAATGACAGGCAGGGGTGACAATGACATTCAGGGGTGACAATAACAGGCAGGAGTGACAATAACAGGCATGAGTGACAATAACAGGCAAGGAGTGATAACAGCGATACAACAGGCAGGGTGACATAACAGGCAGGGGTGACAATAACAGGCAGGGGTGACAATAACAGGCAGGGGTGACAATAACAGGCAGGGGTGACAATAACAGGCAGGGGTGACAATAACAGGCAGGGGTAACAATAACAGGCAGGGGTGACAATAACAGGCAGGGGTGACAATAACAGGCAGGAGTGACAATAACAGGCAGGAGTGACAATAACAGGCAGGAGTGACAATAACAGGCAAGGTTGACACTAATAGGCAGGGGTGACAAAAACAGGCAGGGTGACAATAACAGGCAGGGTGACAATAACAGGCAGGGTGACAATAACAGGCAGGGTGACAATAACAGGCAGGGTGACAATAACAGGCAGGTGACAATAACAGGCAGTGACAATAACAGGCAGGGTGACAATAACAGGCAGGGGTGACAATAACAGGCAGGGGTGACAATAACAGGCAGGGGTGACAATAACAGGCAGGGGTGACAATAACAGGCAGGGGTGACAATAACAGGCAGGGGTGACAATAACAGGCAGGGGTGACAATAACAGGCAGGGGTGACAATAACAGGCAGGGGTGACAATAACAGGCAGGGTAACAATAAAGCAGGTGACAATAACAGGCAGGGTGACAATAACAGGCAGGGTGACAATAACAGGCAGGGGTGACAATAACAGGCAGGGTGACAATAACAGGCAAGGGTAACAATAACAGGCAGGGTGACAATAACAGGCAGGGGTGACAATAACAGGCAGGGGTGACAATAACAGGCAGGGGTGACAATAACAGGCAGGGGTGACAATAACAGGCAGGGGTGACAATAACATGCAGGGGTACTAACAAAATTTAGGTAACTAAACATGAAGAGAAAATATAGGGAAAGAAACAGTCGTGGGGAGAGAAAAATAAATAAGAATAACAAGGGAAGATAAGGACGAACACGAGGAGGAGGAGAAAGAGGAAGAGGAAACAAAAAGAGTAAAAAAAAAGAATGATGGAGTGAAGTGGTATATGAGAAGAATTTATTTTGCTAATCAACTTTGATTACACCAGCAGTGTGCTGTTACTATATTCTATATGGCAGTTAAAAAGTGGGAACAAAAGCTATGTTTTCCCTGTTATCTTGTATCACACAGGATGGGTCACATGTGGTAGGGAAATGTGTCAGCCTGAGCCAGGAGTGACAGTAGAGCCATGAAGGTGTCGTCCAGCATCCACTGTGGGTTCAGTAACTACGGCAGCTTCGAAGGTTTTCCCTTCCACCAGAGCTGGAGTTACTATTACATGGGCAGAAACAACTGATAAATAGATAAAAAGATGAATATTACAAAGATGTAAGGCAAAGATAGATGGTCTCACATAGATGGAGAGAAATCGTATGCAGTAAATAAGTGAAGGAGAAAATTCGTATACAGCAGATAAGTCAAGGAGAGAATTCGTATGCAACAAATAAGTGAAAGAACTTGCATGCAACAAATAAATGAATGAGAGAATTTGTATGCAATAAATAAGTGAAAGAACTTGCATGCAACAAATGAATGAGAGAATTCGCACACAGCAAATAATTGAAGGAATGTAAGGCATGGAGGAAAAAATTATGTTAACAAGATGGCTTTGATGGCGAGAACTGGTAGCATAAATAAATAGAGGGAACTCGTATCACAGGAAAACCTGTGGCAAGGCATAGAAGGAACGGAAAAAAATGGTAACCGGACAACGATGGAAGAGAAGAGTTGAAAAAAAATATATGTTGTCGGACATTGATGAATGGAAGAGGGAACAGGGGAAAAAATAGGAGGAAGGGGACTAGGGAAGTAAGGAGTGAGGAAGGGGGAGAAGGAAGGAGTGAGAGGAAAATGGGAAGTAAGGGAGGAGGGTAGGAAGAAAGGGAGTAAGGAGTAAGGAGGAAAATAAAAGAATGGTGGGGGAGTTGGAGGTATAGGAGGAGGGTGAAAATGAAGGAAAAATAGGAAGTATGAAGGAAGGACACGAAGATAAGAGGAAGGAAGGAGATAAGGAAAGTGAATAAATAAAAGAGGATGGAAGTGAAGGAAAAAGGAAGGAAGAAAATGAAGCAAAAAGGAAGGAAGAAAATGAAGCAAAAAGGAAGGAAGAAAATGAAGCAAAAAGGAAGGAAGAAAATGAAGCAAAAAGAGAGATATGTAAGGACGAAAGAAGAGGAAAAAAATGAGGGAATGGCAAAGGGGAAGAAGAGGGAAGGAAGAATGACAAGAAATATAGGAAGTAATGAAGGAGAGAAGGAAAGAGTGAGGGAGGGAGAGGAGAGAGAAGGGAGGAAGGGGAGAGAGGGCAGGTGATGTATGAGGTAGTGGGTGTTATGACTGATGGCTGAAAGACTAGACAGTCGCCGTGGGCGGCCTGAGTCAGCTCCCTGGGGGCGTCCACAGGCAGACCGCCCGCACGCCCACCAGGCAAGGCCGCCCACACGCCCACACGACCCTCCCATCATCCATCAGGCCTTGAGTGCACAGCTACCATAATTGATCATCCACACTGATTCCGGCCGTCACTCCCTTTGGCGCACTACATCACTCTACTGTAAATGTTCCACATTATGAACCCTTCTGAGACGTTTGTGCTGCCCACAAACCTCCACGCCCACACCCCAGAGCCCCTAACATATTCCCTCTTCCCCTCCAGCCCACTGCCTCTCGGCCCAAAAGCTCACTTGTGGATAATTCATAGATTTTTACGATCCCATCAGAGATTCTATATCTCTTCGTTTCTCCTGTGATAGTCTGACGCGAATGTCTTCAACACCAGGCAACATTCTTCCCCAGGGGCCCCTCTTACATGGGGGCCCACACCTTGGGACCCCCAACTTGGGGCCCACTAGGTTCTTACGGCCCTTCAGAAGGGGCCAGGAGGGAACTGCACCAAGACAAGAAGACACTGAAGAGTATGGAGGCTTTGATGGGACCACGAAAACCCATAGAAACAAAGTTGAAGGAGATTCAGTGAGGATCATGTGGAAGAACCAGACAACATCAGGAAGGATCAAGTAGAACATCAGGGAGGATCAAGTAGAACATCAGAGTGGATCTAGGTAATATATGGAACTATCAGCTGGCAAATGTTGCCAGTAGCCGACAATATGAGGTTCATAAGTTGACACCCTTGGTCACAAGAAAGAAAGAGCCATCGACACATGGAGATAATTACTGCCAGTACAGTGAAGAACCATAGGTACCAGGAGATGATAATGACTGCCAGGACAGTGAAGAACCATAGGCACCAGGAGATGATAATGACTGCCAGAACAGTGAAGAATTATAGGCACCAGGAGATGATAATGACTGCCAGGACAGTGAAGAACCATAGGCACCAGATGATATTTACTGCCAGGACAGTGAAGAATTATAGGCACCAGGAGTCTACCTAGAAAGTGTTCTGGTAATCAACGCCCCCGCGGCCTGGTCCTCCACCAAACCTCTCGGTGGATCAAGGCCTGATGAACCAGGCTGTTACTGCTGGCCGCACATAGTCCAATGTACGAACCACAGCCCGCCTGGTCAGGTACTGACTTTAGGTATCTGTCCAGCTCCCTCTTGAAAACAGCCAGGGGTCCGTTGGTAAACTCCCTATTGTGTTTTCTCTTAGTGTCCTCATGGCACCCCTGCTTTTCATTGGGGGTATGTTGCACCGTCTGCTTAGTCTTTTGCTTTCGTAGGGAGTGGTTTCTGTGTGCATATTTTGGGACCATTCTCCCTGAGATTTTCCAGGTGTAGATTATGATGTATCTTTCTCGCCTGCGTTCCAGGGAGTATAGGGACTTCAAACGTTCCCAGTAATTAAGGTGCTTGATCGAACTAATACGTGCGGTGAAAGTTCTTTGAACATTCTCTACATCTGCTATTTCACCTGTTTTGAATGGGACTGTTAATCTACAGCAGTAGTCCAGTCTAGAGAGAACAACTAACTGAATGAGGATCATCACTGGCATGGCATCCCTTGTTTTCAAAGTTCTCATTCTCTATCCTATCATTTTCCTCGCAGATGTGATAGTGACAACTGTTGTGATCCTTGAAGGCGAGATCCTCTTGACATTATCACTCCCAAGTCCTTCACGTTAGTTTTTCGCTCCATTTTGTGGTTAGAATTTGTTGTATACTCCGTTCTAAATATTATTTTCTCAAGTTTTCCTTAACTGAGTAACTGAAATTTGTTTTCAGTGAACATCATATTGATTTGCGCGGCCCATTGGAAACCTTCTGGCCTCGGGGGCGTTGATCCCCGAAACCCTCTCTAGGTATACTCCAGGTATCCGCTAGGAGAATTGTAGTGTCCTCAGTGGATGACACACTCGTGCAGATTCTAGTATCGTCTGCAAAAGAAGACATGATAATTATTGCCAGATCAGAGGAGAACCATAGGCACCAGGAGAGACTAAAGTAAATCTTCCACTACAATGAACTGGAAAAAGAAGCTTTTATTTACCTACATGCACTAAGTGCAGCTGTGGTGCTAATGTAAGAACAGTGAAAATGATGTCCATAGGCTATATCAAATCTTTAATTGATTATGCTTCGCCCATGTTAATATTAGCTAAAAAAAATTCTTTCTGGCCCTTGGACCTAATAGAGATTGTATCTCCATATTATACTGAGTATAAAAAAATACTACAGTGAAAATGAGAAATAAAACCTGAGCGCTTTCATGTGCTTACACATCTTCATAGAATGTTTGTGTCAGCACATGAAAGCGTTCAGAATGAAGCCCTCAAAATTATTCTTGGCTGTCCTAAATTTAACAAAGTTTTTAATATGAGGAATGAGCTTAGTGTTCCTAGTAGCAGTAATAGGTTTATTGAGATTATCATTGTACATGGAATGACCCAGACACTGTTACCACAAATTTTACTAAGTGTCTAAAGCAAATAACAGATCCAAATGGTTTGTGAAAATGCGTACTCGTATTACGTTTTATAATCTGCATGAACTGTATCACTGTAGACAACAAAAGAAGGATTTCGCCCCTCAATGAAAGTTGTATTCATTTAATATGACATACCTGCAAGCCCCTCCCAAGAAGCTCATCACGGGTTATTCCTTCCTTAAATCACTTGCAAAAGCAACTGCTTGAGAAGAAATTTCTCGCTTTACTGTTCGTAATAATTTATCACAAATGAATCTAAGCAGGAGTCTACTGGCAGGGCTACATCTGCTCTTGTTACCATCTCCTAATTAAGAACTCTAGCAACTATGTTGAGTTAGGCGCAAGAATTAACAACTGGGCGTCTACACTACAAACTAAATTGTTTGACATCCTAATGACGTTAAAGTTAACTTATGACACTGAGCTTGACTGATCATAATTATTACTGATTCCATGTCATCATTGAAGACACTTGACTTGCATAATGGCTCCTAACAGCATGCTCATTGGAGAAGCCAGGACGGGATAGTGAACGGATGGGTGAGAGGGTAGGTAATAGGGAAAGGGCAAACGAGTAGGTGTGAAGACGAGGGAGAGGGTTAGTGGTATGGAGAAGGTGGGTGGAAGGGGGGATGGGTAAGGGAGACGAAGGGTGGTAGAGGCAAGGTAAGGGAGAAGGTGGGCAGCAGCCGCAGGAGCAGCAGCCTCGGGGAGGCTGTGACCCACAACAATACTTCAAGATAACGTCAACACCATCTGTCATTACTAGAGATGACTGAGAAGACCACTCGTCGTCGTCCTCCCCAGGGGGTGATGAGCAGGACGGCTAGTGAGCTGGAGTGTTTATATGTCGTCAGTGATGGAGACAACTAGTGGGCGGGAGTATACAAATGTCGTCAGTGAATTTACCCATGTCACTATTTATTCCTCATATATGTCGTTTATGTACCTTGTGAACCCCCAATTCTGACCCTTGATGAACACCGCTTGTGATAAGTCTGCTTACCACCTGAATATGCAGTATGCAAATCAGATACAACAAAAATGACAATGTGTGTAGTGACAAAACATTTCTTGGATTATTTTCCATTAATTAAATTTCTTCAGGTAGTAAAAAAAAATGGTAAAAACACCCAAGATATGTTCTGTCATATCTTCGTCCATTTAATAATATTTGTTTAATCTCTACGAGGAATATAATCTTCTTAAGCATCTCTTTAATATGAGGAAGGAGCTTGGTCTTCCTAGTGTCAGTGATGGGATTTTTGAGATTAACACTGTACTTGTTATTAGAATATTAAGAAATGAACCAGACAAATCCTACTAAATGTCTAGAAGCAAATAAACACAGATCTAAATGGGTTGTGAAAATATGTATTAAGTTGTATAGCCAGCACGAATTGTATCACTGTAGACAACAAGAGCATTTCACCCCTACCTGAAAGTGGCATTAATTTAAAGAGTTCCCCCCTCCCCCAAGAAGCACATCACTAGTAATTCCATCCTTAAATCACTTGCAAAGGCAATTGCTCAAGAAGAGATATCTCTCATAACTGTTAGTGATGATATATCACGAATTATATACACTGATAGATGTAAATAGGAGTGTACTGGCAGGGCTGCATCTGCTCTTGTTGCTGCCTTCCTAGATAAGAACTCTAACAACTATGTTGAGTTAATATAAGGAATAAGAACTGGACGTCTACACTGCAAACTGAATTATTTGCTATCCTAATGGCACTACCTGGAGACCTGGAGTTTACATTTAGAGGGTTTCGGGGGTCAACGCCCCCGCGGCTGGTCTGAGACCAGGCCTAAAGTTAAGTTTTGACACTGATTTTGATTTTGATTATAATTACTGATTCTGTGTCATCACTGAAGACTCTTGACTCTCATAATGACTCTAATAACATGCTCATTGGAGAAACCATTTATAGATACTCAGAGCAGAGAAAAAGAAATTAACGTGCAAATTGGGCTCCATCACACACTGAATTACTCCATCATGATAAAATTGATAAGTTAGCCAAAGAAAGTACCCTGAAGGAAAGATAGAATATAACTTCGATATGTCTGTGTCTAGCATTAGGAATAATATTAGGGGAGAGGTAAATAATGAAAGTGAATATCATAGGAATGCAGTTAGAAGCCTGAGTAGATCTCTCACTTACTGTAATAATATGAAGGCAGATAAGTATGTTTACAGAACAACTTTAAGTCAAAAAGACTGACTGACGCTGTAGAGGTCAAGCTTAGGTTACAAGTACTTCTAGCAGTTTGCCAGACACGCAGAAGATTATCACAAACCACGGTACGGATGGGGTTAGATCCCATGGCAAGTGATCACACTTGCAAAGTGTGAGGTCAGTCTAATGATGACTTTCTTGAACACTGTGTTCTTCATCGTCCACTTATTGAGAACATGGAGAAAACGTCTGTGATATTTCAAGGTATTTTTAAATGACAATAACTTACCAGACATATTAAGCATGTATTCTAAATTTTCTTGCAAACACACAAGACAATTGAAGATATAAATGTAGGTGTGCACCTGTTTACCCTTCCCTTCTAGGCTTAGTTCCTAGGCCGTTCACAGGAAAGATATGAGGTGCACAGTAAACTGGCTGTCCTCGCATGGATGTTAGTTTGCCATCGAGATGTTACTGTCTGTTAGACCTCCTGAAGCTTCATACAGACACTGATCATTACTTTTTCCCCTCGTGAAATGGTACTCCACCTCCTTTGTCATTATTTTAGATAAATGGTTCTCTGAACCATTTATCTAAAATAAATGGTTCAGAGAAGCATTTATCTACAGAATCTTGAAAAGACTGATGGTCTCTGATTACATCGACTACAGACTGAAGGACTCGTTACCTCAAACTCATCCTGATCTTCAGCCAGTCTTCTTTGTATTGGACTGATGAAGCCACTGTGTGGCGAAACGTTTCCATAATAAAGATACCCAAGTGTTGCACTTGTGTCTAATTTAACCTCTGTCATTATTTCCCTTAGTGTGAAACAGTATATTATCCTGTTTCAGTCATTCAACAGACATATCCCAGCTATTTATAATTAAGTTTCGGTGATTGCAATAACTCCTTTTTCCTGTTATTGTTGTTAGTTTATTTGATGATATTTAGGTTTATTTTCTCATATCTCTGTTATATTTTTGTATACAACTTTGTTGGTCCGTTGCAGTAGCTGAGCTGAGAGTCACTGTAGCACAGCGAGGTATGGAATATGTTTTTATTATGTCTTGGAATATGTTTTTATTATGTCTTATGATCTTGAGGGCACACAATGTTATGGGTGGATTCTTCATTCAACTGGTGACTTAGAGCCACGGGAAAGTGGATGATGGCCATCATTTGTAGGGGCGAGGAGGTAGAGATTCCACGGTATGCTGGGGGTGGCCTGGGGTCTTCCCGAGGGCTGGTGCGTACGAAGGTCAGGGGTAGTGGGCGGGGCGGTGAGGACTCCAGGTGGTGTGAGGGTGGAGCTGGGGGCGACCTGTGGTCCTATCCAGGGGTGGTGTTAGTTAAGGTTAGGGGTAGTGGACGGGGCGGTGAGGATTCCAGGTGGTGCATCTTGGTTGAAACAATGACAGTGGTAAGATAGTAACATCAAGACTGAAACAACGACAGACTCGTCCTCAGATTCACAAGTTAGTGGTTACTATCATGAGAGGTAACTTCCTCATACATGATTTAATAAGTAAAAACATAAGGAATTATCTCCCCGTGATACGTAACTTCCCGTCTCGTGCACACTGGTCGTGTTTACTCCCCAAAAACACATGATCTAACGATCAACGAAACCAAACTTAACCTACGTAACGTGTATAGGGAAATAATGAGAAGTCTTGTGAAATCCTAGGCTTTATTAATAAATTAAAAGTACGTATGTTACTTACGTCTGGAGACACAGTTAATATGTGGTATTTTGACTTATTCGTATGTTGAAATTCCTGATGAGATGAGTAACTTACGAATATAAAGATGGGTCAAGTTTGCTGCCCCAGCTGGTCTTTTGTGTTCAGGCAGACAGAAGACCGCAGTGTTGTGTCGCTTGTCTACCTCTTGTCTTTTCAGGTCATGGCGTCCTACGATTAGGTCTCAGTCCTGGTCTCAGCCTGATTAATCAGGCTGTTAATGCTAGCAGCATTGAGGCCAAAGTAGGCTGATTCGGAACTTCTAGAGAAACTTTTGAAGTTCCCACATGAAAACAGCTAGAGGTCTGTTGGTAATATTACTCGTGTATGAAAGGAAGGTGTTCAAAAGACTTTACCTGTGGCAAGATATTATACTCTTTGTACCCTTCTTATCACTGGGGGTATTTTGCACCATCTGTCGAGCCTCGTGATCGACAGATGGTGCTGTTCAACAATGGTTTCGAACCTTTCGTTTAAGTTTTGGTTTTCCTAATTACCTCTGGGAACTTTCAATAGCCATTTGACATTGACAATCTGATGAGGGTTTTTAACTGATGCTAGTTTTTCTGTGTGATAATATTTGTGTTGTGCGCTTGTTGTTGCTTGTGGTTTTTACTTGTGTTATATAGTTTTACCTTAGGTGTTCCTCTGTATATTTTATATTGTCATTAATAATGAGTGATAACACAAGCAAAATCTTAAGTTTTATTCTTTACCTTCGATATTAAGGCTTCCTGCTCAGTAAGGTTACCTACTTTCTACCTTCCTATATATTTTTTTTAAGCAGTTGAACTTGGGATAGCATAGCAGAAGAGACGCTCGGTTCTCATCTCGCCACACTCCATCCATAAAAAAAATTGAGTAAAATGTCACTACGTATAGAAAAAAAGTGCTTAGATATTTAATAAGTACAGAAGAGCTTCTACCATTAGAACTATAGGTGCGTATCATTAGAACTATAGACCTACTGTGTCAGGTACTACCTAACAGCTATAGACCTGCTGTGTCAGGTACTACCTAACATTAGAACTATAGACCTGCTGTGTCAGGTACTACCTAACATTAGAACTATAGACCTGCTGTGTCAGGTATTACCTAACAGAACTATAGACGTGCTGTCAGGTACTACCTAACATTAGAACTATAGACGTGCTGTGTCAGGTACTACCTAACATTAGAGGTATTATTACTGTACCATCACTTACCGCACTCCCCTGGGTGGTTCATGGTCGATCTTCTCTTAATGAACTATGTTGTTTTTGCAGTTTCAGTGGTCGGTTTGTTTACGTGTTCTATAACTTGCTTTCCAGAAGTTTAATGTGGTGTAAATAGAATCGAAGACGGTGTTGCTTTTCTTCTGTGGTTACCACTAGTTAATAATTGTATTGTTTCTTTCACTTATTTTTTTCTGGTGTAATATAGGAAGACTTTTTTAAAGTTTACGAAATCGCAATAACGCGATTGCAAACAAGCAACGGAACGGGCGGGGAATGAACCCATGGAAACCGAGGCTTAAAACTCCAGGCCGAGAGGTTTACTCACTGGCCCGGAGTTTTAGGACTTAATTGCAATGGGTTAAATACCAACCCATTCCTTGGTTTCTTTAAGGTTAGTTTTGATGCGAGGAAATTCTTTAAAATTCTCTTTTTCTTCATTTTTCTCTCGTTCCCTCTGCAACTACCTTGACACAAGTTATTTATGTTTACTAGCGTGTAGTTGGTACCCCTAACTAGCGGTTTTTTCGTACATGAGTGGATTAGTTTATCCGTGGTCAGAACATCATCCATTATATTCCGTGTTTGCTTGATGAATATATCGATAGAGAACTCTAAGTGTAAAGGGACCCCAACTAAACACCCTTCGTGCATAAAGGGATTACCAACAAACCCTAACTGTCTTCAAGAGGAAACTCAACAAATTCTTCAAAACAGTTCCTGATCAGCAGGGTTGTTGTGCACATGCTGGACTGCGGTTAGCAGAACCAACAGCTTGATCGATCAGGCCAGCAACCTGGAGGCCTGGTCTGGGACCGAGCCACGGGGCTGATGACCTCCGGAAGCGACTTGGGTAACCTACATGTAAAAAAATCTTTTGACATAGATTTAAGTAGTAATGAAACCACGAAACAAGTGGTATTGATTCATTTACCAAACTGCGGCTAGCCAAGATTCGATCCCACGTCACATTGTACCTCCTCAAGAGACAAAACAATATGTGCGTCGCCCTAACTACTCAGCCATCGATCCTACAAGAACCATACACCCAGCAGAGCTAGGCGTTGTTCATGAAATTAACACTGAGTTAACCACTACCATGAGTGTCTTCGGACCATGAACAACGCCTAGCTCTGCTGGGTGCATGGTTCTTGTAGGATCGATGGCTGAGTAGTTAGGGCGACGCGCATATTGTTTTGTGTCTTGAGGCGGTACAATGTGACGTGGGATCGAATCTCGACTAGCCGCAATTTAGTAAATAGATTTAAGTATGTATACAAGTATGTATTTAGATATAAGATGTTAAATGAATTTATACGGGTTGATGTGGTGATGGTTGTTGTGGGAGAGCAGTATGGGTGATAGTGGGGGGGGGAAGTTAATAAGTAGTGGTTGTGGTAGAGAGGACAATTAGTGATGGTTATATATAGTGATGGTTGTTGGAGAGGACAGTGAATGATGGTTGTTGGGGAGGACAGTGAATGATGGTTGTTGGAGAGGACATTGAATGATGGTTGTTGGGGAGGACAGTGAATGATGGTTGTTGGGGAGGACAGTGAATAATGGTTGTTGGGGAGGACAGTGAATGATGGTTGTTGGGAAGGACAGTGAATGATGGTTGTGGGGGAGGACAGTGAATGATGGTTGTTGGGGAGGACAGTGAATGATGGTTGTTGGGGAGGACAGTGAATGATGGTTGTGGGGGAGGACAGTGAATGATGGATGTTGGGGAGGACAGTGAATGATGGTTGTTGGAGAGGACAGTGAATGATGGTTGTTGGGGAAGACAGTGAATGATGGAAGTTTATTTTTATATTACAAAATTGGATACACCTAATTCTATGATAGTTACAGTGGGAACAAAAACTGTTTTTCATGTTCCATCATACAGGATGGAGTACGTATATATGACTGAAATGTGTTAGCCTGAGCTGGGAGACCAGAAGGGCAGTGAAGGTATCGTCAAGTATTCCATTAAATATTTAATAGCTACGGGATATTCAACGGTTTTATTTCAGCAGAGCTGGAGTTAATATTACTTAGGAATTTTCTGCTTTCAGGATACCTTTGAAGAGTTTCGAGAGTTTCTCTACTCTCTGAGCCCGGCCATGGGCCAGGCTCGGTGTATCCCAGTCTGGTTGATGTAGTGGGGTGGGGTGGGAAGAGGTTAGTGGTGGTTACGCTAATAGTTGTTGGGGAGGGGTTAGTAGTAATGGTGGTGGTGGAGGGAGAATTACTGTACGTTAATTCGTGGTAGATGTGATGGTAGAGAAGGTAGTTACGGGCGGTGATGTCTACGTTGGCCTGCCATGTGGGCGTGGGAGGCCGCGTCTGGTAGTGGCCTCCGCCCAAACACGCCCATGTTATGCAAACAGTGAGTGATTGAGTGGGTCTCGACCTCTCTGCCCTCTCACCCTGTGTGAGGGAGACTCCTCATTCTCCATGTTTTTCTATCTATTTCCTTGTTCATAATTTACATGTCTACTAACTTGCATTATATCTTACTCGTTCTTCTGCCTGTCGACTTCTGCATTCTCATCTCTCCTTTATTGCCTCTACTCTAGTTCTGGGACTTGGTCTGTGTTTATATAGCCGTCACTCTGTCTACTGACTTTTTCACAGTGTCGGGATTCTTACGTTACTCTGGGCCACTCGTTTGCCGCACCGTCTGCCCGCACTTCCAGCCTTTTTATCATGTCCAATTTTCGTTTCTTTCCTTACTCGTATTTCACTATGTCAGTTCCTTGATAGGTGTGTTTTGGGATGTAGGCAGTCCAGCACTCACTGAGGCTCGTTCATCATTCACTGGGGCAGAGTTACACAAAGGTAAAGGATGGTGTTGGATAGTGTCAGCAGGGTAGTTTGTGTGTGGATAGGGCAGGAGAGGGAAGGGAGACCATAGCACCACGAATGGACAGACAGAGGTAGCTTGGGTACAGATGAGGGAGAAACAGTAATAAAAAAGCATTAAGCAAATGTCGGCTTTTAAATAAGCATCAAGACCGTGGAAAAAAGCGAATGACATTAAAAGGTGAACGATCCTTTTGTGGCATAATACCTTGCTTAGTCTACCCCATGATTATCCGTTTTCTGTTCTCGTGTGAAAATCTAGCTATTTATTGGTGTTAATTATGTTAAAATTAGTTAACCGACATTAACCTAACCTAAAATAGCGTATGTAAAGAAATTAGCTTCGGTTTATATAGTACAAGCTAACAGTGGAGTTAGTACAGTGGAAGATTGGCAAGACACTGCTGGCTGCAGAACGAAAACTCTTCAGTAATGACACTTTCTTGACTCTCTTGTTGCATACCCCGGTTACTGTGTTTGTTACTCGTGTGTGTGTGTGTGTGTGTGTGTGTGTGTTGTGTACTCACCTAGTTGTGGTTGCAGGGGTCGATTCATAGCTCCTGTGTGTGTATGTGTATGTGTGTGAGATTGATGACAAGAGTCTTGTCTTTTAGTCACCTCAACTCAACTAGGTGCTACTGATTGCTACTTACCAGGAGATAACCTGTGCGAGACCAGGACCGGACGTACTAGGAAAGGCACTTGGCAACGCGGAACATGCATAAGTTCATGTTAGGTCACACCAGTTGTTGGGAGGCATCTGCCAACATGTGACTTATGTGAGACCATGCCAGGTCACACCATGTACTGGGAGGTATCTCAGCAAGACCATGCCAGGTCACACCAGATACTGGGAGGAGCGCCTAGCAGCATGTGACCTGTCTGGAGACCATGATCAAGGCAAGCACTATGCTGGTGGACTTTTAACGTAGAAACTGTTATTTCAAAGCACTGATATCAAACATTCGTCTGATACACCTGTGAGAAAGTGACAGTAATATCGTGAATAGCCGCCCTGTCGTTAGTAAATTAATCTGCAAAGATCTTGTGTATATTTTCAGTGGAAAAATATAAACCATATTGATAAAGTCAAGGTAATTCAGCGCCTTGTTAAGTAAATATCCTTAATCTTTGCAACAAGTGAGGTAAATTGTAGATATAAATGTATATGTACTCCTGTTAACCCTTTTGGGGCCTAGTTTCTAGAACTTTGTGTGTCTGTATGCTTTGCTCTACTGTCTTCATGATGGATATAAGGTGCACAGTAAACTAGCCGCTTCGGTAGCAAAATCTTAATCATCGAACCTACAGTAGAATCGTAACCCAGAAAGGTCTTGCCATACTGGGCGGTTGTGTGTTAAAATTGAAATATGAGAACAAATAAAAAAAGCTAAAGTCAAATAATTGTGTACTGTTGTCAGTATAAAACTAGAGACAAGGTGAGGTGAGAGAGAGATAGAGAGAGGACTTAGGGATAAATGGAGTGAGGGGAGAGAAAGATGGAAGAGTGCGAGGGAGGGAATGAGAGAGCAAGGAATTAAGAGAGTGAGGGGGGAAAGAGAAAGGGGTTATGAGAGAGGGAAGGGAAAGAGGGAGTATATCTGAGGGGGAAAAGAGGGAGTATGTGTATGGGAGAGGGAAGGAATGTGTATGGGAGAGGGAAAGTGGGAGGGAGTGTGGAAGGAGGGAGTATTTATGAGGAGGGGATAAAGGTGGATGATTGTGAGGGAGGTAATAAGGAGTATGTGGAGGGGGGTGAGGACACTAGGCCGGATGCATCAGCTGTCGTGGGCTTGACGTAAGCCTGATAAATGTTTAGACTTTGAGAGGATATATATATAAAGTTGTGTGTCATGCAGTGTACAACGGCAGTGAGGCTCCAACTGCTCACCTCGTCGCTCTGACACCCCTTGTTGTTTTACAATATTTGCTGAGGAGCCAGTTTACTGAACAGTGCCACTCATGATGTGAGTGAACATACTTCTATTATGATAGTATTGGACAGTGCCACTCATGATGTGAGTGAACATACTTCTATTATGATAGTATTGGACAGTGCCACTCATGATGTGAGTGAACATACTTCTATTATGATAGTATTGGACAGTGCCACTCATGATGTGAGTGAACATACTTCTATTATGATAGTATTGGACAGTGCCACTCATGATGTGAGTGAACATACTTCTATTATGATAGTATTGGACAGTACCACTCATGATGTGAGTGGTACATACCTCTATTATGATAGTATTGGACAGTGCCACTCATGATGTGAACATACTTTTGTAAAGACTGCACATTTCGGCCCAAATAGTTGATATGACAATATGAATTCCATTCTTGGTTGTTTCAGTATTCAAGTAGACAGACCTAGAGGAGAAAATAAATGGCCTGAGTCCAGACCTGGACAATGGACAGTGGTGTGAGCAGTGGTACTCATGCTTTCCTTGTTCACGTAACAGGAAGTGGGTTCTTGGGTGTTAGCTGATTGGTATGGGTCGCAATAAGGGGAAGAGAATTAAAGGACCCCGAATGGAAATAAACTAGACAGCCTGACATGGCTTCATTGGGTTATTATATAAATGTTTCGAAAGCTGACAGGTTGATGAATGAGTCATTTGTGCAACACTGGGTATCTTTACTGTGTTGTGTAAGGGTTTCATTTATCAGTTAGGTTATCCTGAGTTACTAATCCTCCGGGGTAATAATCCCCACAAAATATTCTTCAGAGTTCTGGGGAAAACGTTGCACACACACACATACTTTGGCTCATATTCTCTGGACAAAACCAATTGAATTTTAGGTCACAGGAGATCACGATAGAAGCAATCAAATCAGTCAAAATAAATCGGAGGAAAACAATTGTTCTAGCCCAGATGTGCACACACACAGTACAGGAATTATCACTGGCAGATCAAATGAAATTGATGAAACTTCTACATAATACAGTGAAAGTCAAATGAAACTCCATAAATCACGGTCACTAGAAAAGCCAGTTGTGTCGGTGATATGCCTGGGATGTTTGCAAATTTTGACAGCTTGGTAAAATAAACATAAATATGACCTAGTAAAGAAATAGCTTTATCTTCCTGGCTCAGGTGTGTATATAAAATTCTTCATGTTACTAATATAAATCAGAAATATTGCCAGAATGAAAGTATAATTTTTCAAGAGGAAACTGAACTATCTCCTTCAAATTCCTGATCATCTGGGTTGTGATGACTGTGGACACGCTGTCCTGGACACGCTGTGCAGTACTTCCTGTGCTGGGACTGTTATCCTTAATGTTAGTTATTCCTATCAATATTCTATTAATTATTGTTGTGTGACCATGGGGTAACTACACACAAAATGCGTATACAAGAAATAACTGAAAAGGTGGACAAATATATATTTAACTTCCTAACAAACAAACCCCAAAGAGTTAACAGTAAACAGAATGAAATCAAGGGCTGCTGAATACAGTGAAAGGTTCTGTCGGACAAGGCTCAGTACTTACCTCGCTTCTCTTCCTCATTCTTATTTCTGAAATAGACAGAAACATCAATCATATCACTGTATCAACCTTTGCAGGTTGAAAGTGGCATTAATAAAGATACAGCGAGCCTCCAAGTCTTCCAGTGGGCCACTAACAACAACATGATGTTCAGTGAGGGCAAATTTCAGTTATTACGCCATGGAAGAACGGAGGAAATAAAAGAAGATCAAGAGTAAAAGACAAACTTCAGCCACTCATTAGAGCTTAAGTCAAATGTGAGAGACCTGAGAGTGATAATGTTAGGTCTCACTTTCAAGAAACAACAATGTTGTTATCGCAACTAAATGAAAAATGATAGGTTGGATAACGAGAAACTCCAATGATGACTCTCGTCAAGTCACTCGTTCTCTCTAGGCTGGAGTATTTTTGTGTACTAACGACTCTCTTCAGGGTAGGCGAAATTTGCTGAGCTGGAAAATGTTGAGAGAATCTTTACACCTCGTATAAACTCAGCCAATCACCTAACTTACTGGGAACTCTGGAAGTCCCTAGAACTGTACTCTAAGAACGTAGGCGAAAAGATCATCTCATCTACACCTGGAAGATACTGGAGGCATTGGTCCCAAACCTGCACACCAAAATTACTGCTATGAACACAAGAGACTTGGCAGACGGTGCACTATACCTCCACTGAAAAGCAGGGAAGCGATGAGGACACTGAGAGAAAACTCAAGAAGTGTTAAGGGACCACGACTCTTCAACATCCTCATTTCATGCACAAGGGAAATCGCCAACAATCGCCTAGCTGTCTTCAAGAGGGAACTCGACAGACTCCTCAAAACAGTTCCTGATCAACCGGGTTGTGGTGCGTACGTTGGACTGCGTGCGACAGGCACTGAAAGCTTGATCAATCAAACCAGGAGGCCTAGTCTGGGACCGGGCCGCAGGGGCAATGATCTCCGGAAGCGACACCAGGTAAATTCCAGGTAATTCCCAGAAAAGATCTTTATTTGTGTTTTCTAACGAACTTCAGCGCGGGATCAAAGAAATGATAAACACGCAGTGTGTGTGTGTGTGTGTGTGTGTGTGTGTGTGTGTGTGGAGGGGGGGGAGTCTGGTTTTGACGTGACCAAAGGTAGTCCTGTTTGACACTCACTGCCAGTGTTTTAAGATACGTCACTCTTGATGCCCTCATAAAAAAAAAGTTTAAAATCTTCTTATTTATGTCTTGGCATTTCTTAGTTATTGTAAATAGTTTATACTTCATTTATTAAAATATAAAAATAAAGTTTGGGATTTTTTTTAAGCAGCGCGTACAACACTTAGCGCTGTGCGGGATATTGTAAGAATATAAAAAAACATAAGAAAAAAAGAACACTGCATTATGCCTACTGGCTCATGCTAGGCAACTTCAAGTTGTATATCCATTGTATTTTTGGGTGTCAAGGAGTGCCAGGGTAATTTTCTTTTACGTAGTGTGACAGACAGATGGATGACCTGTAATGTAAATCACTAAATACATATCTATTTTTAATTGTTATCCTTCTTTAAACACTAGTATGTGGCTACTGCTGCTGTTGGCGGCGGTCCTTAAATGGTTCATACAGTAGGTAACTTGGACCTGCCTAGCATGGGCCAGTAGTCCTGCTGTAGTGCTCATTTCTACGTTCTTCGTCCTAACTGGTAGCAGTGTTGTCTTGTTACTGTCGGTATGTGTGTGTACTCAACTTTTTGTGATTGCAGGGGTCGATACATAGCTCCTGGCCCCGCCTCTTCACTGATCGCTACTAAGTCCCCTCTCTCCCTGCTCCATGAACTTTATCATATCTCGTCTTAAAACTATGTATGGTTCCTGCCTCCACTACGTCACTTGCCAGACTTTTCCACTTCCTGACAACTCTATGACTAAAGAAATTCTTCCTAACATCTCTTTGACTCATCTGAATCCTCAGCTTCCAATTGTGACCCCTTGTTTCTGTGTCCCATCTCTGGAACATCCTGTGTGTGTGTGTGTGTGTGTGTGTGTGTGTGTGTGTCTGTCTGTCTGTCTGTCTGTCTGTCTGCTGTCTGCGTGTGTGGTGTGATGTGTGTGTGACGGATGGCGAGCAGGGGCGACAGCAGCCAAACACACAAGAGATGGATGGTGTGGTAGTCACAAAGGCAGCCAGGCGTCCTGCCGACCACAGCGCCACCCCACACACCATCAACCTCACCCATCTGGATGATCACTGTATCGTCCCATTCAAGTGGTCGCTTGGTTCCGAGTACAGAGGAAGGATTGAATGTGCCATGGAGAGTGTTTTGGAACTGGACAGCTGATATACTGCTAGGGGATAGGTGAAAACCCATTTTGGCTCTCCTATATAGACGCTGATGCAGAACAAGCCATTTGACTTGTTCTGCCATTTGGCTTGTTCTGCCATATGGCTTGTTCTACATTGTTATGATCGCCTGTTTGCGATTGTATTGCATAAACACTGATGTTTAAAATGGTAAATTCTACTGACAGAATGATGGTGATGACACTGTCATTATCATCATTCAGTGACATGAATTGATAGTCCCTGGCGGGCAAAACGTCTTCTAAGACAATACCATAACCCCATGGTCATGATGCACTGCTGTCCCTGAACAACGCTCCAGTGGACAATTACTTGCTTATTACTGGTTATGTTCTCCCATGAAGAATTAGACACATTTGCAACATCAAGACATCCAGTGGCTTTATCAGTACAATTCAAGGACATTGTCAAGACTATAGAACTATATACAAAAGACGAGGTAATCAGTCCCTCAGCCCTCAAGCATTCATAGTTTTTGACCAAATTTTTTTTTTTTTTTTACCTTTTTTAAATAAACCACATCAGCCTAATTAAAAGAATCAATATGCATTTCTGTGTTTCTGATATTTGCATTATCTTTTTTGCTAAGTTTTTCTAACTTAAGTAATTTCTTATATTTTCATTATTGTTTTCTTTACCTTATTTCTTATGGCTAAATTTTATTCTCGGTACTTTTGATTATTCATAATTTTATTTACTGTTTCTTCCGTGTATAATTATTCAACTTTCAGTCATTTATTTATCTCAGTTATTTGTTTACCTTTTGTTTTCGTTTTTCAATAGTGTTTTCTCTATAAAACTTATTTCTACCTTTTGATTTATTCTTGTTTTCATCATTTATCTTTTTTAATGAAACAATTTCACCTGAACCTCACTTTAACTCCTCTTGCTTAGTTTGTAATTACTTCACTTAATGCTCTTCCTCTTCCATATTACTCTCATTATCACCCCGTCTCTATTACTTTCCACTTTGTAAACAAAATTGTGCCTCAGCTGGATGTTGTCGCTGCAGCCTCACGCGTTTGTTCATCTTGGGTAACTTTACGTTGTATTTTAAGAATCTGCCAGTAGCTAAAGAGAGAGAGACTAGTCCTCTATGTTATACAATCCATTTCTACCAAAATTTGGTAAGGGTGCATCCTCGTGTGTGTTCTCTTATAGCTTCTCTGAGAACTAAGTCATAGTTCGTGGGTCTCACCTTTGCAGTTTGGTTAATTGGTGTGGCATACGTTCTGGCCTTTTGAGATTTTTCGCATCTACTTTAAAATATATACATTAAGTTGGCCTTTACTACGTCTTTTCCTACTGCATTCCATTTATTTACTATCATCATATTGAAGGAATTCTTATGTCCATTTTACATTACCAGTTGTCCCCTTGTTCTGTTTCCTTCCATCTCACATTCTCTCTTGAGCTATGTTGATGTGCAGGGTAGGGGAGGAGAGGGGTGATCAGCCAGGTAGTGATGCTTTTATAAGCCACAGCAAGAGCCTGGTTGACTAGGCAGTCAGTGAGTAAATCTGGTGTGAAACCGAGCTGCGAGAGTAGAACCCTGGAAACCAGTCACAGGTATGTAATCAAACCATACCACGGGTTGGGTTAGAACCCGCGATCAGAGTCATAGAACTCCAGACCGACGCGCTAGCCACTTTGGCCCAGTGGCTAACCCCGCCCGTGGTATGGTTTGTTTGCAATCGTGTCATTACGATTTCGTGAGTCACAGGTATGTAATACCCGTTAAAGATAAGTGGATTTTTAGAAAGTGACCTACCTTTACAGTACAGACTTAACAGACGGGAATACTTGAAGACAAGGCAGAAGGTGGTGGTGAGAGAGGAGGTATTAGAGTGAGCAAGGTTGATGAGTCGAGTCCCTCGGAAATAGGTTCTTTAATGTTTGTTGTTAATCATTTAAATAAATGACCTGTCGGAGGAAATTGAATACTATATATCACTGTTTGCCACTGACGTGAAAATAATGAGAAGGATAACAGCAGGAAACGACAGGGAGAGGTTTCACAGTGACTTGAGCAGACTAATACAGTATGTGATGAGAATAGTGTCTGGACGTAGGTATAAAACACAAGAAAAATGCTAAGCAAAGACACTCAGGATGACACCGGCACTTGAGTCCTAAATATGTAGTTATGTACTCACTGGAGCGGAGGAGAGATACTTGATAATATATACCTGGAAAGTACTAGAGGGCCTTGTCCCAAATCCATACACTGCTATAATATTATAGTGGAACGAGAGATATGGAAGGAAGTGCAACATAAATCAAGTGAAAAGCAGTGGCGCCGTGGGCACAATAAGGCAACACTGTATCAACATTCGTAGCCCCAGATTATTCAACATCTTACCAGAATATATCAGAAACACTTTTGGGACAAGTGAAGAAGTCTTCACTTTGCCTATGTGTCTTAGTTTTGCAGGACTGATGTCTATTTGAATTCAGTCTGTATTAAAAGAAAATAATAATACAGGTGAAATATTATAGTCTCCGAGGAGAGACGCTACAGGACCTCACACAGCGACGTGTTTGTGGTTCACAGCGACCACTACAAGCGAATGATACCCGTTTAGCGTCTGCCGCATATGCGAAGTAGACTGATATGCGACCAGCCTTCAGGAACCTTTTAACAAGGAATCATTTAAGTCTTTATACACAACCTGCATCACTCCCATCTTTGAGTTTGCGACGCCAGCATGGACTTGGCGCTTGATCAACTATGTTAAGAAACTTGAACTGGACAAATACATCCGTACATTTCAACCCTACAAGAGACAACAAGTGCTTGAAGGATATTGATTGGGTATAAATATTAACCGCTCGTATGGGTCAGTAGGATTTCTGGAGTTCCCGTCAGTCTTATGTTTTGTGTTGTCAAACCATTAAATCCCATACCCACCATTCCCTCCCATACACCAGCATGCCCTCCCATACACCAGCATGCCCTCCCTCTTAAAATTCTCCCCTTGCTTCTCACCATTCCTTCCCAGCAATTCCTTCATCCCCGCCATTCCCTTCCCTCACCAGTCTGAGGCAAGCCAGCTGCTCCTCACCTTGTTGCAACTCCCTTTCCATGTTGGGATTGCGATTGAACGCTGGGATGAACTTTCAATTCCCATGCAAATTGCTAGTATGGGGCCAGGCCGCTCTTCCCTCAGCTCCGCCCTCCACTCAAACTTCTACTCCTCCAACTTCTCTTAATCCATCTCCTCTGTCTCTGTCTGTCTGTCTGTCTGTCTGTCTCTGTCTCTGTCTCTGTCTCTGTCTCTCTCTCTCTGTCTCTCTCTGTCTCTCTCTGTCTGTCTCTCTCTCTCTCTCTCTCTCTCTCTCTCTCTCTCTCTCTCTCTCTCTCTCTCTCTCTCTCTCTCTCTCTCTCTCCATTAGTTTTCCTTATTCTAGCATCTTTTCTTAACCCACCAATTGTTTTAGTTCTTCATTACCTTCTCTTACTCCCACCTCACTCCTCTCTATTTCAATACACACTACTCTGAAACATGGTCTTGGAAGTCAGCCAGGAAAAAACCCACCCACAATCCCATTATCCCTTATTCTCTTTATCCATCTCCTTTATTCCCTACTACCATTATCCCTCATTCCCATTATCCTTTATTTCCATTATCATTCATCTCCATGATCGACTCTTTCCCAGGTCTAGAGGCTGGCCTGTAGGGTTGCCAGGATTTTTCAAGGACTTCGATTTATTGGTCATTGCCTCTCTCCTTGCCCTTGCCTAAGCAGGTCTACAACCCTCTCTGATCACATGAATGTACATAAGTACGTTTACAGAGCAACTTTGAATGTAAACATTCTGTTGGATGTTGCAGTTAGCTAGGCGTATGCTTGGTTACAAGTACTTCTGGTAGTTTGACGTGTACACAGATTTTTATTCTAGATTTTGCCGCCGAAGAGGCTAGTTTATTGTGCACTTCGTATCCATCCAGTGGACGGTAACTGTATATAAATGCACAATAGGCCTAGGCACTACACCCTCCCCTCAAAAAAGTTACAATGAGTGCATCTGCGTATATGTTTGCAATCTATATTTAATTTGTTAGAAGCAAATTTTTAATATTTCCTTAAAATGTCCGTTATCTTAATTTCGCTAATAAAGTACGTCGATATATTACACGTGTTATTGTCCTCTATTTAGCAATAAATGGACAGTCAGGTACAGTGTTTAAGATTGTGAAAAATAAGGCTGACTACTTTGCATTCAGTTCAGTCATGTGTATGTCTACCAAATTAACAAAAGTACTTATAATCAAGTCTCAGCCTGGCTACTACATCAGTCACGTCTGTTTATATTGAAAAAAAATATCCGTATGTGTGTGTTATCTAAGTTTATCATAATTTGTCATAGATTTACTCAGGTTTTAACTGCATTCATGAGACATTAAGATTCATTAATTCTCCCCAATACTGTTTATAATGCTTAACATAGACCAAAGTTAAATGTAACTAGTATTTCCTTCTAAGTAATAATGTACGAACTTTGTCAGTCTGAGATGGAAGACGTAAGAAGTGTCCATTATAAGTGAGTGCAAATAGGAAGCCTATCTATCTCGTGCTTAAACGGAGGATCAAGCCTCCACAACGGCTGACGTTGAATGACCTACATGGGTTTAGCCCTTAACATGAATAATAATACTAACGATAATAATTATAATAAAATTAAAAATGAAGAGGAAGTAGAAGAAGAAAACACTTGTCCACTAATGCTTATTTATATATTTTTTTTTCCTGGCTTTCACACTGAGCATGTTAAGAGTTCGTATAAGTGTCAGGTGCATAAAGTTTTGACATAAAATCTATAATAATCAAGGAGTGACGCTCCGTGTCATCAGTTAACTTTAGTTCCGTTACGATGACAAACAATTTAGTGTGCAGTGTAGGCGGACAGTTGATAATTCTTATGCACAACTCAACATAATTGTTGTTGCCCTTGTCTAGGAAGGTAATAAGAGCAGGTGCGGCCCCGCCACTAGACTCCTGTTTGGATCCATCATTGTGTATAATCTGTCATATCTTCTTAACAGTTAAGCGATTAATTTCTTAAGTACCGTATTTCGCGGCTTATTAGACGCATGTTTGTTTTCCATAAAATGTCTCCAAAAACCACCTTGCGTCCTATAAACTGAAGGTCAGTGGCGGGAGCTATAAGTTTGGGGTGTGGGGTGGGCTGTAGCTCTCCCAGTTACGTCAGATGCCGAGCCATTGAAACTAAAACAAGTCTTATAAGCCGCGTCTTATAAGCCGCGAAATACATATGTTGTTGCTCTTGCACATCATGTAAGCTAAGGATTGCTGGTGATGAGTTTCTTGGGAGGAGCTTGAACAGTTTCCAAGGAGTGGGAGAAATTTTTGTGTTGTCTATAATTGTACAGGTCATTCAGGTTATAGAATTTAATATAATTGCATGTTTTCACCATCTGATCAAACTAAATGCAAAGTATATAGTCAGTCTTACGATCACTTAAGCACCTTGTGCTTGATTATCCTCCAGGCTCTGTATAACCCCTACGGGTGTGGCGCTCCACCCATGAATATTAGTAATGTGACTATATTAACATATATGTCAGGGTGTTTCACTAATGGAAATAAGATTCCAGAATTGTGAATGACAACTTGTAAACATGTGCTTGGCCACATGTATTCATTCCTCTTTGCTCTTTCTTTACAACCTAATTTATAGGTCTTTTGTGTATCTGTATGCTCTTGCGCTACCGTAACTTAATGGAAATGGAGTGCACAGTCAACTAGGCACTGCCGTCCACAGGGTGCGTATACAGTGCACAAAATTTCACCGTTAACGTGAACAACATGGATATAGAGTGCACAATAAGGCAAAATTAACATTAACTTCCTCATCTTCTTATTTATTCTCTCTTCCTCTTAATTTTCTTCCTCTCTCGCTACTTCCACACATTCTCCTCGTTCCCGTTCCAGCTCCTTCCTCTCCTAACCTTTCCTTCCTTCTTCTCTTTCCTTCATCTCCCTCCCATCCTACCCTCCCATACCATACTTGCAGGATGGTTCAGGCTGCTGGTAGGACAGGCAAGGAGTTGGGTCATCCTCTGCAACCAACATTTCATTTGCATCGTAATGACTTCCGCCAGGCATTACGCTATTAGTGCCAGACTAACTGTTACTGAGGCGTTGATCGTGGCAACAGCGAGCACTGGGGGCGTGTGTGAAGCAGGGGGGAGGAAGGGAGGGTGCCTGGGTGTGTTTGGGGGAGGGAGGTGCGCGCGCGCGTGCAGCAGGAGAGAACGAAAGTACTGAATATATACTTTCTTGAGCCAAGAGATACATAATATATACGTGGAAAGTGGTAGTGAGCCTAGTCTCAAACCCATACACTACCATAACATAGAGGGGTGAGAGATATCATTGTTCTTACTATAAATGTCTCCTCTAATGCAGCTCTATTGTATCACTGTACAGATTTACTTTTTTCCTAACTTACCTCTCACTCAATTATCCTTCAGATTTTTAATTTATATTTTCTTCGGAGAAACTGATTACTGGTCTCAGTAAACAATTAACGCACGCCGAACATAGAATAATTAAATAAATTAAGGCAGTTGACATTCGGCATTAGTTAAGTTTTTTTTTTAAGATAATAATTCATTTGCTAATAATGGAAAGCCTGAGCACCCGAGGGAGACACTCCATCATGAGTGTCAAGACATACTTCAGTAGATCGTTTTTAAACTGAGTTTATCACTATGACCTACTCAAGAAACCTGACCATTCACGAACTGTGTTTTACCCGAGGGTGAATAAACTGACCAGATATGATTCAAAGGTAATTGCCCAAGAGAAAAGAATTGCCTAAGTGTCTACCTGGAGGGTGTTCCGGGGGTCACCGCCCCCGCGGCCCGGTCTTTGACCAGGACTCTCGGTGAATCAGGGCCTGATCAACCAGCCATGTTGAGTAATATTTGCATACTGAATCGTTACTTGAAGAATTAAAATAACTGTATCTACAGGACTTAAATGATCAAAGCAAACTAATTTCCTTGCAACAGAATAAACATAATCTGTAGATATTTATCCATTTGTACTCCTGTTAAACTTACTGGAGCCTAGTGCCTAGGTCCTTTGTGTATCTATTTGTTCTTGCATTACCGTCAACTGGATGGATATGGGGTGCACAATAAACTAGCCACTACCGTCTAGTGGTTGGATATGGGGTGCACAGTAAACTAGCCACTACCGTCCACTGGATAGATATGGGGTACACAATAAACTGGCCACTACCGTCCAGTGGATAGATATGGGGTGCACAATAACCTAGCTATTTCCGTTCGTAGGATGGATATGGGCTACACAGTAAACTAGCAACTTCGGTGGCAAAATCTAAAATCTAATCTACTGATATCTACAAGGTTTTCGCTTTGTTATTTTAGCCAGTTATTTACACATGATTAGCTACGAGTGTTTAACTACTCTCGAGGCTTTATTAATTCTCCTTCGAAAGCCACTGCCAGATCACCTCACGGAGAAGACCCGGGTCAAGACCCGCCCTGACTAACCTACATGAACATGCTTTGTTAATTGCATACTCAGTCAGGCAATTGCTGTTGGCGTCCTGCTGGTTCACTTATCCATCACAGTCTGGTTGATTTGGCACTCCTCCGAGGTAGCGATCCAGTTTCCCCGTTAAATCTTCATTTGTCCTGGCACTATTTCTGATATCCTGCTGTTTTATCCACTGAGGAAAGAATTAGCCTTATTATTGAGGCAGATTTAGAGTTTAGAGGATTTATTTGCAATCCCTTCATAAATATTGACGAAATATTTGTATGTCCGTGTGGGTGAGCGTGCATGTGCTTACTTGCGTACATATATAAGCACGTTGGTCAGACTACGAAGTCATCTGTGGGATCAACGTCAGCGCCTGGGCCTCTGAGATTTATCCCCTCTTTCTGGCAAGTTTATAAAGCTCTTGTTGCCTTTTTCCTCCCAACACTTCCCTCCTCTCCCTTCCCTTCTCCCTCTGTCCATCCTCTTTCCTCCTCTCCTCTCTCTCCTGTCCTCCTCTTCCTGCTATCCTCAGCTCAATTTACTTACCATCGTTGATGATGAATAACTCAAGTGTTCGGTGGAATGTAGTGAGTGTTGGAAGTGGGTGGGCGCTAGTAGGTGTGGGCGCTGAAAAATAGTGAAGGCATGCTGTGGGTGGTGAATAGTGGGGTGATCATAGACTGTGGGTGGTGTGGGTAAACAAAAATGGGTGTGGACATAAAAACTTTTCAAAAAAAAGAAATCACTGAGACGGTGAGGGAGGCCAAGACTCACTCGTGGCCAAGACTCACTCGTGGCCAAGACTCGCTCCTGGCCAAGACACTCAGCAGTGTGAGAGAATCAGGTTGTGAGGGAGTAAGGCATGAGAGCTTCTTAACGTTTTTATGCACATGTACCCGCTCAGTAATCTTAATTTTTTCGTTCCTCTTATCTAAAATATTTTTTTTTTACAACGAAAACAAATATAAAGGTGAAGTAGATCAATGACACAGTTATGAATAAGAACTAATATGTATTCAGTTATAAACAGAAAAAAGTATTATTTGTCTTATGCCTTGATAAGTTCCTCAAATTTTTTCCTGATCAGCCGGGCTGTGGTTCATATGTTGAACTGCGTGCCGCCAGCAGTAACACCCTGATTGATCAGGCTTGTACTAAATCTCAAGTGCCACGTTAACTTTATCTTGCTACGATATATCATTGGCGTATAATATTATATATGTATTAAACATTATATTAAACATCTTTTCAGTATTATATACTCCAGTTTCTCTTCAACATCGAATATTTAACATAAATTAACTAATCTTTAACAATTAAATGCTGTGTAGAACAGAGTGGACCTTCTCTCCTATGTAATTTTTTTCTAAATATAGTCTGTTCTTTAGCCTTGCTGTTGACAAGTGTATTAGTAAAGAACGCACGTTTATGCATTACATTAGACACATATTGCTGCCCTGTGATCTCAGGGAGTGATTCAGCCAGTTAAATTACCTTTCTTCCTCATTTTTATCACCTTCAAATGATCTATCTTCCAGGTTAATTGCTCTGGTTTACGACCCCATTACCTTTTATTAACATGGTTTGACCACGTAGTTACTTTTTACTGGTCTATCATTCAGTAATGTGACCACTAATGATCTCCGAACAAACCATGTAACCTCGATTAATAATGTGGTCATGGTCTCTTTCAATAGGCCAATTCGACAAGATTATCATCGTGCATTAATTTAGAAATAAATACACGATGCTCAGCAGACATTTGATGAATTACACACATGTGCAACACCTGGGTACCTTTATCTTGAAAAAGTTTTATTTGGAGCCTGGCCCATGGCCGGGTTCCGGGAGTAGAAAGATTCTTGGAACTCATCAAAGGGCCAGTTATGAATTAGAACTAATATATATTCAGTTATAAACAGAAAAAAGTATATTTGTCTTATGCCTTGATGAGTTCCTCAAATCAGTTCCTGTAGCTTTATCAATACAATACTTGTTTAATGGAGACAGTGAGACAATAAAAGGTTGTTTCATAACGTGAGTCTTTACTTCAGTATTGTCTGCAGTAATCCGTTTGGATCCACGTTAGTGTGGTTAATATTCAAGTTTTCTTGAGGTGAGTTGTCTGGTCCATTAGCCTGGCACGACGACCAGTTATCCTTTTGATGGTCTGGCAAGAGGCTAGTTATCCGGTTTTGATCTGCCATGAAGACCAGTCATTCCTCTGCTGTTCTGGCACGACTAGTTGTGCCATTTATACCACCTTCGCCATGATAAATAATTCCAAAATTTATAACAGAATTTCGGAAAAGATGTGTTCAGAGTACCATTCTTTGCACGTTCACCTACTCTAGTATGATGTGTGCACGTTCACCTACTCTAGTATGATGTGTGCACGTCAGCTTACTTTAGTAGTGTGATGTAGTAATAACTTGGGTGTGTTACCATATGTACTGTATATATTTCTTAAACAAGACTCAGGAATGATAACGTCAGATTTTACTTTCGAGGATCACATCATAGGGATAATGACAGGTTGGATAACTAGCGCCTTCAAAGCACCAGACCCCAGACACCGTCTCCAGGTGAACCTCAAGTAATGGATATCAAGTTAGTTGGGACGGAGGATCGAGCTTTCTCCAGAGCTTCACATTCCTCCATGACTCCGCAGTTCGGAGCTTCGTCTTTGATAGACTCAGCTTCGTTACTGTTGAAACACTACAACATGGGGTACCTTTGTCAGTGAAGAGCTTTTGATTAAAGCAATAAGAACCACCTTCCTCTTTCTTAGATTCAACCTGATCACTCCTATTCTCCAGGAGCTATATGACCCCTACAGGTGTATCGTTTCCTCTTCATTATTATAATAAGGACTGAGAGTTAAGCAACACTGATGTGATATACCAAATGTTATAAATAAATAACCATACATAAGAAAATGACGTTTCGGTCCGTCTTGGACCATTAAGTAGCTACACAAAAACGCGAAGGTTGATTGATTGATCTGTCAGGAACTGCGTCCTGAGACGTGTCTTAATCCTAAGATGACCTGTCTGAGGATCTGGAAAAATGTCTTTGTGAATCTGAGGTTGATAGCTACGTTCTCTGTACCTATGGGGGTAGATATGTTGTGTGGCCGTGATCAGGTTCTTGCTGTAGTTCCTGTGCGTTCCACTGCAATAATTTTATGAACTGCAGTGAGCCGAGGCATCAGGCCCCCTTCCCCCGCCCCATGATTGCCTCTGGGTGTTGTGTTGGGTGGTCGGGTACATTTGCTAACAAACGCATGGACTCTGTTTTGTTTATCATGCATATATTCAAGATTTTCACAGTGGTTCTATGTTTTCTACCAAGTTTATTAGGTATATTATTTCGGCAGGGCTTGGACTGTTCCCTTGGGTTGCAGTGCTCTTCACTGGTGGCTGTTGTAGTGTTATGGTAGTGTTATAGCGGTAGTTTTTTCCTGCAGCATGGGGCCTCCTGGCTGTCGTTGTTTGGTGAGAGTTTGAGCAGAAGTGTCGGGATCCGGCTGAGCAAGGGCGTGACTTTGTCGTCAATGTTTTCTCGGTTTCCTCCGTCGCTGGGGCAGAGAAGGTGACCCTGGGTTTCGTGATACTGCAGCCTTCTCCAGACGAGGCTGCTACTCGTCTGGAGAAGGCTGCAGATATTGGAAGGCTGCTTGGCGTTGGAGGCATGACAACTTGGGTTTTCTACACTGCTCTGACACGGCGAAGCCTCTCCAGGTAGTGCAGGTTCCATGCATGATGCTTCTTGCCGAGGTTCCGTAGCTTCACTTCTGTTCAGTTTACCCAAGCAGTCGTTGGTTGGGTGAGACTCGCTGCAAACGCCGCACTTTTCTTTAAATTAACATCGCGCGCTGAGGTGGTTGTACCTCTGGCACCTGAAGCACCTCAAAGATTCAGGGTTGTACGTCTTAACTTTGTATTTTCCCCATCAACGTAGATCCATTTGAGCTTGGAGGGGTCCTATATGTTGGATCAAGACCTTCCTCGTTGGTACGTTGCCGTCCTTCTTGGTTCTAGACATGCATCGAGAGGCATGTCTAGCGGACAGCGTATTAGTGCCCTTTTGTCACCCTCTTTATGGATTTTAGCTCTGTGAGAACAAGTGGTGATTCTAGGTCGATCATCTTCAGTACCTCATACGACTCTGTTTTGAGGAGTGAGAATAAACTACCCTTTAAGATTACGGCCTGAAGATATCAGTGTCCCCTAGTTCCTCTCGAGGTGAATTACAGCAGCTTACTGGGCGTCTTGGTGTTCTTTGTTGATCAACCTGAATGTTGCCTGTGGATGGTTTGGCTTGCCCGATCTGAGGCAAGGAAACACTGTGTCTCCTCTTAGACTTCTGGGATCGTACTTCCTGCCAACCTTCTCCATTTAGTATTTCTGTGGTTGAGATGGACATATCTTGATCCATCCCTATCTCACTGGCCCAGCTGGTTTCCCTTGTCTCGCTGTCTGATGAGTCCAGGGAGTGGATCCGCAGCTTCTTCGCCAGAATTGTCTCACATTTCCTCATCCGAGTCCTCGATTGTGTCCTTGGAACATCCTCGTGTCCTCTTCCTTTCGGAAAAAAAGTCATATGCAGCAGCTGTGCTGTGCTTGTGTCACAATGACGATGTTCTTGGTAATTTGGCTAATTTTCATCTACAAAGCCTAAACGTTTTGGCTACCAGCCTGTCCATTAGAGGCATCAACCATTAATGATTTGCAGTCGTACTAGTTTTATTTCACAAAAAACATATAATTTTATTATATAAATGACACTTTTTTCTACACTAGAAACAATTCAAACCTCCTCCTAAGTAAGATACATCACTGTTGAAAATTTGAAGCCGAGCAGAAGCGACTTTCCCAGGTTATCGCATGAAAATCAAAATGTGGAATGGTATATTTGAAATTGATGTAGTGGGCATTTGCAAGTGCCAGTAGTTGCATGAACCTTTCCCTAGTCATAGAACACCAGCATTAAGAAAAATTGAAGCCAGTTTGATAACTTAATAGGATTATTATTAACGAAAAACATAGAGGAAGAAAAAACATTTAAAGGTACCTCTTCGGCGATACCTAATTACTGGTGATTAGAGGAAGTTTTTCAAATTACCCAGCTTGGTGTCCCATTAACTACATTTTAACAAAGAACTTCGTTCCAATTACCCTAAATTTCCCATTTTCCATCGTCCTAGTTACTCGGTGAGCTCGGTGGTGATTAAGGTAATCTCCAGTGACTCAGTAGAACATTACTGGGATCTGTAGCAGCGACCTCGTGCTGGGTGATTGCTGCTGCTGCTGGTGTGTTGGTGTTGCTGCTGCTGCTGGTATTGTTGCTGCTTCTGATTGTGCTGCTGCTGGTGTTGCTGCTACTGTAGTGCAGAGGGGTTCCATTTCACAGCCCGGTAGAGCTCTATTTTTTTGCCACTTAACTACTTAAAATACCAGGTGGTGTGAGGTGCTCCTTCACCACCCAGTAGCACTTCCATCACTTATCTTCCACAATATAAGTGCAGCCAGTAGCAAGGAAATTACATGCAATGCACGAAATATATAAAGGAATACAGTAGTATTACACTAATAATGAAAGTATATAAACATACAATTACTCCTTTGGAAACTACTTAAAACACTTAAAACTTATGGTTACTGGGAAGGGGAGTAATGTGATATTAATGGGAAGTTATTACAATAATTTATTAAACAATATTGAGAAAGAGGAACATGTACTGGCACAATGTTGCTCACAACTAGGTATCCCTCTTTTGTGTAAACCACTTTGGAGGTGAAGAATAAGACACTTGCAACATTTGGGAGTCTTTGGAATATTTGGGAATCTAATATGTTGCACAAGTTTCCTATTCTTCAATTTGTCGCTTTTGTAAAGCATTTACATGATATTGTAGTTCTTCCTGACAGCAGTGAACAAGACACTGTGGCTGAGGCACTCACCACCTCAAACGTACTTACATTTCCAACACTTATGGAAGAAGTCTGCTAAGCAGGTGAAACTTATCAACAGTAAAAATGTCTGCTAAGCAGGTGAAACTTAAAAACAGTAAAAATGTCTGCTAAGCAGGTGAAACTTATCAACAGTAAAAATGTCTGCTAACCAGGTGAAACTTATCAACAGTAAAAATGTCTGCTAAGCAGGTGAAACTTATCAGCAGTAAAAATGTCTGCTAAGCAGGTGAAACGTATCAGCAGTAAAAATGTCTGCTAAGCAGGTGAAACTTATCAGCAGTAAAAATGCCTGCTAAGCAGGTGAAACTTATCAACAGTAAAAATGTCTGCTAAGCAAGTGAAACTTATCAACAGTAAATATGTCTGCTAAGCAGGTGAAACTTATCAACAGTAAAAATGTCTGCTAAGCAGGTGAAACTTATCAACAGTAAAAATGTCTGCTAAGCAGGTGAAACTTATCAACAGTAAAAATGTCTGCTAAGCAGGTGAAACTTATCAACAGTAAAAATGTCTGCTAAGCAGGTGAAACCTATCAACAGTAAAAATGTCTGCTAAGCAAGTGAAACTTATCAACAGTAAAAATGTCTGCTAAGCAGGTGAAACTTATCAACAGTAAAAATGTCTGCTAAGCAGGTGAAACTTATCAACAGTAAAAATGTCTGCTAAGCAGGTGAAACTTATCAACAGTAAAAATGTCTGCTAAGCAGGTGAAACTTATCAACAGTAAAAATGTCTGCTAAGCAGGTGAAACCTATCAACAGTAAAAATGTCTGCTAAGCAAGTGAAACTTATCAACAGTAAAAATGTCTGCTAAGCAGGTGAAACTTATCAACAGTAAAAATGTCTGCTAAGCAGGTGAAACGTCTCGTCAATAAAGATGCCAGACTGTTGCGTTTGTTTACTTTTCTACAGTCTGGGCTGACCTGTCACTTTGTTTTTTTAGGTTCGAGTTTATTTTGCCCTTTAAACTTATACTTTTTTTCCGGCATTTCTTATATCTTCTGGTATAACTCATGGTTCCTCCAGTATATTTCACTCCAGTAACTTAGGGTGGCGTCATAACAAGTAATATATTATAATAATACAGTGGACCCCCGGATTTCGTACAGCTCCCAACTCGAACAATTATTTAAGTGTATTTTTGTAAGTGCTTTTGTAAGTGTAGTTTTGGGGGTCTGAAACGGACTAATCTAATTTACATTCGTCCTTATGGGAACAAATTCGTTCGGTAACGGCACTCGAACAGCATTCTGGAACGAATTAATGACGAAATCCGGGGGTCCACTAGAGATGTTAGACATTTAGGCGTGCACGCAGAAAGCCCATCCTTATGCAGAGTATTTAGGGCAACTTGTGTGCTTCAGTGTGCTAGGTTAGGCTCTGATAGTTACCCCAAGAATTGCAAGAAGAACGAGGTTGCTACATCGAGCACGCTCTCTAGCGAACTTTTCAACATCACACAGCAAATTCGTGAGAAGGTACTAATGACCACAGTCAAGAAAAAGGGTTAAACAGCGAGCAAACAAACAGTGATTTGACAGTACGGAGCAAATCACCAGAAGCGAACACCAGGAGAACAACTAAGACGACTTTGTAAATGGTCCAAGTCGGACCGAAACGTCGTCGTAAGCTCCCCTTTCCTATGTGCAGGTTATTTGTGTATTGTTTCAGTCACGGTATTGTGCCTTTTTGTTCTTTATTAGAGATTGACGTTGTTAATATTTTCAGTACTTTTACGATACTGAACAGTGTTATTGCATGCCCATCTACACGCATCTCAGACCCATTTCTACGGTATACAACACTAACGTGGAACTCACATCTGTTCAGACTATTCCGAAAGATAGAAACAATGCTTTGAGTTGAGAAAGCTGACAGAGGAGCAGAGGTGAAGGAAGTAAACTTAACTATTAAATTGAGAAGACCAGAGAACCAGAGGCGAGATGAACACGCTTAAAATACAAAGAGACATTGAGAAGGTAAACGGCGGCGAATGTTTGAGAAATGACAGGATAAGGGACACAGGAACGGATGTACATGGAAGTTAAAATCAAGAATACACTATAGAGACGTCAGAACATTCTTGTTTAGTTTTTTGATGATTATTAAGCCAAGTTATTTGAATGAGGAAGGTGTGGAGTCGGATTCAGTAAGTAGTTTCAGATACAGATATTTTAGGACCCAAGACTCTAGGAACCTATAAAAGCAGTCGATAGGGAAGAAGAGGCGAGACCAGAAGCTGGAAATAGCCTCCCCCTGTACAAGCACAGCTAGGTGAGTGTGTTAAGACACACACACACACACACACAGAGCTACCCACTCACTCACCCACCTACCTACCTACCTACCTACGTACCTACCTACCTACCTATCTCGCCTCTCAACACAATTGTTTTTTCACTCAGGTTTTATTGCCTGGTGCAGTTTGTTTTGTGTCGACTAATTCGCTGCGTGTTTTTGTGTGTGCGAGACGAGAGTGAGTAGACACACTTTGAAAAGTTGTGTTGAGGCAGCGTGTTGAAGCAGTAACTGCTCTCATTCTATTACTGCCTCGCCTTTCTTGGCAGCCAGGCGGCCACTACCACTAAAATAAGCCTTAGTTCACCCTTAAATTTCTTGATGCATGGAACTTGATTTCACCATTGAGCTTTAAGGTTGGGAGAGCTGCGGGAGTACTCGCATTGAGTTTTATAACTTTTTTTTGTAGTTATTGTTTAAATTTTTTAGTTTTTTTGATTTTCATTGTAGTTTTGTGCCTTTTATTCTGATTTCGTCATTTTTTTCATTATTGTGGGGTTTTGAGAGTTTTCAAAACCCCTGACGTTCCTGATGAAGATTTCAAAGCTTTTGTTGCTTTTTCTTTATCTTTCGTTTGTGTCTTCATTATTTTACGACTTCATGTTTACTCGGATCTTGCTGTAGAGTTTCTGGAGGTTGTGGTCAGGAAACTGTTAGGTGAATATGACAGGTGGTGGGGAAACTATTAGGTGAATATTACAGGTGGTGGGGAAACTGTTAGGTGAATGACAGGTGGTTAGGTAACTGTTAGGTGAATATGGGAGGTGGTGGGGGAACCAGGAGGTGAATACGGCAGGTGGTGTGAGAAATATCAGGGTAAAACCGCAGATGCTAGGGAAACCAGCAGTTGAATACCTACACCTGCTGGTCAGGTAGTGTGTATAAGACAGTGTGTGTGTTGGGTAGGTATGATATAAGACAGTGTGTGTGTTGTGTAGGTATGATATAAGAGTGTGTGTGTTGTGTAGGTATGATATATGACTGTGTGTGTTGTGTAGGTATGATATATGACAGTGTGTGTGTTGTGTAGGTATGATATAACAGTGTGTGTGTTGTGTAGGTATGATATATGACAGTGTGTGTGTTGTGTAGGTATGATATAAGACAGTGTGTGTGTTGTGTAGGTATGATATAACAGTGTGTGTGTTGTGTAGGTATGATATATGACAGTGTGTGTGTTGTGTAGGTATGATATAAGACATTGTGTGTGTTGTGTAGGTATGATATATGACAGTGTGTGTTGTGTAGGTATGATATATGACAGTGTGTGTTGTGTAGGTATGATATAAGACAGTGTGTGTGTTGTGTAGGTATGATATATGACAGTGTGTGTGTTGTGTAGGTATGATATAAGACATTGTGTGTGTTGTGTAGGTATGATATAAGACATTGTGTGTGTTGTGTAGGTATGATATATGACAGTGTGTGTGTTGTGTAGGTATGATATATGACAGTGTGTGTGTTGTGTAGGTATGATATATGACAGTGTGTGTGTTGTGTAGGTATGATATATGACAGTGTGTGTTGTGGAGGTATGATATATGACAGTGTGTGTTGTGGAGGTATGATATATGACAGTGTGTGTTGTGGAGGTAGGATATATGACAGTGTATGTTGTGGAGGTATGATATATGACAGTGTGTGTTGTGGAGGTATGATATATGACAGTGTGTGTTGTGGAGGTATGATATATGACAGTGTGTGTTGTGGAGGTATGATATATGACAAGTGTGTGTTGTGGAGGTATGATATATGACAGTGTGTGTTGTGGAGGTATGATATATGACAGTGTTGTCCAGACAGTATTATTATTATTTTTTTTTTTTTTTTGAGAACTTTCTCTCAACTTGAAACTTCGAAACTCGCTACCCACGTACCTTAATACCAGGTGATGTGCTGGATAGTCAGTAATACCAGGTGATGTGCTGGATAGTCAGTAATACCAGGTGATGTGCTGGATAGTCAGTAATACCAGGTGATGTGCTGGATAGTCAGTAATACCAGGTGATGTGCTGGATAGTCAGTAATACCAGCTGATGTGCTGGATAGTCAGTGATACCAGGTGATTTGCTGGATAGTCAGTAATACCGGGTGATGTGCTGGATAGCCAGTAATACCGGGTGATGTGCTGAATAGTCAGTAATACCAGGTGATGTGCTGGATGGTCAGTAATGCCAGCTGATGTGCGGGATAGTCAGTAATACCAGCTGATGTGCTGGATAGTCTGTAATACCAGCTGATGTGCTGGATAGTCAGTAATACCAGCTGATGTGCTGGATAGTCAGTAATACCAGCTGATGTGCTGGATAGTCAGTAATACCAGCTGATGTGCTGGATAGTCAGTAATACCAGCAGATGTGCTGGATAGTCAGTAATACCAGGTGATGTGCTGGATAGTCAGTAATACAAGCTGATGTGCTGGATAGTCAGTAATACCAGCAGATGTGCTGGATAGTCAGTAATACCAGCTGATGTGCTGGATAGTCAGTAATACCAGCTGATGTGCTGGATAGTCAGTAATACCAGCGGATGTGCTGGATAGTCAGTAATACCAGGTGATGTGCTGGATAGTCAGTAATACCAGGTGATGTGCTGGATAGTCAGTAATACCAGGTGATGTGCTGGATAGTCAGTAATACCAACTGATGTGCTGGATAGTCTGTAATACCAGCTGATGTGCTGGATAGTCAGTAATACCAGCTGATGTGCTGGATAGTCAGTAATACCAGCGGATGTGCTGGATAGTCAGTAATACCAGGTGATGTGCTGGATAGTCAGTAATACCAGGTGATGTGCTGGATAGTCAGTAATACCAGGTGATGTGCTGGATAGTCAGTAATACCAACTGATGTGCTGGATAGTCTGTAATACCAGCTGATGTGCTGGATAGTCAGTAATACCAGCTGATGTACTGGATAGTCAGTAATACCAGCTGATGTACTGGATAGTCAGTAATACCAGCTGATGTGCTGGATAGTCAGTAATACCAGCTGATGTGTTGGATAATCTCATTAATTCCAGGTGATGTATTAGTGTCACTTTGGACTGCGGTCACAGACCAGGCCGCAGGGGCGTTGACCCCCGAAACCCTCTCCAGGTATACCTAGCTAGATATTGCGTGTTATGGCAGATGCGATACCGAAATGTGGTATACTGGTACCTTAGAGTTATATATCATAGATATCATTACCTTTTGTATCCACAGGATGGTTACAAGGGTCCACAGGATGGATACAAGGGTCCACAGGATGGATACAAGGGTCCACAGGATGGATACAAGGGTCAACAGGATTGATACAAGGGTCCATAGGATGGATACAAGGGTCCACAGGATGGATACAAGGATCCACAGGATGGATACAAGGGTCCATAGGATGGATACAAGGGTCCACAGGATGGATACAAGGGTCCACAGGATTGATACAAGGGTCCATAGGATGGATACAAGGGTCCACAAGATGGATACAAGGATCCACAGGATGGATACAATGGTCAACAGGATGAATACAAAAGTCAACAGGATGGATACAAGGGTCCATAGGATGGTTACAAGGGTCCACAGGATGGATACAAGGGTCCACAGGATGGATACAAGGGTCCACAGGATGGATACAAGGGTCCACAGGATGGATACAAGGGTCCAAAGGATGGATACAAGGGTCCACAGGATGGTTACAAGGGTCCACAGGATGGTTACAAGGGTCCACAGGATGGATACAAGGGTCCAAAGGATGGATACAAGGGTCCACAAGATGGATATAGGGGTCCACAGGATGGATACAAGGGTCCACAGGATGGTTACAAGGGTCCACAGGATGGTTACAAGGGTCCACAGGATGGTTACAAGGGTCCACAGGATGGTTACAAGGGTCCACAGGATGGATACAAGGGTCCACAGGATGGTTACAAGGGTCCACAGGATGGTTACAAGGGTCCACAGGATGGATACAACGGTTCACAGGATGAATATAAGGGTCCATAGTAAACTAGCCGCTTCAAAATCTAAATCTAATCATAGTATCAGATTTGGAGAAGTTATTTTTTATTTTAATAAAGTTCTTCGTTTTAAATTTGTTTTGAAAGTAATGATTATAATATCTTAATATTTTTATGTCTTAATTATAGAAAAATATATAAAGTTTGTAGCTGGTTAACGTTTTGGCTAATTGTTCAGCATTCTGGTTAATTGCTTGACTTCCTGGTTAACAAAGTGCCTGGGACATGATTAACTGTTAATTGTTCAGCTTTCTGGCCAAGTGTTCATCGTTCTGGTCAGCTATTCATTCTAGCCAGTTCATTGTTCTGGCCAATTGGGCATCGTCCTGGCCAATTATTCAGCGTTCTGGCCAATTGGTCATTGTAATGGGCCAGTTATTCATTCTTCTTACTATTTGGAAAAAGTTAATATTTTCTGGTTATACTTTGTATATTGGTACCTTCATTTATGGTCTATATTATCTGTTGGAGCTTCTGAAATTGATAATCATGTCTTTGTAAATAATACAGTGATTCATAGTATGTATATGGGAGTTGTAACAAAGCGCGACTCTGCTGTAAGAGAGGATATATATATATATATATATATATATATATATATATATATATATATATATATATATATATATATATATATATATATATATATATATATATAATATGAAAATAAAGCAACAAGTGCCTTCAAAAGGTGCCAGATCAATTATGCTGTGATGGATGTTTGGGTCTTCGGGCCACCAGCATCAACAGCCTGGTTAACCAAGCAGGCACCAGACGAACCTGGCCCTCGCCGGGTTCTGGAAGTAGAATAACTGGGAACTCAATAAAGATATAACAAGAGTTGTCAGGTGATGTAGTCAGTGAGGTGTTTGTTGCCTCGATCAATGATCGTGGACCAGAAGGTTCATTGTTCTCAACTTGTTCAGTCAGGTTAAGATTAACATGTCAGGTAAAGTGTATTTCTTTATTAACATAAGTTGTAATCTTCCCAAATTTTATGTAATGATAAATGAATCTAGTTTAAACAATCCTCAGCTTACATTCAAATTTAATCTGTACTGTTCTTTAAGTTCGGTTTTAACACATCAGTGGGAGTCTAGCTGGAGGTCGTTCCGAGGGTCAGTGCCCCACGGCCTAGTCTTTGACCACGATGATTTAAATCTCTCATATAAATAAACAGAACATTAGACTTTTTACCTATTTTTAATGCTGCATTTGTTTCGCTGTAATCTTACTTTAAGATTTTTTCCAGTTTTCCCAAATAAAATTTATTGCATTTTGTACGAAGCATCTTGTAGACACGTCCATGAGCATTTTTTTGTGTGTGTGGGGGGGGGGGAATTCCTAATCACGTAGTTTTTATGGCATCAAGATTTTTAAATACAATTTTGATTTTGAAATTGTTAAGTAGATAAGTAATGTCAAAGACGTTGGCAATCTATGATGGTTGAGTATGGTCTTGTTTCCGGTTCTAAAATGGGTTTCTCGTAATTTCTAAAAATTCCTCTATTAAACATTTTGGATATTTTACGTAGACTGTATGCTGTTTTATATATCGTCATTGCTTCCTCGTATATGAACTCTGAACTGTACATACACACATTGTTCAACAGTGTTGAACTCTCTTCTGTTGTGATGAATAATAGTGTACATATGAACAGCTGTTCGTCTGTTTTCTATATACTTTAAATTTAAATTTTATATTCCTTTTAATATTGGTCTCATCCGTCTCCCTCCTTCCCTATGCGCCTCCCTCCCTCCTTATACACCTCTCTCCTTCCCTATCCGCCTCCCTCCTTCCTATCCACCTCCCTCCTTCCCTATCCCCTCCCTCCTTCCTATCCCCTCCCTCCTTCCCTATCCCCTCCCTCCTTCCATATCCGCCTCCCTCCTTCCCTATCCGCTCTCCTTCCTATCCCTCTCCTCCTATCCGCCTCCCTCCTTCCCTATCCGCCTCCCTCCTTCCCTATCCGCCTCCCTCCTTCCCTATCCGCCTCCCTCCTTCCCTATCCGCCTCCCTCCTTCCCTATCGGCCTCCCTCCTTCCCTATCCGCCTCCCTCCTTCCCTATCCGCCTCCCTCCTTCCCTATCCGCCTCCCTCCTTCCCTATCGGCCTCCCTCCTTCCTATCCGAATCCCTCCTTCCCTATCCACCTCCCTCCTTCCCTATCCACCTCCCTCCTTCCTACTTTCCTGTCCTCCTCCCCTTCTCCTCTAGCCTTCCCTCTCCTCCCTCTCTCTACCTTCCTACTCTTCCCTCCCTCCCCACTCTTAACATTGCCACATCCTTCACAAAGTAAACAATTCCCTCCCCGGCCCATCTTAGGCTCAAGAGGAAAAATCCTCTTTGGTGACCTTTGACCCGCGTCAAGACCTTTATCATGATAGTCATCGTGAACCCCCCACCTACCATCCTCTCACCCTCCCACCTAAGTCATCTTCCTCCTCTCCTACCTACATCTTCTCCCTTTTCCTTTGATTGCTCGTCCCTGAATGGACGTATCGTTGCGAAATAGGGTCATGGAGATTAAGACACATGTGCAACAGTTGGGTATCTTTATTATTGAAACGTTTCGTCTACACAGTAGACTTCTTCAGTCAGATACAGAGGCAGCAGGTGTAGTAGTGACATGAATATGATGTAATCAGTCCATCAACCTTGGAGAAATAGTATTTGAGGTGGTTCCTCAGCCTCCAGGTTGAGGAACTGTGTTGTTTGTTGAATTTTTGGCACCAGACTAGTTTAGCTACGTAGCTTGCTCATGATAATATAATGCAAAGTAGTGCAACTTAGTCATGTCCAACTTACCTCGAGTCTGCCTAAATTTGGTGTCGCTTATACTAAGCAACACCAAATCTAGTCTTAGTTTGATGTGCAAGTACAAGTTATAGACCGTGAAGTGTATGTCATCACTGTATATGTGCTCAGAGTTTACATTAAGTCCTGTTATAAGGATTAAAGAATACTTCACTTCTGGTGAACAAGTTACATGTAGCCTTAATCAAACCCTTGTGTAGTCGATATAATTTAAGCCCAGTTAATCAACCACCCTTAAATGCCCAGGCTGGTTTTCAGAAGGCCATTGCAACAAGGAATGTACCCAGGGGGGCGATGACCCCGAAACCCTCTCCAGGTATAGGTTTGTATGTATCCGTAGGCATATAAATGTAGTTTATAGTTTTTAGTATATTTTAGAGTTTTTTGTCTCGCACTCTCATGATGTGTTCAAAAATTCCATTTCTCTTGTTTGTGGAAGTGGCCTGTGATTTACCTGTGACTTGTTTCGAGAGTTTTCATACTATCGCAGCCAGGCGCGCACATTCTTCACAGACTCGTGGATCCAGCACTTAGCGGGCGTAGTGATTCACTTTCCTCTTGCAAACTTCTATACTTGTTTCGGCAGTATTTCTGAAAATATTTTGGTAGCAGGTTTAATAGTCTATGCCTATTATTTTGTCCACGGTGCCTCTTCTTTTTACCAGGTTCATTTTACACTTCCTGTTTTATATCTCACTCCAATACGTTGTTATGGTGACGTGTAGATGTGAGACTAGACTCTTCAGTGTCTTCCATGTATATAATATCATGTATCTCTCTCGCATACTCTCCAGAGAGTACATTCCCAGTTCTCTGAGGCACTTCCAGTAGTTTAAATCAACACTAAGCAGTATTCAAAGCGAGAGAGCACAGAGGATTTGAATTGTCGCCATTGGCATTATTTCTGGTTGTTTTACAAGCTCTCAGTGACCCACCCTGTCATTCTCATGGCTTTCACAGCATTAGTTTAAGTTTGAGGTATATAAAAGCTAGGTGAGCAGACATGACACACACTGCTCACCCTTCCTGCATCTTTTCCAAAGTTTGGGATCTAACCATTTTTGGTGAACAACAGGTCTGTGATCCGTATATGTGCAGAGTGTATAGTGTCTCCCAGCCAGTCTGGGATACCCTGACCTCCAGGGAACACCCACGTATTTTAGTTTCTTAATTTTCACCCACATCATCAACCAAAGTAAACCCACACACCCTTTCTTAAGGTCAGGTCACACATCCTTACCATTGGTCAACCCACATATCCTCACGTTCAATCCAAACATCCTAACCTAAGGTTAATCTACACATCCTAACGTAAGGTTAATCCACACACACTAACCAAAGTTTAGCCACACATCCTCACTCACACTTTCTTCAAGATAAATTTATATATTTTCCCTAGACCATCACTTCCTTAAGGACTCCGAATTATGTTTATTCAGTGCTGTGACCTGTGTGGACTCCAGTCTGTGCTGACTCGCCCCCTGATGCCTTTCAACTCGCCCTGTGATAACTCGCAGCTCGCCCTGTGATAACTCATCTTTGCCTAACCATCACAGGGAGTGGCTTTGTTTATCAGTTTGATGTTATTAGATGTGAGAGTTATCACTGCCTCTGTTGTGATAACTTGAGGCAAGATGGTTCGGTCTTCCTCTTGCTTCACTGTTCACTGTGAAAACAGACACACATTACACAATAAGCTTTCACTGGGTCAGTGTTCCGCACAGCGGGAAGCGTAGTCGGAGGGTGTGTTCAGTCTGGTCTCTAGTGTTAGGAATGATCTTTCTTATTCAGGCACCTGGATTCTCACTTTTGCTGATGTTTTATTGAGGTATCGGGGTTTCGTACCTTGTTGTTTAGACACAGGGTTGTGAACCTGCATGTGTTTACAGTATGAAGGTTAGAGCGTCGCACCATGTTTGATCACTGCTCTCGCTCGTTTCTTGATTTGCTCTAGAATAAGTGGAACATTGATATCTTTTTTGTCGCTGTTCGCTGGCCTTCTAGGGCAGCTCATCTGCACAGTGGTTGCCGAAGACGCCAGTAAGGCTTGATATCCACTTGATCACCCTCCGGACGACATCTCTTCCTAGTTTACGAGAAGTCGTAATACAGTGGTGATTATCTGGGAGTCGTCCTGTGTGGGTTCTTCCCATGCATCTACAGGTCTGCCTCCATATCTGTTTGATAGTCACATGTTGATGTTCAGTGAGTGTTGCGCGTCTTATCTCATTAATTCACTCTGCAAGCTGCATCATTCTTCATCAAGTCTACTGGCTGTTGCTTTATTTCAGACAAAGAGTGTTCTTGCAACCTGTGTTGATCAGCTGATCCAACTACATAACAGAATGTTAGAAACCTTATACAATGTCTTGCCGAATTCATAAAACTGGTCAATTAGCAAGAACTCGTTTAAAATTAAGTCGTTTCTAAAATTTTCTCACGTTTAAAGATGTATTTTTTTTAATTTATGTTAATGTAAAAATTAATAATTTTGTACCAAAAGAACCTTAGAAAACTTACCTAACCTTATTATAACAAGCGCAATTTAATTTAGCCTAATCGAACTAAATATATTTTAGATAAGTTTACAATAATTTAATAATAAACAAACACAATAAAATATTTTTTATCGTTAGGCTCAGAATGTTTTTTGCGAAATTATTGTATACACAAATTTACGCTTGCCTTATTCGGCAAGAAGATCGCTGCTATTTAAGCCAAAATAGCAAGTTTTACCTATTCGGCACGACAAGATCACTGTAAACAGGTGATATCAAAATATGCAAGAAAACCACTATGAAAAAATAGAAGAATTCCAAGCGCTTTCGTGACTACTCACATTATCAAGGAACTATAACAGGAAACATGACAAGAAGGGCTTATATAAGGGGCGAGACTACACCTCACAGTCACATCACACTAACAAAGACTACACCTCACAGTAGCGTAACATCGCACGACTCTGTGAAGAGGATCATAAGAAAGGACCTGAAACTCTTCCCAAGAATTAAGATTAGTCCAATTTATCATTAAATTCTTCCCAAATTTTATTAATTATAAATGAATCTAATTTATATAAACCTCTCTTGAGCTACTCTACCAGCAGCTGAAGGAAGAACTGAGGGTAGCTAAGCTTGAGATACAGCGACTGACTGAGGAAAACAAGAGGATTCGTAGTAATCCTCCTGTTGAGAATCCTCAAGCCAGGAAAGGAACCTGGACAGTGGCTAAAACGCATGGGACAAAGTTAAGGCTCAAGAGGACGGGTGGAGAGGTAGAAACAACGAAGACCCAGGAGAATGTTGTGGAAACATCGAACTCATTCTCCGTGCTACCCGATGAATGTGAGTCGACTTCTGGGAGCGTCACGACGAAAGACACAAAGGAAGGTAAAAACATTGTTGTTGTTGGGGACAGTCAGGTTAGGTACATGGATAGGGCTTTCTGTTTGATTGATAGGAGTAGGAGACAGAGGGTTTGCTTTCCTGGGGCTGGGATGGAGGATATTGTTAGCCGTCTGGACGACATCATGAGAGGTAATGGGAGCAATCCTATTATCTGTCTCAGTGCTGGAGGCAACGATGTTGGCAGACGTAGGAGTGAGGACCTGACTAGCAGGTTTAGGTCAGCAATAGACATAATTAGGAAGAAGGGTGGGAACCCTGTCATATGTGGTATTTTGCCAAGGAGAGGAGTTGGAAATGAATGGCTGTCCAGGGCAATTGGTGTCAATTGCTGGCTGGACAAATACTGTAAGGAAAATTCAGTAACATTCATTGACAACTGGGACCTCTTCTATGGCAGAAATGACATGTATGCCAGGGATGGGGTTCACTTATCCAGGTCTGGGGTGGGGGCACTGGCAACTGCAGTGGAGGGAGCTGTTAGGGCTTTAAACTAGAAATGTAAAATAAACCCAGTGAAATGCAGGGACACCATGGGCACAATAAGAATTGTATAAACATCCGTGGGTCTAGAATATTCAACATCTCACCATTATTATTATAATAAAGAAGAAGCGCTAAACCACAGGGTCATACAGCAACATCTCACCAGTAGATATTAAATACTGCTGGGACACGGGCAGAAGTCTCCAAGAGAAAACTGGACAAGTCTCTTCACCAGGTACCAGATCAATTAGGCTGTGATGGATGTGGGCCAGCGGGCCGCCAACAGCAACAGCTTGGTTGACCAGGCAAGCACCAGACGAGCCTAGACCAGTGACGGGCTCTGGAGTAGAAAAACTCCTAGGAATATCAGAGGTACTAATCTGGCCACCTGTGTAAATATTGTGATCAGGGAAGAATGGGGAGAGGGCTTATGACTTAGGGGTCATTCGAAGCAAGGGAGAATCAGGTTCGATTCAAGGGGTCCACTTGAACCGCGGGTTCGAACCCCACCCGTGGTATGGTTTGTTTGCAATCGTGTCATTACGATTTCGTGAGTCCACTTCCTTAAATAAGCAAGAGACCCTTCACGGGCATCAAAGCTTATCCCCGATGGGTGACCACAGCTCTCGAGTAACACGTCTGAAAGGTAGCGCATGCTTATTCTTACCCGCCACTAAAGGTCATTAACGGGCTAACTGATCAGACCGGATTAACTGATGAAGGATCGAGCCTCCACGACTGATTCGAAAATAGCACCAAATCCGTATGGTCATACATTATATCATAACCAAGCGCTAAACTCTATTATGGAAATAAATGGTATAAAATACCGACACAATGGATTTAAATTGGATAAATTTAGATTTAGAAAGGACATAGGCAAGTACTGGTTTTCGAACAGAGTTGTAGATGCGTGGAACAATCTTCCGAGTAGGGTGATAGAGGCTAGGACCTTGGGTGGCTTTAAAAAGAGATTGGACAAATATATGAGTGGGAGGGGCTGGGTTTGATTAGTGTCGAGTACAGGAGTAAATTCTTAGGTAGTGGTGGTTTTGATAAGGACCTGCCTTGTATGGGCCAGTAGGCCTTCTGCAGTGTTCCTCCATTCTTATGTTCTTATGTATGGGTTTTGGGGGGAAAACAGAGATGTCCCAGTGTAGTAATATTATAAGTTGTAGGAGAACTAGTAATAGGCAGAATAAGGTAGATAGTGGAAAGCTAGTGACACTAGATGACAAGGACAGTAATAGGTATAGTGGAAAAAGAGAGATGAGCAGGAAGGGTAAAGAGAAAGGAGGGTCTCTCTGTCAATCTGAAGAAGATGTCCTCTCTTGAGCTACTCTACCAGCAGCTGAAGGAAGAACTGAGGGTAGCTAAGCTTGAGATACAGCGACTGAATGAGGAAAACAAGAGGATTCGTAGTAATCCTCCTGTTGAGAATCCTCAAGCCAGGAAAGGAACCTGGACAGTGGCTAAAACGCATGGGACAAAGTTAAGGCTCAAGAGGACGGGTGGAGAGGTAGAAACAACGAAGACCCAGGAGAATGTTGTGGAAACATCGAACCCATTCTCCGTGCTACCCGATGAATGTGAGTCGACTTCTGGGAGCGTCACGACGAAAGACACAAAGGAAGGTAAAAACATTGTTGTTGTTGGGGACAGTCAGGTTAGGTACATGGATAGGGCTTTCTGTTTGATTGATAGGAGTAGGAGACAGAGGGTTTGCTTTCCTGGGGCTGGGATGGAGGATATTGTTAGCCGTCTGGACGACATCATGAGAGGTAATGGGAGCAATCCTATTATCTGTCTCAGTGCTGGAGGCAACGATGTTGGCAGACGTAGGAGTGAGGACCTGACTAGCAGGTTTAGGTCAGCAATAGACATAATTAGGAAGAAGGGTGGGAACCCTGTCGTATGTGGTATTTTGCCAAGGAGAGGAGTTGGGAAAAGAATGGCTGTCCAGGGCAATTGGTGTCAATTGCTGGCTGGACAAATACTGTAAGGAAAATTCAGTAACATTCATTGACAACTGGGACCTCTTCTATGGCAGAAATGACATGTATGCCAGGGATGGGGTTCACTTATCCAGGTCTGGGGTGGGGCACTGGCAACTGCAGTGGAGGGAGCTGTTAGGGCTTTAAACTAGAAATAGTTAGTGGTATGGGTTTTGGGGGAAAAACAGAGAAGTCCCAGTGTAGTAATATTATAAGTTGTAGGAGAACTAGTAATAGGCAGAATAAGGTGGATAGTGGAAAGCTAGTGACACTAGATGACAAGGACAGTAATAGGTATAATGGAAAAACAGAGATGAGCAGGAAGGGTAAAGAGAAAGGAGGGTCTCTAAATATATATTACACCAATAGTCGTAGTGCTAGGAATAAGATGGACGAGTTGAGATTAGTTGCAAGTACGGGTAATATTGATGTTTTTGCAATAACTGAGACATGGTTTAATATGAAAAATCGGACTTGCCTGCCGAATGTCACATTCAGGGTTTTAAATTGTTCCAAGTAGACAGAAGTATCGGGAAAGGGGTGGGTGGCACTCTATGTCCGTGATCATTTAAATTGTTGCATAAAAACGGGTATAAAGTCTGAATTAACACATACAGAGTCTGTCTGGATAGAATTTTCAGAGGGTGTGAAAAATTGATTTTAGGCGTGATTTACCGTCCTCCAAACTTAGATAGGAACAAGGGAGACTACTTTGGGAGGAAATTGTTAAGGCCACAAGACACGATAACGTAGTAATTTAGGGACTTTAACTTTAGTCAGATTGATTGGAATTTCATGACAGGGAATTTAGAATCTAACGACTTTTTAGAAGTAGTTCAGGATTGCTTTTGAAGCAGTTTGTAACAGAACCTACAAGGGAAATAACCTACTTGACTTGGTTCTGGCAAGCAAGGAAACCCTTGTTAATAATTTAGAAATTACAGAGGAACTCGGCTCAAGCGACCACAAGTCAATTACCTTTAGCATTGAATGGATGTATGATAGTAGGGATAATTCAGTAATGGTCCCGGATTTTCGCTTAGCAGATTATAATGGACTTAGAGAACACTTATCAACTGTGGACTGGGGTGAAGAAGAGAGGTATCAATATGACAGTTTTCTTAACACTATACAGGCTGCCCAAAGAACATTTATCCGTATAAAGAAATTAGATCAAGTAGAAATGACCCAAAATGGATGAATAATAGGCTCAAATATCTTTTAGGGCAGAAGAAAGGAATTTATAGGCGCATAAAAGAGGTGAGGGTCATCTTATAAATCAGTATACTGACATTAAGAGGGACGTTAAAAAGGGAATAAGAAAAGCTAAACGGGACTATGAAATTAAAGTTGCTAGGATTCAAAAACTAACCCAAAAGTTTTTTCCAGGTTTATAGAACAAAAGTTAGGGATAAGATAGGTCCCCTTAAAAATAACTTTGGGCATCTTACTGACAAGGAGAATGATATGTGCTCTATTTTTAATAATTATTTTCTCTCGGTTTTCACACAGGAAGACATTAATAATATCCCAGTAATTAATTTTTACAGAGGCCCAGAAGAAGATAAATTATGTAATATCACAGTCACTAGCGAAATGATTATGAAACAGCTGGACCGACTGAAACAAAATAAATCGCCGGGTCCTGATGAGCTTTTTGCAAGGGTTCTTAAAGAATGCAAAATGGAACTCTGTGAACCAATATCTAACATTTTTAATTTATCTCTTCAAACAGGTGTAGTGTCTGATATGTGGAAGATGGCTAATGTAATTCCTATTTTTAAAGCAGGGGACAAGTCACTACCGTCAAACTACGCCCAATAAGCCTGACCTCAATTGTAGGCAAATTACTAGAGTCAATTATAGCTGATATTATTAGAAGCCATCTAGATAACCATAATTTGATTAATGATACCCAGCATGGATTCACGAGGGGCCGTTCCTGCCTATCTAATTTATTAACCTTCTTCAGTAAAGCTTTTGAGGCTGTTGATCACGATAAAGAATTCGATATTGTTTATTTAGACTTTAGTAAGGCTTTGATAGAGTACCACACCAGAGACTGTTAAAGAAAGTGGCAGCTCATGGCATTGGGGGAAAAGTGCTGTCATGGATCGAGTCATGGCTCACCAATAGGAAGCAGAGAGTGTGCATAAATGGGGTTAAATCCGAATGGGGACTTGTAACAAGTGGTGTTCCACAGGGATCAGTCTTAGGCCCATTGTTATTTATAATATATATCAATGACCTTGATGAGGGAATTACTAGTGATATGAGCAAATTCGCCGACGACACGAAGATAGGTAGGATAATTGATTCAAACATAGATGTCATAGAACTTCAGGAAGATTTAGACAAACTTAATTCGTGGTCAGAAAAGTGGCAGATGCAGTTCAATGTAGATAAATGCAAGGTTCTGAAGCTCGGGAGTGTCCATAACCCAAGCACTTATAAGTTAAATAACGTAGAACTTAGCCATACAGATTGCGAGAAGGACTTGGGGGTGATGGTAAGCAGCAACCTTAAACCAAGACAGCAATGCCTAAGCGTACGTAATAAGGCAAATAGATTACTGGGATTTATATCAAGAAGTGTTAGCAACAGAAGTCCAGAGGTTATATTACAGCTTTATACATCATTAGTAAGGCCTCACCTAGATTACGCAGCTCAGTTCTGGTCTCCATATTACAGAATGGACATAAATTCGTTAGAAAACATTCAGCGTAGAATGACTAAATTAATACATAGCATTAGAAATCTTCCTTACGAAGAAAGATTGAAGACCCTAAAATTACATTCACTTGTAAGACGTAGAATGAGGGGAGACATGATCGAGGTATACAAGTGGAAAATGGGTATTAACAAAGGGGATATAAATAAGGTCTTGAGGATATCTCTCCAAGAGAGAACCCGCAATAATGGATTCAAGTTAGATAAGTTTAGATTTAGAAAGGATATAGGAAAGTATTGGTTTGGAAATAGGGTAGTTGATGAGTGGAACAGTCTGCCTAGTAGGGTTATTGAAGCTAGGACCTTGGGTAGTTTCAAATTTAGGTTGGATAAATTCATGAGTGAGAGGGTTGGATTTGAGTGGGACTCGCGCATGAGTGGGTAGAATTCTCAAAGCTTATTTCTTGGGTAGCATTGAAAATTGGGTTGAGCAAATATTCTGTTAGTGGGACGGATTGTGAAGGACCTGCCTAGTATGGGCCAACAGGCCTGCTGCAGTGTTCCTCCTTTCTTATGTTCTTATGTTCTTATTACACCAATAGTCGTAGTGCTAGGAATAAGATGGACGAGTTGAGATTAGTTGCAAGTACGGGTAATATTGATGTTTTTGCAATAACTGAGACATGGTTTAATATGAAAAATCGGGACTTGCCTGCCGAATGTCACATTCAGGGTTTTAAATTGTTCCAAGTAGACAGAAGTATCGGGAAAGGGGGTGGGGTGGCACTCTATGTCCGTGATCATTTAAATTGTTGCATAAAAACGGGTATAAAGTCTGAACTAACACATACAGAGTCTGTCTGGATAGAATTTTCAGAGGGGTGTGAAAAATTGATTTTAGGCGTGATTTACCGTCCTCCAAACTTAGATAGGGAACAAGGGAGACTACTTTGGGAGGAAATTGTTAAGGCCACAAGACACGATAACGTAGTAATTTGGGGGACTTTAACTTTAGTCAGATTGATTGGAATTTCATGACAGGGAATTTAGAATCTAACGACTTTTTAGAAGTAGTTCAGGATTGATTTTGAAGCAGTTTGTAACAGAACCTACAAGGGGAAATAACCTACTTGACTTGGTTCTGGCAAGCAAGGAAACCCTTGTTAATAATTTAGAAATTACAGAGGAACTCGGCTCAAGCGACCACAAGTCAATTACCTTTAGCATTGAATGGATGTATGATAGTAGGGATAATTCAGTAATGGTCCCAGATTTTCGCTTAGCAGATTATAATGGACTTAGAGAACACTTATCAACTGTGGACTGGGGTGAAGAAGAGAGGTATCAATATGACAGTTTTCTTAACACTATACAGGCTGTCCAAAGAACATTTATCCCGTATAAAGAAATTAGATCAAGTAGAAATGACCCAAAATGGATGAATAATAGGCTCAAATATCTTTTAGGGCAGAAGAAAGGAATTTATAGGCGCATAAAAGAGGTGAGGGTCATCTTATAAATCAGTATACTGACATTAAGAGGGACGTTAAAAGGGAATAAGAAAATCTAAACGGGACTATGAAATTAAAGTTGCTAGGGATTCAAAACTAACCCAAAAAGTTTTTTCCAGGTTTATAGAACAAAAGTTAGGGATAAGATAGGTCCCCTTAAAAATAACTTTGGGCATCTTACTGACAAGGAGAATGATATGTGCTCTATTTTTAATAATTATTTTCTCTCGGTTTTCACACAGGAAGACATTAATAATATCCCAGTAATTAATTTTTACAGAGGCCCAGAAGAAGATAAATTATGTAATATCACAGTCACTAGCGAAATGATTATGAAACAGCTGGACCGACTGAAACAAAATAAATCGCCGGGTCCTGATGAGCTTTTGCAAGGGTTCTTAAGGAATGCAAAATGGAACTCTGTGAACCAATATCTAACATTTTTAATTTATCTCTTCAAACAGGTGTAGTGTCTGATATGTGGAAGATGGCTAATGTAATTCCTATTTTTAAAGCAGGGGACAAGTCACTACCGTCAAACTACCGCCCAATAAGCCTGACCTCAATTGTAGGCAAATTACTTGAGTCAATTATAGCTGATATTATTAGAAGCCATCTAGATAACCATAATTTGATTAATGATACCCAGCATGGATTCACGAGGGCCGTTCCTGCCTATCTAATTTATTAACCTTCTTCAGTAAAGCTTTTGAGGCTGTTGATCACGATAAAGAATTCGATATTGTTTATTTAGACTTTAGTAAGGCTTTTGATAGAGTACCGCACCAGAGACTGTTAAAGAAAGTGGCAGCTCATGGCATTGGGGGAAAAGTGCTGTCATGGATCGAGTCATGGCTCACCAATAGGAAGCAGAGAGTGTGCATAAATGGGGTTAAATCCGAATGGGGACTTGTAACAAGTGGTGTTCCACAGGGATCAGTCTTAGGCCCATTGTTATTTATAATATATATCAATGACCTTGATGAGGGAATTACTAGTGATATGAGCAAATTCGCCGACGACACGAAGATAGGTAGGATAATTGATTCAAACATAGATGTCATAGAACTTCAGGAAGATTTAGACAAACTTAATTCGTGGTCAGAAAAGTGGCAGATGCAGTTCAATGTAGATAAATGCAAGGTTCTGAAGCTCGGGAGTGTCCATAACCCAAGCACTTATAAGTTAAATAACGTAGAACTTAGCCATACAGATTGCGAGAAGGACTTGGGGGTGATGGTAAGCAGCAACCTTAAACCAAGACAGCAATGCCTAAGCGTGCGTAATAGGGCAAATAGATTACTGGGATTTATATCAAGAAGTGTTAGCAACAGAAGTCCAGAGGTTATATTACAGCTTTATACATCATTAGTAAGGCCTCACCTAGATTACGCAGCTCAGTTCTGGTCTCCATATTACAGAATGGACATAAATTCGTTAGAAAACATTCAGCGTAGAATGACTAAATTAATACATAGCATTAGAAATCTTCCTTACGAAGAAAGATTGAAGACCCTAAAATTACATTCACTTGTAAGACGTAGAATGAGGGAGACATGATCGAGGTATACAAGTGGAAAATGGGTATTAACAAAGGGGATATAAATAAGGTCTTGAGGATATCTCTCCAAGAGAGAACCCGCAATAATGGATTCAAGTTAGATAAGTTTAGATTTAGAAAGGATATAGGAAAGTATTGGTTTGGAAATAGGGTAGTTGATGAGTGGAACAGTCTGCCTAGTAGGGTTATTGAAGCTAGGACCTTGGGTAGTTTCAAATTTAGGTTGGATAAATTCATGAGTGAGAGGGGTTGGATTTGAGTGGGACTCGCGCATGAGTGGGTAGAATTGTCAAAGCTTATTTCTTGGGTAGCATTGAAAATTGGGTTGAGCAAATATTCTGTTAGTGGGACGGATTGTGAAGGACCTGCCTAGTATGGGCCAACAGGCCTGCTGCAGTGTTCCTCCTTTCTTATGTTCTTATGTTCTTATATATTTATTTATTTATTTATTTTTTTATTTTCCATAGAACGTGCAGACTTCCCCGTTCACTAGGTCTACCTTCATTGAACAACTGTGTAGCACTTTGCAGGTAGATGTCCCAGTGGTATACCATCTGTTAATATGACACTTTTGGCGGAGATTGACTTTACGCTTCAGTCAACTTTACCAGTCCGCTTATATCCTAGGTCCACGTACCTAGACTTGAATTAAACACTTCAGTCTTTCTAATTTCATACGAAGAAGGAATGAAGGTACTTTACCTGCCCAGGTGTGAGGCACAACTGGTTCCCGTGGATGTCTCAGGCTTGTGTAATTGCTCCCTATAGAACAAGTCACTGACTCCAGCACTTACATCCTGACTACTAACACAAACGTTCACTGCATTTAAGTGTTCCTGCATAGCTATAACCCACACTTAACACACCTAGCTCATGCTAGGTTCAAGAAATTACACTAAGAGAGTTCGGGAGCGAGTCTCGTCACTGTTTACTTGGAGACAGTTATGTCACGCGTTAAATTGATGTAAATGACGTCTTACTCCCGCTTTTGTGTTCACCGATACGTATTCCTAGTCTAATTCCCGAGTCTGAATATGGGAGCAGGCCGTATTTGCACTCCTTGGATCTTCACGAGAGACAACCTGCCAGGGCGTCTTCAGACTCCTGCCTAGGAGGCCTAGACTAATTGCCATCTAACGAGACTAACTCCCTTTGATTTAATGAATGAGATGATGTATAATGTCCTCGCATTTATCATTGGTGGCTTCAACCTGTTTAAGAGTTCAGGTATTAAGTTCTTGCAGTGTATATTAATGAGTCAGTAGGTGACACCTGAAGGATGTTTCCGGGGGCTAACGGTTCCAAACCAGGCCTCCAGGTGGATAAAGGTCTAATCAGCTAGATTGATACTGGTGACAACACGCAGTTCAGTGTACGAACCACAGCCCGGCTGGTCAGGAACTGGTTTGAGGAACTTGTCAAATTCTCTCTTGAAGACAGCCAGAGTTTTATTGGCAGTTCCCTTATGCACGGAGGTAGGGTGTTGAAGAATAGGGAACCTCTGACACTTATTAAATTCTCTCTTAGTGGACTCGTCGTGCCTCTTCCTTTAGTTGAGATGTTTTGCATCGTCTGCCAAGTTTTTGTTCTCACGCCGAGTGAATTCAGTGTTCAGGTTTGGTATCAGTCCCTCCAGGATTTTCTACGTTCTAAGGAATACAGTTTTAGCTAAAAATTGAGATTTGTTAGAAAACGCTTCAAACAGCTCTAAATCATCGAAATATGCGATAAAATACCATATTAGCATATTTTTCTGATTAGGAAATTTCAAGGTAGAAAAAGTTTTCTGTGTATGTTGATCAAACAAGGTACTCATTGCTACATAAAATGAGGACACGTAGAAGAGAACCTATGATCAAACGTCGTTTTATTCTGAGGTCATTGTGAGAGAAGTAGTGGACTAAATCATCTTTATTGACAGATTCTCTGTAGACATCGTATATGAAGTTATTGTTTCTGATGAGGATATCAGGACAAGCTTGGAATTTGTATTATTCTTCCAGTGTAAATTATATAAGACACGATAGAGTAAGAAAATGCACTCAGTCATGAGAGTGAATTCGACAAATTTAACAATTTAAACATTAACTGGGATCAAATAAACTATGACTTAACAGAAATATGCTGGGAAGATTGTATGAATAGCATGGATTTGGACAAGTGTCTGGCTAGAAGTGTATTCCAGACATACCATTAAGAACAAAGAACGAAAAGTGACAAGCTCAGACTGAATTAATCAAACGGAATCCAGGAGAGAAAGAGGGAGCAGAAAAATATATGTGAAATTGGAAGAAATTCAAAATATTTTTCATCGTATGCAAAAATCAAGGTCAAAACCCGTATCTGGTATCATGCCAGTGTTACTTAAAGGAGATAGATTTTACACAGATGACATAAAAAAGTAAATAAAATACTGAAGTCACTTTACAACTGTGTGTTTACTGAGCCATTAAGCTGTCTAATGAGTTTTCAGGTGTGAAACTCAAAACTCTGCTCACATCTCCACAATTTTTGACATAAGCTTAACTCCATTCGACTTTGAAAAAGGCATTGATATTATTTTCATGCACTCTACCCCAGGCCCAGGCTCGTGGAACTCCATCATATTCATCAAAATTGCAAGAAACTCTTATCACGTGTTTTAAATATTTTCTGGAGGAAACTGGATGGAGAAGCCATCCAACAGTCACTATAAACCATTGACACAGCGCCACGCCACAAAGGTGACAGTAAATACACTGTAAAATAAAAAATAATGTAGACTGGTACTGCTGATGTCCCACATTATCTAAATCTTTGAAAGAGTTCTGAGAAACAAGATTGCTAATCACATGGATTCACAGCAGTTGTACAACCCAGTGCAACGTAGTTTAGAGCAATTCACCCCTGCCTCTCGTTAATGCATTACTACTTGGTCTTGGATTCAGGACAGTAGACAAAAAGCAGAGATTGAAAAATATTTTTAGGTGTGCATCCATGGTGTTATAGGTCACAAAATACGTGCAGAAGGAATAAATAGAAAAGTAGTAGGATGGATATTTAACTAAGAAAGAGAACACAAAATATAATAGGGAAGATGGTGTCGCACAAAATAATAACTGGAATGGAGTACACAAATTCTAATCACTCAATAGAGCGGAAGTGTAATATGTGAGACTTAAGAGCGATAATGTCAGAAGATCTCGTATTTAAGGAACACAACAATGATATAATCACAGCCCCAAAAAAAAAAAAAATAATACAGGCTGGATAACTAAAATCTTCAAAACAAGAGACGCTAAGCCGCTGTTGAGTCTCTTCAAGACACATATTCACTCAGTGTTAGAATACTGCTGTATACTAACAGCCCATTTTAAGGAAGGCGAGATTGTACACCCTGAGAATATACAGGGAATCTTCACTGTCCGTATAAACTCCAGGAACACTTAGTTCCTGGAACTGTGCTGCATAGTACATAGGCGACAAAGATGCTTCTTAATTTACACCTGGATAATTATGTAGTAATTTGTCCAAAATCTGCACATTAAAATCATCCCTTATGAAGTTAGTTTTGGCAAATGGTTCAAAATACATTCACTGGAAGGCAGGGGTGCAACTAGTACACTAAGAGAACACAGTAAGTGTAATGGGACCAAGACTGTTAAGCACCCTACGTTCGTCCACATGGGGGATTATCACCAGACTCCAAGTGGTCTTCAAAAGGGAACTTGAAAACTTCAAGTTAGTTCCTGATCAACTGGGCTGTGATGCATACGTTGGATTTCGTGCAGCTAACATCTGGTTGCTCAGGCCATCCACCGGGATGCTTGGTTTGGAACCGAACAGAGGGGTTGTTGATTGATTCCCGAAACCATCTCCAGGTCTCCTGATAATACATCTGACCTTCACCAGGCACCTGTTTGACTGCCTTTCAGCGCTGTGTTAATGTTTAGTATGTGGTAAGGAGGTCAACAACAACCATCTAAAAAAGTTCTACTATTTTGTCAAGTGGAAAGTTGCTAAATGTTTTGCACTATGACAGATTGCTGATATTTTCTGTCTCATGAACATGTAAGATGTCAGACAAATCTTACAAACTTCTGCTTGCGTTCATTATACTTTCCCATGTGCTTCTTAATAGTTCTTAATTTTTTAATATTTCCTCTTCTGCATAGGAGGTCAACCGAGCCGTGCGGAAGATCATCTCCAACACTACTAAAAGATAAAGGACTTTTTTCTGTACCTCATAAAGCCTCTTGTCTGTGAAACGTCATAAAAAAAATGTCCCATTTTGCTATACGTATCTGTTTTAATCACTTTTGGGCTCAGCCATTCTCTAGCAACATAGGTGACAGTGGTGTGGCACAATCTTCACTGCCAGTATCGACAATGTGTCTTGTTTCGTCAAAATCCAGCTGTGCTTCTCTTCCCTGGATTTCTATAATCTTGGAGTCCACCACCCAAGTCTCCCATGGAAACGCAGAAGTGTAACTGAGGGTGCGGGTAATCTCTGCCTTTTACAGTGAGTGTAATGGAAGATGTTTTTGTCTGCTGCGTAGTGCATGCACTTCTTGCTGCCATATACGTTCTTATCTAGTTGTAAAAGTCTGAGGATCCGGTCTCGGTGTCATTTTCGTGTTGGGATATAGCATCTCCTTGAGCAGGCACGTTACCAAGGCACTTCACCTTATCTTACAAGAATAGCCTGGTTGATAGATTCATGGTGACGAGTTCGTCTTGGACTCCCTTGTGATAATGCGTATTGCTTTACTTAGGAGTCCCTTGTGATAATGCGTATTGCTTTACTTAGGAGTCCCTTGTGATAATGCGTATTGCTTTACTTAGGAGTCCCTTGTGATAATGCGTATTGCTTTACATTTAGTGCACTCTTGTCTTGCTCCGGTCATTTGAGTACAAGAGGCGACCGCCAGTGCCCAGTGGTCTACAAGGACCTGATGTTGTGTCCATAAAACCTCCCGAGAACCTTATGACTTGTGGATGTGCGGTCCGGGGGAAGGAGGTAATTTTTTTTTAATATGTAACACAATTGGTTACATCAGCATTGTGCTGCTATCCTCTTCTGTATGATATTTACATAGTAAGGGCATGATTGCAAAAAACCAGTGGCTAACGCGCCAGCCTGGAGTTTTACAACTCGCTTGCCGCAAGTTCAATCCCCTCCTGTACCGTGGTTTAATAGTAAGAACAAAAAAAACAGAAATGTTTCCCTGTCATATTCCATCACACAGTATGAGTTTCGAACATAGTGTCGAAATCGGTCGGTCTGAGCTGTGAGACTTCAGTAGGCAATGAGGATATCGTCAAGTATTCCTTCCAAGGTTTCAACAGCTACGGCATCTTCAAAGATCTCCTTTCAGCACAGCTGGAGTTACTCTTACTTAGGAGTTGCCATCTTTCAAGATGGCTTATTCTATCCACAGAAGAAATTTATTTTTTTAAGATATTTACCATTACAAAATGAAGCAACAAAATTATATACTATGAGAGAAAAGAAAATATGAAATTTCGACAATATAAGAACACACATATAGAAACAATGCATGATCATTTTTAGTAATAATGGTAGAATTACAGACAAAATATTAGGTAAATGTGACATCGAAAGCTTGCCACAATAAAATGTCACATTAGTTGCATGTGTCCATGTACCTAACATGATAATTTTTGCAATAGTTTTTCAACATTTTTTCCTCTACATTCTGTGCCTGACAATATATACTTGCACCAGCAACAACCAGCCTGAATATCATGACACAGACTCTACTTCACTTGTACTAAGCGACACCCACTAAATGTAGACTGACTCAAGATAAGTTAGTTAGCGCTAAACTGCATTAAATTGCCTTAATTTATCAGGGAAGCCAGGTGGCTAGGCTAGTTTGGTAGGAAACAATGTACGTCAGCTAATTCACGTGACTGCAGCACGACAGTCAACAGCGAGGTAGTGGGAGAGACAGAAGAAAAGAGGAGGAGGAAGGGATCAGAGAGGAGGGTGAGAGAGAGGTGTTGGGGGCGTTGCATGGAAGGGGGAGTGGGATAGAAAGTGAGAGAAATGGAGTATGATGAGCAAAGATGAAAGAGGGTGAGAAGGGAAGCTACACGGATAGGAATGTAGAGATTTTGCTGAGGTATTTGTCAAATGTGACCAAGGAGTGAGTCTGTAGAACGAGATTAATCAATATAAAATGAAAGATACGATAATGAATATTCAAATTTCTAACATAAAATATCTAAATAGTGATAATAAACCAAACACAATCCAGTGTTAGGATGGTCAAAATTTCAGTACCATCCTGGCACCTTCAGTGTTTCTTATCCTCACAGTAGACATAGATAAGAGAATTAACAGCAGATTCGTATCATTCTTTACAGATGATAGAAAAATAAGCATGAAAGTTGGCACAGTAGAAGACACAGGAAAATTACTACAGATATGAAGTGAATCTTGCATCACGCAGTGCAAAACATGATGGTTTACGGTGTAAAATTCCAACTGCTTAGATGAGGAAAAAACGAAGTTTTGAAATGAAACACAGGATACAAAATTCAGGACGAAAGGAACATGTAAGACAAACAATTACCACCTCACGAGACCTTTCATTTAGAGAACAAAACGCAAATCCATCAAAATTGCCAGCAAGATGAGTGGTTGAATCGTGGCACATTTTAACCCAAGAAAAATCATACCGATGATGGTATTAGCTTAATATTCACAAAATTTATTGCTTTATGTAATCGAAGCTAATCTAACTTAAAAAAAAAAAAATAGTAATCGTAAATTTTCCGTTAACACTCAGCCTATCCTCATTAACATCGTTAATGAGGATAGGCTGGAGAAGGACGGGATGGGGAAAGGCGATGGGAGAGCTCTGATTAGGAAGGGAAGGCTGGGGAGGCCTGGTCGGGAAGGGATGGTGGTCGGGGAAGGGAGGCTGGGAATGGCAGGAGACTCAGAGGATATGAGGTTGTGGCAGTGTGACAGATGATGCCTCGTTACATGGTCATCAATCTCAACTCTACTCAGCAGGTCCAAGATACTGTGGTTACTGTGCACCATGGTGCTCACTGTGTGGAGCCCAGGCTCTTAGTACCATGGTGCTCAGTGTGTGGAGACCAGGTTCTTAGTACCATGGTGCTCACTGTGTGGAGACCAGGTTCTTAGTACCATGATGCTATCAAAGTGAAGCTCCAAAAGCCAGCTCTATGGTGCTAGCAGTGAAGCCCAAGGTCTTAGCACCATGGTGCCAGAAGTGTGGACACCAGGTTCTTAGTACCATAGTGCTCACTGTGTGGAGCCCAGGTTCTTAGTACCATGGTGCTCAATGTGTGGAGCCCAGGCTCTTAGTGCCACGATGCTCACTGTGTGGAGCCCAGGCTCTTAGTACCATGGTGCTCACTGTGTGGAGACCAGGCTCTTAGCACCATGGTGCTCACTGTGTGGAGACCAGGTTCTTAGTACCATAGTGCTCACTGTGTGGAGACCAGGCTCTTAGCACCATGGTGCTCACTGTGTGGAGACCAGGCTCTTAGTACCATGGTGCTCACTGTGTGGAGACCAGGCTCTTAGTACCATGGTGCTCACTGTGTGGAGACCAGGTTCTTAGCACCATGGTGCTCACTGTGTGGAGACCAGGCTCTTAGTACCATGGTGCTCACTGTGTGGAGACCAGGCTCTAGCACCATGGTGCTCACTGTGTGGAGACCAGGCTCTTAGTACCATGGTGCTCACTGTGTGGAGACCAGGCTCTTAGCACCATGGTGCTCACTGTGTGGAGACCAGGCTCTTAGCACCATGGTGCTCACTGTGTGGAGACCAGGCTCTTAGTACCATGGTGCTCACTGTGTGGAGACCAGGCTCTTAGTACCATGGTGCTCACTGTGTGGAGACCAGGCTCTTAGCACCATGGTGCTCACTGTGTGGAGACAAGGCTCTTAGCACCATGGTGCTCACTGTGTGGAGACCAGGCTCTTAGTACCATGGTGCTCACTGTGTGGAGCCCAGGCTCTTAGTACCATGGTGCTCACTGTGTGGAGCCCAGGCTCTTAGTACCATGGTGCTCACTGTGTGGAGACCAGGCTCTTAGCACCATGGTGCTCACTGTGTGGAGACCAGGCTCTTAGTACCATGGTGCTCACTGTGTGGAGACCAGGTTCTTAGTACCATGGTGCTCACTGTGTGGAGACCAGGTTCTTAGTACCATGGTGCTCACTGTGTGGAGACCAGGTTCTTAGTACCATGGTGCTCACTGTGTGGAGACCAGGTTCTAGTACCATGGTGCTCACTGTGTGGAGACCAGGTTCTTAGTACCATGGTGCTCACTGTGTGGAGACCAGGTTCTTAGTACCATGGTGCTCACTGTGTGGAGACCAGGTTCTTAGTACCATGGTGCTCACTGTGTGGAGCCCATACTCATAGTACCATGGTGCTCACTGTGAGGAGACCAGGCTCTTAGTACCATGGTGCTCACTGTGTGGAGACCAGGTTCTTAGTACCATGGTGCTCACTGTGTGGAGACCAGGTTTTTAGTACCATGGTGCTCACTGTGTGGAGACCAGGTTCTTAGTACCATGGTGCTCACTGTGTGGAGACCAGGTTCTTAGTACCATGGTGCTCACTGTGTGGAGCCATCTCATAGTACCATGGTGCTCACTGTGTGGAGACCAGGCTCTTAGTACCATGGTGCTCACTGTGTGGAGACCAGGTTTTTAGTACCATGGTGCTCACTGTGTGGAGACCAGGTTCTTAGTACCATGGTGCTCACTGTGTGGAGACCAGGTTCTTAGTACCATGGTGCTCACTGTGTGGAGACCAGGTTCTTAGTACCATGGTGCTCACTGTGTGGAGCCCACACTCATAGTACCATGGTGCTCACTGTGTGGAGCCCAGGCTCTTAGTAACATGGTGCTCACTGTGTGGAGACCAGGTTCTTAGTACCATGGTGCTCACTGTGTGGAGCCCATACTCATAGTACCATGGTGCTCACTGTGTGGAGACCAGGCTCTTAGTACCATGGTGCTCACTGTGTGGAGACCAGGTTTTTAGTACCATGGTGCTCACTGTGTGGAGACCAGGTTCTAAGTACCATGGTGCTCACTGTGTGGAGACCAGGTTCTTAGTACCATGGTGCTCACTGTGTGGAGCCCAGACTCATAGTACCATGGTGCTCACTGTGTGGAGCCCAGGTTCTTAGTACCATGGTGCTCACTGTGTGGAGACCAGGCTCTTAGTACCATGGTGCTCACTGTGTGGAGCCCAGACTCATAGTACCATGGTGCTCACTGTGTGGAGCCCAGGCTCTTAGTACCATGGTGCTCACTGTGTGGAGCCCAGGCTCTTAGCACCATGGTGCTCACTGTGTGGAGCCCAGGCTCTTAGTACCATGGTGCTCACTGTGTGGAGCCCAGACTCATAGTACCATGGTGCTCACTGTGTGGAGCCCAGGCTCTTAGTACCATGGTGCTCACTGTGTGGAGCCCAGGCTCTTGCCTTATCAACGATGTAACAGACAGAGGAGCTTCTTGCTTATTCCATTGGATTAAAATATTCACATATAGGTGTCTGGTAGCTCAGTAGCGGCCTCAGCTCTCAAACAGAGGGGCCGGGGTTCGATTCCTGACACGAGTGGAAACGTTCTGCATGTTTCCTAACACCTACTGCCTTTGTTCACCTAGCAGTAAGCAGGTACCTAGGTGTTAGGCGACTGTGGGTTGCATCCTGGGGGAGAGGATTAAAGGAGTGGAACTAAAATAAGTCTTATGACATCCTGACTCATTGGGTTATCCTGGGTTACTAACCCTGTGGGCTAATAACCCTGTGGGTTACAAACCCTGTGGGTTATTAATTCGCAAAAAAATATCCTGGCTGTTGACAATTTCCTCAAATCAGTTCCTGACCAGCCGGGCTGTGGTCCATACTGCGGCCAGCAGTAACAGCCTGGTTGATCAGGCCTTGATCCACCTGGAGACCGGGTCTGTGATAGGGCCGAGGGGGAGTTGACCCTCTGAAGCGTCCTTCAGGTATCCTTCAGGTAGCCTCTGGGTATCCTCAGGTATTCACCTTCATAATTGTTATACACAACAGTTGTTGAGTCACGCTGTAGGTAACTGGAGTAGACATTAAGACACAAATGTCTTCTTCAGAGGCAGATTTGATCTCAAGGTTTAAAGTTCAACAAAGTTCTTCGCTTTTTTTTTTTATTTGCTACCTAGGTTTCTGTCTATAATTATTTGAAAATCCATGTTCGTTTAGACTTGAAGTTTTCTATACTTGGGTGTATTTTAAATTGAATGTTATTTTTGGTAAGTGATAACGCTAGCCTTCACTGAGGAGCGTAGAGATAATACTTCGTGTTGGTAGGAAAGGAGAGGTTTTAGTTCTGTGTTACTGGAGCAATAATGACGCGGCTTTGTGTAAAAGACACAATTACAGAGAGGAACTTTTACACTACTCGCCGGCTTTGTTGCATTAGTCTCCAGTGAAGACTTTGGAATACAATCTCGCTACATGTTTTTGATGTATCATTGAATGTCTGCGACAGTTATATTTTCTCATTTGTTTACCTTATGTCCCTTCTGTAGGGCAGGGGCATGATAATTTTAGGCTTATTTTGTATGACCGTTTTCGTGATATTAAAAGCATGTCACCACTGTCAGAAAATTTGCCCCATCTCACAAACTTTCTTCAGTGTTTGTTTGTACATGAGATCTTCCTCTGTCTTATAGAACAACTGCAGTGATTGTTGCAAATTATCTCATTTATTGGTGTTTTTTTCCGTCTAAGATATTGCTCCTCCATAACTTACTTTTATCGTTGCTACGTTTTATATTAAAGATGTGTAGTGTACAACTTGACGTGGAGCATATCAGTGTGACCTCCAGGAGTATGTAGGAGCGGTAGTAGGGTAGCTCTCGACACCTGTCAAAGGAACATCAAAGGCAAAAAGCCAATTCATTCACTTTGAGACCCTGGAATTGTGTTATTCCAGCAGGGTATGTCGCTTCACTCATCCCTCACCACAGTCACTCATTCTTCAACCATCACTAAATCCTCACCCATCACTCAAACTAGGTGGGATGTTCCCGTAGAATTATTTTATTAAATAGTACGTATTCACATCCCAACTATTTATTACACAACCCGCACATAGTATGAATTTTATGACGACGTTTCGGTCCGACTTCAAACTATTAATTAGTCGCCATTGGGCCATTAACTAGTGAGTCCAAGTTGGATCGACTTTGGGTTATTTGTGTGCTGTTCCAGTCACGCTGTTGTGCCTTTTTGTTCATTACCGACTATTTATTAATATAATTTTGTTAGTAGGAAGATAGGGAGGCACTTTTATATAACATAGATTCCTGCAATTGTTCCTCGACTAAAATTTGGCAGAATAGTGAATGGGAATTAGATTGATCTAATATGTTTTTCCCAGTGACTTTAATAGTCAGCAGTGTGCAGTGAAGCAGTTGTATTCCTTGTGGACAAGAGCAGGTTTTAGTAGACCAACATTATCTTTGGCAATGGTCGTTAATGGTGTGGAACCATCCAGGGTGGCCCATCGACCATCCATGACGGTGGGACGCCGTGCATGACAACACGTTGACCAGGTTCACCCACTTGTTCAGGACTGGGTGGCTCACATCTGGCGTGACCACGGGGTATGTGTTCATCCAACTGGGTGGCACTCATCCCTCTGCTGTGGAAAATTCAACATTATTTTTTTTTTTGCGTTAGACTAACTTAGTGACCCAGTCTGCCCATACTAAATTAATATAATATAGCGCATCTTAACGTTCCCCAACATGTTTTGGGGTCAGTGTAGTACCATTCAGGTGTTGGGGTCGTGATGTTCACGCCGGGTTCCCGAGTTGTTGTAGCAATGAACTGATGTTTTTATAGGTATATAAATTTGTTTCAAATGGTTTTTATTTTGCTCTGTGATGGTATCTTTAAAAAATCAATTTTCATTTTGTGTACTCACCTATTTGTGGTTACAGGGGTGGAGTAGCAGCTCCTGGCCCCACTTAGTCGCTACTAGGTCCACTCCCAGTTCTAAGAGCCTTGTCATACCTCTCCTTAAAGCTATGTATGGATCCTGCCTCCACTACATCGCTTTCCAAATTTTTTAACTTCCCGACAAATCTAATGCTGAAGAAATACTTCCTAACATCCATGTGACTCATCTGAGTTTTCAACTTCCAGTTGTGTGTGTGTGGGGGGAGGGGGTCATCCTGAGAGGTTGTAATTCCAAAGTAAGAGTAACTTCAGCTCTACTGGAGCATTGTGAAGGTCCTGTGGCTTTACAAGCCATGGAAACAGACAAATTTAGTATATTGCTATACTTTGTAGACAACGTTTCGCCACAGAATGGGTTTTATCAAATTACAAGTAGATTTACTTGAGAGAGGATAAGCCTATATATTGCCAATATATATAGTGTCAGTAAAGGGTGGCATCATACAGCACGTCTCTTGTCTCATCTCGATTTTCTATTTCATTTTTCACCATTCTCAACCCATCCTGTGTGATGCAATATGACGGAGCGTGGGGGTGACGGGGCGTGGGGGTGACGGGGCGTGGAGTGACGGGGCGTGGGGGTGACGGGGCGTGGGGGTGACGGGGCGTGGGGGTGACGGGGCGTGGGAGTGACGGGGCGTGGAATGACGGGGCGTGGGGGTGACGGGGCTTGAGGGGTGGCGGGGCGTTAAGTGTCTCACCGGGAGTAAATGTTTACACCTCAAGAATAACACAGTATGCCAACGAGAATGGTGGGGAAGCTCTCCTCTCCTACCTTACTGTGGTGGTGGTGGGGGGGGGGAGAACTGCCATCTAACTCTGGCAGCTGCTGGTGGTGGGTGAGCTTCCGGCCACAGGAGCGATGTTGGGGAAGGCTTGAGTGTTGGTGGTCTTAAAAGGTTGCTCAAGTGAACCTTCACTCTGAGTAACCCTGGGCGTGAGGATGTAGTCTGAGCTGACGTCGTGTAGAAGTTTTCTTGAGGCATTTCCATCACTCTTCTCTGGTTAATGACCTTTCTACAACACCTTGAATTTTGTTACTCTCCTTCTGCCTAATATTTTTTTTCATTTTTGAGTTCTTCCCATCTTCTTTTAATCTCTCCTTTTTTATCCTAAGATTAACGTCCTTATCTTAAAAATGTTCCGTTTTTCTTGCATTTGCTCTTTTCAACGTCATTTTCTTATGTTCTCACTTTTAACTTGATGTCCGACTTGTATTAATCTCCATACTCCATTGACTGCCAAGCATTATTATCACTGTAATTTCCGGGCCGGAAGAGCGAGCAGGGCATCCACGTTTCTCACGCAGCTATCTAAGATTAGTGCCTTGTGTATATGACGCTGTGGTGCCTGAGTGTGGCACTCGTTGAGGTGTGGGTGCCAGATGCCAGGGTGGAAGATACCTCAAGTGGTAGTCTCACTTCCCGTTGCTACAGCTGAGGTGGTCAAGGAAACACTTTCAGTAATATGATCGTGTGCTCTCACGTGTCTCACGAGACCAAACTGTAATATAATTGGACTGTTGAGATTAATTTTATTTCGCATACCAGATCGTCCAGAGTAATGTATGAAGGTGGTGAAGATCTTTAGGGGGTGATGTATGGTACGAACAGGGTGGAGGGGTATTGAGTGTGCCAGGTGCCAGGGAAGAGATAGTAGAAGTGCCTCCTGCTAACCCTCGCCATATAACCTCTGGCACTTTAGTGCCACGTGCCCCTCGATCAGGCCCAAGTACCGCCCTCTTTTTTGGCGGCACTCTTGTCACCTATTGATAGAAGCGTTCGCAGTGGCATTCTTCATCGTGCCCTCAACTGTGGCACTTATGCTAGACACCTTCCGTTTGCGATCCAAATGTCGTACTGCCAACGATAGTGAGGAGAAATATGGAAAGTGGTGGGACTCGAACCCATAGTAAGCTAGTCTTAAAACTCCCAGGCCAGGGTCTGATTCACTGACCATATAGTCTTAATAAGATTCATCTATGTGTATTTCTATATCCATCGGGAGGTTAGCATGGGCCATCACTGTGACCACAAATTAAACTTTTTACAAATATAACTATCTGGATGGATCTTATTAGGCCGGTATAGTCCACTGGTCAATACACTTGTCTGCGGGTTTTAGGACTCACTCGCCATGGGTTCAAGTCCCACCCGTTTTGTGATTTATTTGCAATCGTATTATTACGATTTCTTGAGTCATAGTGAAGATATGCTGCACAATGAGCTTTGGGACGACGTTTCACCCTGTGCAAAACTTCCTTGTTCCTTCCTGTGTTTCTTCTATCTCGTCTCTTTCTTCAAATCTCCTCTTCACAAGCTTCGTCATGGAAACTCATTTCGAAAACCTGAATAATTTATGAAGATGTAAAATGTTACTGCGAACGTGAGTCACATTAATTTAAAGTATAAAATGGACTAAATCCTCAAAGTAGTCCAGGTGTTTAACCCTGACTATATTTCCGACACCCTTCATTCCCAGGTCCAGATCCTGCCTATCTTCCCTTCACGCAAGAGGGCGCTCCTTAGATCACTGGCGAGAACATTCCACTCAATAATCGAAAACATTCCTGGTTTCATTCCCAGGCGGCATGACCCTTCCCACCTAGCATTGAAAATAAGTACCTGTGTATTAGCTGACTGTTGGCTGTTACATCCAGGAGAAACTTGTGTTAAAAAAATCCACTCCTACTGGAGAGTTATATCCTTCCTAAGAAAAGTCCAATTAATGCTGGAAGTATTCAAGTGTTAGGTAAAATGTATCCGAACAGTGATGTGTATCTAGTAATAATAATTAAAAAAATCTCCGAAAAGCCCTTCCCATCGTTCACCTCAATATCAGTCCCCTCATCAGTGACCGAATACTTGCAGGTTACCTGCAAATCAACCATTGGAATTACTTGGAAGCGAAGAAGAGATACCGGAGGGAGAATAGAAACAAACCTTCACACTACCATGGCAACCTTTGGAGCGAGATGTAGAAGGATGTGTAAAATAGACCCCGTGTCAGCTTCCGCGGTCCAAGATTATTCAGCTGCTACCAGAAAATATCAGAAACGTTACATTGCTGGAACAAGTGTAAAAGTTTAAAGAGGAAACTAGATCACTGCCTCCTAAAAGTGCCAGATAAAGCAGGTTGTTATGGCTATGCGGGCCACCGGCTTGACAAGCCTGGCCCAGGGCCCGGCTGCAGGAGTAGGAAAACTCTCGAAACTTGCCAAAGGTATATAAAAATGCTAAAATCATTGCTTTTGGCATTTTGATGGGCAATCATCCGTAAAGCCTGGCCCTTGGCCGGGCTGCGAGGGTAGAAAACACTAGCAACTGGCCACAGGTAAGTTGCATGTATACCTCTACCAGTCTCCACCACCAACCATCCACCCGTATTTATTACTCAACACCATCACCACTATTACCACTCACCACCACCACTATTACCCCTCACCACCATCACTATTACCCCTCACCACAACCACTATTACCACTCACCACCACCACTTTCACCACTCAATACCACCACCTTCACCACTCATCACCACCACTGCCACAGTAGGTACTGTGTCTAGTCTCCGCGTCATAATGGCCGACCATCTCCACTAATGAGGAAATACGGAGGGGGTAATATCAGTGCACTTATCACCAGGATGTCCCTGCTGCTGACACTGCAACCAGTGTAGCCTGTGTGATCACCATTGCTGCTGCCGGTGTGACTGTACCGTACCTAGCATGTAGCTAACTCATCGTCTAACTGTTTATAAGCAAATATCACAATGTATATACACAGATGGACCTAAACAAGAGTCCACTGGGAAGATTGCAGCTGCTTTTGTTGTAGCTTCCTGAGATAGCAACGTTGCTAGCATAAGAATTAGCAATTAAGCTTCTATATTACCAACTGAATTATCATCCTAATGACACTAAAGTTAACCTATGACAATAAACTGACTTCATCATAAATAATCGTAAAAAAAATAAGTAATCAGGATTCGAACCCGCGATGTGGCAGAATTGAGTGTGTCTGTCTGACGTAGTGTTCACCGCAGTGATGCAGAAGGGACAAGAACTAGAGCTCCCACACGATGGCTGGTCAGCTCGTTTTCCTTATAAAATTTCTCGATTGAGTCGCACTTGTGGCATATCGGTCCACAGGATGGATATACTCTTTCACTACCGTCCACAGGATGGATATACTCTTGCACTACCGTCCACAGGATGGATATATTCTTGCACTACCGTCCACAGGATGGATATACTCTTGCACTACCGTCCACAGGATGGATATACTTTTGCACTACCGTCCACAGGATGGATATACTTTTGCACTACCGTCCACAGGATGGATATACTCTTGCACTACCGTCCACAGGATGGATATACTCTTGCACTACCGTCCACAGGATGGATATACTCTTGCACTACCGTCCACAGGATGGATATACTCTTGCACTACCGTCCACAGGATGGATATACTCTTGCACTACCGTCCACAGGATGGAAATGAGACACTCAAAATATTAGTTGGTTCCTCGTTGAAATTTAAAAATCTGCTACAAAGGACCAACCACAGATGTTAGGCAATTTTATAATTATTTTTCATAAAGCCATTTGTTGAGGAAATCCAGACAATTGTTCTCAGGTGGCACGTTTGAAGATTATCCCTATTATTATTATTATTATTATTATTATTATTATTATTATTATTATTATTATTATTATTATTATTATTATTATATTATTATTATTATTATTTTTATTATTATTATTATATGGAGATGCACCAAACCCGTTTGGGTTATATAACGTCTGAAGGATAGGAAGCAATCAACTTTGTACCAAGAAAGGCGAGGGTTCGTAGATAGTGAAGAAGAAAAAAATTGCTTTTACTGCCTCAACATTGTCCTGAGGAGTAAACGTGTCAATTACCCAGAGTGTGTGGTTAATCCACAACCAATTTCCATTATCTCATCCTGTTCCATTTCCCCTTCCTCCTCTCTTACCCCTCCCCACCTTTCTCGTCATTACTCTTACCATGATTAACGTGGTTAATATCTCAGCTGTGACGTTCCTAGTGGCCCGGGGAGAGTTTGAAATAAAAAAATCTTTGACGCATTTTTTTTAAAGTATATGTGAAGACAGGATACTTGAAGAAGCATGGGGCGTGTTGATGTTGTGAAACAGACTCTCCATACAGCTGAAAACTGCCAGTGTAAATTGTGTTTATAACGATACAGCGGAGACAGTGTTTGTATTTACGACGAATCAACGGAGGCAGTGTATGTAGTTAAGCGAATCAACGGAGACTGTGTGTTTACAACGAAGCAGCAGAGGCAGTGTGTGTGTTTACAACGAAGCAGCAGAGGCAGTGTTGTTTTACAACGAAGCAGCAGAGGCAGTGTTGTGTTTACAAGCGAAGCAGCAGAGGCAGTGTGTGTTTTACAACGGCAGCAGGGCAGTGTTCGAGAGCAGGGCAGTGTGTGTGTTTACAACGAAGCAGCAGAGGCAGTGTGTGTGTTTACAACGAAGCAGCAGAGGCAGTGTGTGTGTTTACAACGAAGCAGCAGAGGCAGTGTGTGTGTTTACAACGAAGCAGCAGAGGCAGTGTGTGTGTTTACAACGAAGCAGCAGAGGCAGTGTATGTGTTTACATCGTAGCAGCAGAGGCAGTGTGTGTGTTTACATCGTAGCAGCAGAGGCAGTGTGTGTGTTTACAATGAAGCAGCAGAGGCAGTGTGTGTGTTTACAATGAAGCAGCAGAGGCAGTGTGTGTGTTTACATGTAGCAGCAGAGGCAGTGTGTGTGTTTACAATGAAGCAGCAGAGGCAGTGTATGTGTTTACATAGTAGCAGCAGAGGCAGTGTGTGTGTTTACAATGAAGCAGCAGAGGCAGTGTAAAAAAATGTGTGTTTACAATGAAGCAGCAGAGGCAGTGTATGTGTTTACATAGTAGCAGCAGAGGCAGTGTGTGTGTTTACAATGAAGCAGCAGAGGCAGTGTATGTGTTTACATAGTAGCAGCAGAGGCAGTGTGTGTGTTTACAATGAAGCAGCAGAGGCAGTGTATGTGTTTACATAGTAGCAGCTATGTACTCTACGAGGTGAATAATTCTTGTCATTACTTCACACTGTTACTCTTGGTATGGACCTGAGGCCCTTACCGAAGCAGCTACATACAAATGGATTATTATTATTATTGATATTATTATTATTAGCAATAGTTGTAGTAGTGGTAGTAAAAGTAATAGTAATATAGGAAACTTAATAATTTAATGAGGTTTTTAATTGCTGCTAGTTATTTTAGTTTAGTATGGTTGTGTTTTTTGTGTTGAGCGTTTTATTTATACTCTTGGCTTTAATTGTTTGTTAATTTTATTTTGTTTTTATTGTGCGTTTGTACTGTATATCTTTTTTTTATACGTGCATTGAGTGATCTACACGTTCAAAGTGCTTTGTAAATATTACTATTATTATTACTACTGCTGCTACTATTGGTATTATCATTATTATTATTTGCTGCTGCTGCTAAACGTAGTTGAATGATTATACTGGTGCTTCTCGTCAGTGTGGCTTGGGGATCAGTTCTCAGATGAATATAATATCTTATATGATGTTTTAAAACTACTGCTACTACTATTACTACCACTACTTTTGCTGGTGCTGATAGGAAAGTACTACTCAGGTAAGGGAATGAGAGGCAGTCAGTAGGTGCAACCCTTGAGGGTTGAAGAAGCTGCAGAGATGTGACAGGCGGCTGTTCCCAGACCTGAGGGTCAGAAGTTACGAGGAAAAATAAGGGAATTAATCACATCGACTAATATACGATGTTTTGCCGCCTGGGCGACTAGTTTATTGTGTGCCCCATGCTGCTCCTGTGAGCTATGGTGCAAAAATATTATTAGAGAGATTACATGGGGTCTTTTATCATATTTTCTTGTGCAAATAGTCAATATCTTTTAGAGATTAGCATTATCTCATAGACACATAGTTAAGAATCTCGTAAGTTCAGTATACGGATAAAGTGTCAGGATTTCAGAAATTAACAATGAGGTCATTGGGACATCTTATTTTCATAGTGTGTAATTTATTTAGTTGGTGCAAAGTGTTGATACAATTTCATATACTAATAGTGAAGTGTTGTACCATTTTCTGTAGAGTTTGGACGTTTGCCAAACATTGTGAAGGACGAGTTTCGCATGATCTAAGATATAGTATAGTCAGCGAGGTCAAAAGCTCAGTGCCCCAAGGCACTGTCCTGGCACCTCTGCTGTTTCTCATCCTCATAGCAGACATAGATAAAAACACCCAGCACACTTTTGTATCATCATTTGCAGATGACACTAAAATAAGCATGAAAGTCACTACGGTAGAGGACACTGAAAAATTACAGGAGGACATAAGCAGGGTCTTCCAATGGGCAGTGGAGAACAACATGACGTTCAATGGTGATAAGTTTCAGCTGCTTAGGTATGGAAAAAATGAAGAACTCAAAAGGAACACTATATACAAAACGCAAGAGGGTCACCACATAGAACGAAAGGAACACGTAAAGGACTTGGGAATAATTATGTCTGCTGATCTGTCGTTTAAAGACCATAACAAGACAAAGATCACAACAGCCAGGAAGATGACGGGGTGGGTATTGAGAACTTTCAAAACAAGGGAAATAATGCCGATGGTGACACTATTCAAATCGCTAGTGCTCCCTCACTTAGAATACTGCTCAGTGCTGACGGCCCCGTTCAGGGCAGGAGAAATAGCAGAGCTGGAACAAATCCAGAGATCGTTTACGGCTCACATTGAGCCATTGAAACATCTAAATTATTGGGAACGCCTTCAAGTCTTGAACATGTACTCATTGGAGCGGAGGAGAGAGAGATACATGATAATATATACATGGAAAGTACTTGAGGGCCTGGTCCCAAATCTGCACACTGCCATCACAACATACTGGAGTGAGAGATATGGGAGAAAGTGTAAAATAAACCCAGTGAGGAGCAGGGGTGCGGTGGGGACAATACGGGAGCACTGTATTAACATCCGGGGTCCCAGACTATTCAACATCTTACCAGAAGATATCCGAAACACGGCTGGAACCAGTGTAGAAACCTTCAAGAGGAAACTGGACAAATATCTTCACCAGGTGCCAGATCAACCAGGCTGTGATGGATATGTGGGGCAGCGGGCCTCCAGCAGCAACAGCCTGGTTGACCAGGCAAGCACCAGACGAGCCTGGCCCATGGCCGGGCTCAGAGAGTAGATACTCTCGAAACTCTTCAAAGGTATATCAAAGGCAAAGGTAGTGACTCTGTACCAAGAAAGGCGAGGGTTCGTAGATAGTGAAGAAGAAAAAAATTGTTTTTACTGCCTCAACATTGTCCTGAGGAGTAAACGTGTCAATTACCCAGAGTGTGTGGTTAATCCACAACCAATTTCCATTATCTCATCCTGTTCCATTTCCCCGTACAATATGGTTGAGATCTCCATGTAAGATACACTTTAGAACTCCATGTAAGATACACTTTACACTGGAGATCATGTAAGGTGCCACTCTGCATTGCATATAGTTGAGATCTCCATATTTTTCGCATCAATCCGTTATAGTCAATTCACGGAGATACTATGAGAGTATCGGTAAGTTGTTTGCGTTGGGTCTACACTCTAAGGAAACACTCCACAGGTTTCTCAGACCAGGCCTCCAGGTTGGTGCAAATGACCCGGTTTCAGACCAGGCCTCCAGGTTGGTGCCCACGACCCGGTCTCAGACCAGGCCACCAGGTTGGTACCCACGACCCAGTCTCAGACCAGTCCTGCAGGTTGATGCCCACGACCCGGTTTCAGACCAGGCCTGCAGGTTGGTGCCCACGACCCGGTCTCAGACCAGGCCTCAAGGTTGGTGCCCACGACCCGGTCTCAGACCAGGCCTGCAGGTTGGTGCCCACGACCCGGTCTCAGACCAGGCCTCAAGGTTGGTGCCCACGACCCGGTCTCAGACCAGGCATGCAGGTTGGTGCCCACGACCCGGTCTCAGACCAGGCCTGCAGGTTGGTGCCCACGACCCGGTCTCAGACCAGGCCTGCAGGTTGGTGACTACGACCCGGTCTCAGACCAGGCCTGCAGGTTGGTGCCCACGACCCGGTCTCAGACCAGGCCTCAAGGTTGGTGCCCACGACCCGGTCTCAGACAAGAGCAGGTTGGTGCCCACGACCCGGTCTCAGACCAGGCCTGCAGGTTGGTGCCCACGACCCGGTCTCAGACCAGGCCTGCAGGTTGGTGCCCACGACCCGGTCTCAGACCAGGCCTGCAGGTTGGTGCCCACGACCCGGTCTCAGACCAGGCCTGCAGGTTGGTGCCCACGACCCGGTCTCAGACCAGGCCTGCAGGTTGGTGCCCACGACCCAGTCTCAGACCAGGCCTGCAGGTTGGTGCCCACGACCCGGTCTCGGACCAGGCCTGCAGGTTGGTGCCACGACCCGGTCTCAGACCAGGCCTGCAGGTTGGTGCCCACGACCCGGTCTCAGACCAGGCCTGCAGGTTGGTGCCCACGACCCAGTCTCAGACCAGGCCTGCAGGTTGGTGCCCACGACCCGGTCTCAGACCAGTCCTGCAGGTTGGTGCCCACGACCCGGTCTCAGACCAGGCCTCAAGGTTGGTGCCCACGACCCAGTCTCAGACCAGACCTCCAGGTTGGTGCCCACGACCCGGTCTCAGACCAGGCCTGCAGGTTGGTGCCCACGACCCGGTCTCAGACCAGTCCTGCAGGTTGGTGCCCACGACCCGGTCTCAGACCAGGCCTCAAGGTTGGTGCCCACGACCCAGTCTCAGACCAGGCCTGCAGGTTGGTGCCCACGACCCGGTCTCAGACCAGGCCTCAAGGTTGACCACTTGGTCACCATATATCGTTCAAAGTACTTGTGCTCGCAAAACTAGAATGTAACATGTATTACGGTAGTACTAATTCGCCGACACTATCGAAGGTACTCTCCGGAGTACATCCAAAGTACTTTACATTCATATACTTGGTAAAGCCTGCGAGTAACTACGAGTCCCGTATATCACATCATGTACACTGGACGGTAGGCGTTAAATATGTACGCTTTATATAACTGATAAAAAGTACTGAAGTAGGTACCTTGATGAGATACAGAATCAACTACAGCCTTTCTGATCCGGTCGTCGCAGCGATAGATAAGACTAACACTGAGCTTCTAGGGAAGGAGAAGGGAGAGTAAGGGTGGGGAATGGCGGAGGGAGAAGACACCCTACACAAGCTTAACACAAATTCAATAAAAAAAACATCCGCACGAAACTATAACATTTTCAGGAGTATTTTTTTATATGAAGATAAGCAAGAGTTAGAGAACAAACTTTGACTGGAACAACATTTTGTTCTGTCTAGAGTTTAGGAACTTAATCAAGCTCTAAACTGAACATATACAGTCCCAATAAATACTTCATTCTCAGTTTGTATATATGGCTTCATATTTATCGGAAACAAGTAATTTCTTATTTTTCTATGTTGATGTGGGATGTAGAGAGAGGCAGAGGCGCTCGTATTAAATTTTTGAGTTACAATACGTACAAAAAATAAGGAAGTCTATACGGAATTTCACAGTTTCATAATTGGCGAGAGTAGGTGCCTAGAGGCGGCGAGGAAGACAGCCAATTACGAGGAACCACCAATGTTGACAACACCTGAGACTGTTACTGCCCCTCCCTCCCTGCGGCACACCAGATGAGGGAGACACTGCCGTCCTGGGAGACACCAGACGAGGGAGGTATCTAAATAAATATAATAATAAAGTGAGAGTTTTAGTTTAAACTAAAATAGTTTAAATCTAGTTAATAATAATCGTATATGAGGTTGAAGGTGTCTCCCGTGGGTCTACTGGTCTGAGATTACTCTCTCCAGCTCTACCTGCAGTGTTTAGAGGGGTCAGCGCCCCCGCGGTCCGATCCCAGACCAGACTTTGCTGTGGATGACCTGATCAATCAGACTGTTGGTGCTAGCCGCACGAAATCCAGCGTATGCACCACAGCCCGGCTTATGAAGAACTGAATTGAGGAATTGATCGACTTCTCTCTTGACAAAGAATTAGCTTCAGTGACTCTGTTTAATAAGGTCATGCAAGCTTCATCACTGTAATAAATTACATGGTAGAATTTCATAATTTTTAGACCTAAACCATGATTTAACAAACAGATATGGTAGGTTCAGAACCAACAAGTGGTCGTGTTAAGCAAGACTAAACTTATGTTGAAAATGGTATAAAATACCGACAGGTTGATGATTAAGACACATGTGCAGTAGCTGGGTATCTTTATTGTCCCACACCATTGAGCTGAACTCTTTTTCAGGCTGAGGGACTGACCACCTCAAATACTATTTCTCCAAGGTTGACGGACTGATTACATTTTCATTTCACTACAACACCTGCTGCCTCTCTTCTCAAGGGTGAGGGGATCTTGATCTAGATAATTGGATCTGTGCTCCAGTTCACTGAATTAAGCCTGAATACCTTCCACATCCCCCTCACAGGCGCTGTATAATCATACGGGTTTAGCGCTTACCCCTTGATTATAATAACCTGCTGCCTCTGTATTCGACTGAAGAAGTCTACTGTGTAGGCGAAACTTTTCAACAGTAAAGATAACCAGGTGTTGCACATGTGTGTTAATGATGAAGGCAGCTTCCATCACACAGCTGGCCAACACAACCATCTTCCACCACACAGCTGGCCAACACAACCTACAACTAAATGCTCTGTCATCACGACAGTCAGGAAGATGACGGGGTGGGTATTGAGAACTTTCAAAACAAGGGAAATAATGCCGATGGTGACACTCTTCAAATCGCTAGTGCTCCCTCACTTAGAATACTGCTCAGTGCTGACGGCCCCGTTCAGGGCAGGAGAAATAGCAGAGCTGGAACAAATCCAGAGATCGTTTACGGCTCACATTGAGCCATTGAAACATCTAAATTATTGGGAACGCCTTCAAGTCTTGAACATGTACTCATTGGAGCGGAGGAGAGAGAGATACATGATAATATATACATGGAAAGTACTTGAGGGCCTGGTCCCAAATCTGCACACTGCCATAACAACATACTGGAGTGAGAGATATGGGAGAAAGTGTAAAATAAACCCAGTGAGGAGCAGGGGTGCTGTGGGGACAATACGGGAGCACTGTATTAACATTCGGGGTCCCAGACTATTCAACATCTTACCAGAAGATATCCGAAACACTGCTGGAACCAGTGTAGAAGCCTTCAAGAGGAAACTGGACAAGTATCTTCACCAGGTGCCAGATCAACCAGGCTGTGATGGATATGTGGGGCAGCGGGCCTCCAGCAGCAACAGCCTGGTTGACCAGGCAAGCACCAGACGAGCCTGGCCCATGACCGGGCTCAGAGAGTAGATAAACTCTCGAAACTCTTCAAAGGTATATCAAAGGTATACCACTGTAACAGCAGTAATATAATGAGAAGTTACAGCGTCTTGTAACCAAACTTAAAGAGTCAGCAAGGTCGTGTGTCTCAGTTGTCACGACATGAATCAATATTTTAAAAATTCTCTAACTAGAAGAACATTGTTTATTCACAGTTGTTTTGGAAGGGGTTGAGATTAAGCTCTTGGCCCCTACATGTTTATTGTGGTTGTAGAGTGTGTGTGTGTACGTACGTATGTGTGTGTGTGAGAGAGAGAGAGAGAGAGAGAGAGAGAGAGAGAGAGAGAGAGAGAGCAAAATTGATTCCTTTGATCTGCACTCCAGAAAATGCGTTATGAGTTTTTTTCTCGGCTTTCATTTTATTTTCAACTGTGCCTTAATTCCGGCCTATTAAAAACACCTTATAAATAAAATTAAAAAGAACACCTAACTAAAATTTTAAGACAAAATTTCTGTCCGTAATAAAGGTAACTTCCTTTTACGTAGAGGAAGACTTGAGCGAGAAGTGGATATTTAAGGTTAAGGTTCTCACACCGGCAGCTGGGTGTCCACTTGTCGACATGGCAGCTGGGTGTCCACTTGTCGACATGACAGCTGGGTGTCCACTTGTAGACACGGCAGCTGGGTGTCCACTTGTCGACACGGCAGCTGTGTATCCACCTGTCGACACGGCAGCTGTGTGTCCACTTGTCGACACGGCAGCTGTGTGTCCACTTGTCGACACGGCAGCTGCGTGTCCACTTGTAGACACGGCAGCTGCGTGTCCACTTGTAGACACGGCAGCTGTATGTCCACTTGTAGACACGGCAGCTGCGTGTCCACTTGTGGAGACGCAGTGAGGCACATCGCCAGACGTGTCACGTCACTTATAGATTTTTTTGTGGTTAAATGAACGTTTATGCAGGTTTGTAAACTAAACTGACGTATACAATGGTGGCTACCCTTACTGCAGTGATAACCTGAAGTATACAATGGTGGCTACCCTTACTGCAGTGATAACCTGAAGTATACAGTGGTGGCTACCCTTACTGCAGTGATAACCTGAAGTATACAATGGTGGCTACCCTTACTGCAGTGATAACCTGAAGTATACAGTGGTGGCTACCTTTACTGCAGTGATAACCTGAAGTATACAGTGGTGGCTACCCTTACTGCAGTGATAACCTGAAGTATACAGTGGTGGCTACCCTTACTGCAGTGATAACCTGAAGTATACAATGGTGGCTACCCTTACTGCAGTGATAACCTGAAGTATACAGTGGTGGCTACCCTTACTGCAGTGATAACCTGAAGTATACAGTGGTGGCTACCCTTACTGCAGTGATAACCTGAAGTATACAGTGGTGGCTACCCTTACTGCAGTGATAACCTGAAGTATACAGTGGTGGCTACCCTTACTGCAGTGATAACCTGAAGTATACAGTGGTGGCTACCCTTACTGCAGTGATAACCTGAAGTATACAGTGGTAGCTACCCTTACTGCAGTGATAACCTGAAGTATACAATGATAGCTACCCTACTAGGTGTCACGTAGCGCGATCACTAGAGCACACAGCTCACACACTGAGGTCCGGGATCTAATCCCCGGTACGGCTTAAAAAAACAGAGACCTGTTTCCATAAGATACCTGCCGTCCCTGTTCACCCATCAGTAAAATGGGTACCACCTGGGTGTTAGTCGACTGGTGTGGGTCGCATCTTGGAACAAAATTCACCTAATTTGACCGAAATGCTCAGCATAACAAGCGGCTTTCTATATAGTAGTAAGTCATTGATGTTAGCTAGGCCAGTATACCTTTTACATGTACTTGTAGAAATAAAGATATACTAACCTTCAACATACTGGTCACTAGTCAGTAACCATTGCCAACATATTGAAGGTCAGCAGGGCGAATACAGGTGACAGTCAATTAGGAAGGAAGGGACAGCGAGGGGAATAAAGGAAGGAAGAGTGGCACAGGGCCAATGTGACGGAAGAAAAGAAATACAATACCTGGAATAACAATAGTGGCACTATGTGTTGCTTTTCGTCTCTTATTTACTTCCTCTCTTTCTCACCACCCTTCATTCCACTATATTCTCTGGTCTCTTATTCTCTCTTCTTCCTTCTTTTCTTATACCTTGACCCGTCTTCTTCACGTCCTTCATTCCTTTTCTAATATTTCTATTCTTATTCTTCATTTATTTTCTTACCACTGTCGCCTTTTCCTTCCTGCTCACCTTTCCCCTAGCACTGTTGTGTGCCACCTGCCCTCATCTGGTCACTGCTGAATGCCACTTAGCACTGTTGTGCCATCTGCCCTCACTTAGCACTGCTGTGTGCCACCTGCCCTCATCTGGTCACTGCTGCATGCCATTTGGCACTGTTGTGTCATCTGCCTTCACCTAGTATTGCTGTGTGCCATCTGCCTTCACCTAGCACTGCTGGGTGCCACCTACCCTCAACGTCACCCAGTACGTGTGTGTGTGTGCGTGTGTGTACGTACACCGGTCATTGCTACCCGCCCTGGGGCATTGTTATGTACGTGTGCAGAGGGGATAGGTACCTCACCTAGTTTATGGTACCTCACCAGCATGGTACCTCATCAGCATGGTACCTCATCAGCATGGTACCACACCAACAAGGAACCTCACCACCATGGTGCCTCACCACCGTGGTAACTCACCACCATGGTAACTCACCACCATGGTAACTCACCACCATGGTACCTCACCAATATGGTACCTCACCGACATGGTAACTCACCAACACGGTACCTCACCATCACGGTACCTCATCATGGTACCTCATCAGCACGGTACCTCATCACCATGGTACCTCACCAGTAGGGTACCTCACCAGCACGGCACCTCACCAGCACGGTACCTCACCAGTAGGGTACCTCACCAGCACGGCACCTCACCAGCACGGCACCACACCAGCATGGTACCTCACCAGCACGGTATCTCACCAGTAGGGTACCTCACCAGCACGGTACCTCACCAGTAGGGTATCTCACCAGTAGGTTACCTCACCAGCACGGTACCTCACCAGTAGGGTATCTCACCAGTAGGGTACCTCACCATCACTGTACCTCACCAGCACGGTACCTCACCAGCACGGTACCTCACCAGCACGGTGCCTTACTCCCATCAGCAAAGGAACTTGAAACTATATAGTGATTTACCCAAACGCTACTCTCACGTCATTAGAGGCTCGAAGAAGCAGAGGAAATATGATCACAACATGCGAAATACTCCTGGATAGACACAATAAACAGGGGGCACATGACGCAGAGCTGACAGAAAAGGGAGAGAAACTGATGCAGGAAGGAACTTTATTGAGACGTTTTGCCCGTGGAACAGACTTCTTCAGTCATTGATTGAAGATTGAAAAACCTCCTTGTTCCATAGGCGAAACGTCTCGATGAAGTTTCTCTCGGTGACTGTCATTCCACAATACAAAGTTCAAAAATGTGTAATTAGAGGCTGAAATGAACCAAAGTGAACGTCAAAAGTATTTCTAAGTGAGGACATTGAGCAGCTGAAACGCATTTAGGAAGATATGTGACACGTAAACTATGACTGAGGCCAAGAACTGGAGTTGAACTCCCGCAGATACAACTACGCGAATACAACTAATACACCAAAAATCACCTTCCTCTACCTCCTAGGCAAACCTGGACACATACACACACACACACACACAGCCCCGGTGGCCTGGTGGTTAAAGCTCTCGCTTCACGCACGGAGGGCCCGGGTTCAATTCCCGGCTGGGCGGAAACATTTCGAAGTGTTTCCTTACACACACACACACACACACACACACACACACACATATACAACAGGCCTAGTGTCTAATCGACATGTGCCTAGGACAAAATGGTAACTAACTAACACACACACACCTATACCTATCTACCTACCTACGCCTACGCTTCCGTCTACCTACCTAAGAACCTCTCATTCGCAGAATTACCACCCTCGCCACAGGATAGTCACCCCCCTCGCCACAGGATAGTCACCCCCCTCGCCACAGGATAGTCACCCCCTCGCCACAGGATAGTCACCCCCTCGCCACAGGATAGTCACCCTCAGATAGTCACCCCCTCACCTCTGCCACAGGATAGCACCTCGCCACGATGCACCCTCGCCACAGGATAGTCATCACCCTCGCCACAGGATAGTCACCCCCTCGCCACAGGATAGTCACCACCCTCGCACAGGATAGTCACCACCCTCGCCACAGGATAGTCACACTCCCTCACCCAGGATAGTCACCACCCTCGCCACAGGATAGTCACCACCCTCGCCACAGGAGTCATACCTCTCACCACAGGATAGTCACCACCCTCGCCACAGGATAGTCACCACCTCCACCACAGGATAGTCACTCACCCTCGCCACAGGATAGTCACCACCCTCGCCACAGGATAGTCACCACGCCACAGGATAGTCACCACCCTCGCCACAGGATAGTCACCACCCTCGCCACAGGATAGTCACCACGCCACAGGATAGTCCCACCCTCGCCACAGGATAGTCACCCCTCACCCAGGATATCCCACAGGATAGTCACCACTCACACAGGATAGTCACCACCCTCGCCACAGGATAGTCACCCCCTCACCACAGGATAGTCACCACCCTCGCCACAGGATAGTCACCACCCTCACACAGGATAGTCACCCCCTCGCCACAGGATAGTCACCACCCTCACCACAGGATAGTCACCCCTCGCCACAGGATAGTCCCACCACCCTCGCACAGGATAGTCACCCCTCGCCACAGGATAGTCACCACCCTCGCCACAGGATAGTCACCACCCTCGCCACAGGATAGTCACCACCTCGCCACGGATAGTCACCCCCTCGCCACAGGATAGTCACCCCCTCGCCACAGGATAGTCACCACCCTCGCCACAGGATAGTCACCACCCTCCACCAGGATAGTCACCACCCTCGCCACAGGATAGTCACCACCCTCGCCACAGGATAGTCACACTCCTCACCACAGGATAGTCACCACCCTCGCCACAGGATAGTCACCACCCTCACCACAGGATAGTCAGCCACGTATTACCCTCGCCACAGGATAGTCACCACCCTCGCCACAGGATAGTCACCCTGCCACAGGATAGTCACCACCCTCGCCACAGGATAGTCACCACCCTCGCGAAACAGGATAGTCACCACTGCCACAGGATAGTACCCCTCGCCACAGGATAGTCACCACCCTCGCCACAGGATAGTCACCACGCACAGGATAGTCACCACCCTCGCCACAGGATAGTCACCCCCTCACCACAGGATAGTCACCCCCTCGCCACAGGATAGTCACCACACCACAGGATAGTCACCAAACCCTCGCCACAGGATAGTCACCCTCACCACAGGATAGTCACCACCCTCGCCACAGGATAGTCACCACCCTCACCACAGGATAGTCACCCCCTCGCCACAGGATAGTCACCACCCTCGCCACAGGATAGTCACCCCCCTCGCCACAGGATAGTCACCACCCTCGCCACAGGATAGTCACCACGCCACAGGATAGTCACCACCCTCGCCACAGGATAGTCACCCCTCCCACAGGATAGTCACCACCCTCGCCACAGGATAGTCACCCCTCGCCACAGGATAGTCACCACCCTCGCCACAGGATAGTCACCACCCTCGCCACAGGATAGTCACCCCCTCACGCCCACAGGATAGTCACCACCGCCACAGGATAGTCACCCCCTCGCCACAGGATAGTCACCACCCTCGCCACAGGATAGTCACCACCCTCGCCACAGGATAGTCACCACCCTCGCCACAGGATAGTCACCACCCTCGCCACAGGATAGTCACCACCCTCGCCACAGGATAGTCACCACCCTCGCCACAGGATAGTCACCACCCTCGCCACAGGATAGTCACCACCCTCGCCACAGGATAGTCACCACCCTCGCCACAGGATAGTCACCACCCTCGCCACAGGATAGTCACCACCCTCGCCACAGGATAGTCACCACCCTCGCCACAGGATAGTCACCTCCCTCGCCACAGGATAGTCACCACCCTCGCCACAGGATAGTCACCACCCTCGCCACAGGATAGTCACCACCCTCGCCACAGGATAGTCACCACCCTCGCCACAGGATAGTCACCACCCTCGCCACAGGATAGTCACCACCCTCGCCACAGGATAGTCACCACGCCACAGGATAGTCACCACGCCACAGGATAGTCACCACCCTCACCACAGGATAGTCACCACCCTCACCACAGGATAGTCACCACCCTCGCCACAGGATAGTCACCACCCTCGCCACAGGATAGTCACCACCCTCGCCACAGGATAGTCACCACCCTCACCACAGGATAGTCACCACCCTCGCCACAGGATAGTCACCACCCTCGCCACAGGATAGTCACCACCCTCGCCACAGGATAGTCACCACCCTCGCCACAGGATAGTCACCACCCTCGCCACAGGATAGTCACCACCCTCGCCACAGGATAGTCACCACCCTCGCCACAGGATAGTCACCACGCCACAGGATAGTCACCACGCCACAGGATAGTCACCTCCCTCGCCACAGGATAGTCACCTCCCTCGCCACAGGATAGTCACCTCCCTCGCCACAGGATAGTCACCACCCTCGCCACAGGATAGTCACCACCCTCGCCACAGGATAGTCACCTCCCTCGCCACAGGATAGTCACCTCCCTCGCCACAGGATAGTCACCTCCTCGCCACAGGATAGTCACCACCCTCGCCACAGGATAGTCACCTCCCTCGCCACAGGATAGTCACCTCCTCGCCACAGGATAGTCACCACCCTCGCCACAGGATAGTCACCACCCACGCCACAGGATAGTCACCTCCTCGCCACAGGATAGTCACCTCCTCGCCACAGGATAGTCACCACCTCGCCACAGGATAGTCACCACCCTCGCCACAGGATAGTCACCACGCCACAGGATAGTCACCACGCCACAGGATAGTCACCTCCCTCGCCACAGGATAGTCACCTCCTCGCCACAGGATAGTCACCTCCCTCGCCACAGGATAGTCACCACCCTCGCCACAGGATAGTCACCACCCTCGCCCACAGGATAGTCACCTCCTCGCCACAGGATAGTCACCTCCTCGCCACAGGATAGTCACCACCTCGCCACAGGATAGTCATCACCCTCGCCACAGGATAGTCACCTCCCTCGCCACAGGATAGTCACCACCCTCACCACAGGATAGTCACCACCCTCGCCACAGGATAGTCACCCCTCACCACAGGATAGTCACCACCCTCGCCACAGGATAGTCACCACCCTCGCCACAGGATAGTCACCACCCTCGCCACAGGATAGTCACCACCCTCGCCACAGGATAGTCACCCCCCTCACCACAGGATAGTCACCACCCTCGCCACAGGATAGTCACCACCCTCACCACAGGATAGTCACCACCCTCACCACAGGATAGTCACCACCCTCACCACAGGATAGTCACCCCCCTCACCACAGGATAGTCACCACCCTCGCCACAGGATAGTCACCACCCTTGCCACAGGATAGTCACCCCCCTCGCCACACCTGCGTCGCAGCATTACCACCTACACCACTATCACTGACTGTTTACACAGTCAGTTTCGTCATGAGAATCCTTGAAATATCGACACCAAAACTACATTCTAGGAGTCAGCTTTCTGCAAGTTTCGATATTTTATACACATCGTGACTGACGTAAATCTCCTTCAGTGATACACGTCAACACTATCCTTGGCGTGTCGTAAATCCTGAGTAAGCCCGATGTTCCGTGTGGAGTAATCCCCTCCTGGCGTGAGGAGACGCAGTACTCGGGGATTACACTTCTGCAAGGATTACTTTACCTGCCTGCCAGACACCCTCTTAAATATTTCTTTCGTCAAGAACTCGGCTCGTAGTTTTTTTTGTATTTGATGTACGAAGTTGGAGGAGATAGATGAGTAGCATTGTTTCTTAGAATATTTTCTGGCAATCAACAGAGGTGCTGTGTTAGGTTGGATACATGAACGCCTAATTAGGATACGTTTCCTTAAAAAACCTGCTCTTCATGTTCTCCTGGTGTGGGTCGCATCCTGGGGACAAAATTGACCTAATTTGCCTGAAATGCTCTGCATAACAAGCGGCTTTCTATATAGTAGTATGTCATTGATGTCAGCTAGGCCTGTATACATACCTTGTACATGTACTTGTAGTAAATAAAGATTATTATTATTATTATTATTATTATTATTATTATTATTATTATGAAACATTGCAGCTATGTTGGGCTCTCCAGGAGCTTGTGTTGGCTTAATAAAGCTGCTGGGGAGTGAATGGTAGATCAGTAAATGTGTCATCAGTTGCTCTTACTTTTCCTTAACATATTGTCTGTAATTCTAACAATATTGTTTAGAGAGAGGAGCTGGCTGACCGTACTCCATCCTAGTTAAGTTAGGTAAGGTTTGTCAGGAAACAGGACAAGTGTTTCCTGACGCTGATCTTAGTCATGTGATGACCCTGCACTGAAACTTTGGGTCATCTGACAGAGGCCTTCCACTGGCTTACCGGTCCACCCCTTTAAAAATTAATGGTCATTATTATAACCATTTTTGATCAGCATCCTAGTGTAGGACGCAGCTCTGCCACCTCACGCAGCAAGTCTCCCACATTCCTCGTCACTGTTATCTCGATTTATTTCTCAATGTATCTTTCTTTTATCAGACTTTTTATCAGCTAATTTATGTAATCAAGTTTTGAACTAAAATAAGTTATGATCAAGTTGACTGTTATCATGCTGAAGCATTTCACTACGCTGCAGCATTGCACTATGCTGCCGCACTGCACCATGCTCCAACATTGCTAGTGCACTGTTGCAGGGACATCGTTATATAATTTGTGACGTTTGTCTCCTATCCTTTAGAAAATAGAATTATTCTTAGAAAGTTTAATTTGTATTCATTATTGAGAACTAACTTCCAGAGTTTGCTCATTGAACTCAATATCTGGTACAAGGTACGGAGGAGACCCTGCTGGAGCACCTACACCTGGTGAAGTCTCAGGGATTCATTCTTAATTCCTCCAAGTAGTGAACCAAAACTAGGTACATGAACTAGATAACTAACACTAGGTACATGAACTAGATAAGTAGTACTACCTGGAGTTTACATGGAGAGAGTTCCGGGGGTCACCGCCCCCGCGGCCCGGTCTGTGACCAGGCCTCATGGTGGATCAGGGCCTGATCAACCAGGCTGTCACTAGGTACATGAACTAGATAACTAACACTAGGTACATAAACTAGATAACTAACACTAGGTACATGAACTAGATAACTAACTAGGTGCATTACTAGATAACTAATTAAGCAATAAATTATACTGGGACTGTGCTACTCGAAGGAAAGGGTTTATTACTAACCTCATATCAGGTAAATAAAATCTATCTAGGAGTCAAATGCCTTTGTTGTCTATTATGATATATTTCATACAGGTTATAAAATTTACTGTCACTGTTTTGTGTTTAGATTTATGATTAGTTAACTACACATTTACTGAAATTTGTAGTGACAATATGTTGTCAATTTATGAAAATTTTGATGCCAACTACACTATCCTCTTACTGACACTGGGAATACCAAGCCTCGTCCTCGTATTAACCACCTTGTTTGTGTTGGGATTGTCAAGAATAATTCTAAGCGCTTCGCTTTGCTTTATCTCCAAGGATCAAGATTGTTCTGAAGTTAATTATAACATAGACGCAGATCTAATATAGACTATGTACGTCAATGTGACTATTCTTACGTTAGTAACGTAGATGGTGTAGCCAGCAGTGATCAGTAGCCCGAGTGGTGAGGCTCTTAGCAAGAACCATCATGATAAATTAGACGCATGTGCAACACTTGGGTGTCTTTACTGAGGAAACGTTTCGCGCCACATTGGCTTCATCAGTCGTATACAAAGAATGGTGAAGATCAGGAGGAGTTTGAGGTAATCAGTCCCTCATTTTTTTCAAGATTGATGTATTTATTACATCAACTCCAGTCTGAGGGACTGATTACCTCGAAATCCTTCTGATCTTCACCATTCTTCTTTGTACTGGACTGATGAAGCCACTGTGTGGCGAAACGTTTCCGAGTGTTGCACATGTGTCTAATTTATCAACTTGTCGGTTCTCTGAACCATTTTTATCTTCATAAGAACCGTGATCACAGGCTGGCCTGTTAGAAGAGAAACACTCTGGAACATAGTTACAGGTATATCGGTAATTGGAAGAAGAGTAATGGAGAATTATTCTTAAGTAAGACAAAGTTAATTTCTTCCTCTAAACAGCAAAAGTTTATATGATCTGGCATTTTAAAATTGTATTGTTTATTAAAATAGGTAATAAACTGTACGTGACTCAGATAAAACACCACTTGATTGTAGAATGTACGTTATGTACGTGGCTTAGGACGATAAAACATCACTTGATTGTAGAATGTACGTTATGTACGTGACTTAGGACGATAAAACATCACTTGATTGTAGAATGTACGTTATGTACGTGACTTAGGACGATAGAACATCATTTGATTGTAGAATGTACATCTTTTTATCTGGACCACCATCTTCACCGCCGCTTCTACACGTTTATTCTTCCCCTCGGACCTCTCTACATCACCCTCATCCATCACTTTATATACATTCCACCTGTTTTATACACTCCCTGATTTATAAACACCTTGGTTTATACACACCATTTCAGACTCATGACATATTTTGGGTGGTGTATGACAAAGTGTTATACACCTGTCATACACCACCCGTTTGTACCACTTGTTTCATGCACTGTTTCATACACAATTGTTTCATGCACTGTTTCATACACAATTGTTTCTTACACTACTGTTTCATACACCATTGATTCCTTACACTACTGTTTCATACACAATTGTTTCTTACACTACTGTTTCATACACCATTGATTCCTTACACTACTGTTTCATACACCATTGTTTCTTACTCTACTGTTTCTTACACTACTGTTTCATACACTACTGTTTCATACACCATTGTTTCTTACACTACTGTTTCATACACCATTGTTTCTTACACTACTGTTTCATACACCATTGTTTCTTACACTACTGTTTCATACACAATTGTTTCTTACACTACTGTTTCAAACACAATTGTTTCTTCACTACTGTTTCATACACCATTGTTTCTTACACTACTGTTTCATACACAATTGTTTCTTACACTACTGTTTCATACACCATTGTTTCTTACGCTACTGTTTCTTACACTACTGTTTCATACACCATTGTTTCTTACGCTACTGTTTCATACACCATTGTTTCTTACGCTACTGTTTCATACACCATTGTTTCTTACACTACTGTTTCATACACCATTGTTTCTTACACTACTGTTTCTTACAATACTGTCTCATACACCATTGTTTCTTACGCTACTGTTTTATACACCATTGTTTCTTACACTACTGTTTCTTACAATACTGTCTCATACACCATTGTTTCTTACGCTACTGTTTTATACACCATTGTTTCTTACGCTACTGTTTCATACACCATTGTTTCTTACGCTACTGTTTCATACACAATTGTTTCTTATACTACTGTTTCATACAGCATTGTTTCATACGCCATTGTTTCATACACCATTGTCTCATACACCATTGTTTCTTACACTACTGTTTCATACACCATTGTTTCTTACACTACTGTTTCATACACCATTGTTTCTTATACTACTGTTTCATACACCATTGTTTCATACACCATTGTTTCATACACCATTGTTTCATACACCATTGTTTCTTACAATACTGTCTCATACACCATTGTTTCTTACACTACTGTTTTTTAAACTTTTTCATACACCATTGTTTCTTACACTACTGTTTCATACACCATTGTTTCTTACACTACTGTTTCATACACCATTGTTTCTTATACTACTGTTTCATACACCATTGTTTCTTACACTACTGTTTCATACACCATTGTTTCTTACACTACTGTTTCATACACCATTGTTTCTTATACTACTGTTTCATACACCATTGTTTCTTATACTACTGTTTCATACAGCATTGTTTCTTATACTACTGTTTCATACACCATTGTTTCTTACACTACTGTTTCATACACCATTGTTTCTTACACTACTGTTTCATACACCACTGTTTCTTACACTACTGTTTCATACAATACTGTTTCATACACCATTTCTTACACTACTGTTTCATACACCATTGTTTCTTCACTACTGTTTCATACACCATTGTTTCTTACACTACTGTTTCATACACCACTGTTTCTTACACTACTGTTTCATACACCATTGTTTCTTCACTACTGTTTCATACACCATTGTTTCTTACACTACTGTTTCATACACCATTGTTTCTTCACTACTGTTTCATACACCATTGTTTCTTACACTACTGTTTCATACATTATTGTTTCTTACACTACTGTTTCATACACCATTGTTTCTTACACTACTGTTTCATACAATACTGTTTCATACACCATTTCTTACACAACTGTTTCATACACCACTGTCTCATATACTGTTCCATAAGCTACTGTTTCACACACCACTGTTTCGTTCAGCATTGTTTCATACTTAAGTGTTTCATACGCCACTGTTACATATACAAGTTTCATACCCAGCTTCATATACAAATGTTTCATACACTATTACGTACTCCATTTTTTATACACCACTGTTTCCTACAATGTTTCATTTGCTACAGTTTCATTTACCACTATTTCACACACCACTGTTTCATACACCCTAGTTTCATACACTATTTCACACACTTTTATATCGTACACCAATGTTTCATACACCATTTCATTCATACACCACTGTTTCATACACTGTTTCTTACACCTCAGTTCACTGGATTATCCCCTCAGCTCACTTGATTGTCCCCTCCGCTGACTGGATTGTCCCCTCCGTTGACTGGATTGTCCCCTCCGTTGACTGGATTGTCCCCTCCGCTGACTGGATTGTCCCCTCCGCTGACTGGATTGTCCCCTCCGTTGACTGGATTGTCCCCTCTGCTCACTGGAGTATCCCCTCTGCTCACTGGAGTATCCCCTCTGCTCACTGGAGTATCCCCTCTGCTCACTGGAGTATCCCCTCTGTTCACTGGAGTATCCCCTCTGCTCACTGGAGTATCCCCTCTGCTCACTGGAGTATCCCCTCTGCTCACTGGAGTATCCCCTCTGCTCACTGGAGTATCCCCTCTGCTCACTGGAGTATCCCCTCTGCTCACTGGAGTATCCCCTCTGCTCACTGGAGTATCCCCTCTGCTCACTGGAGTATCCCCTCTGCCCAATAGATTGTTCCCTCTGCTCACTGGAGTATCCCCTCTGCTCACTGGAGTATCCCCTCTGCCCAATAGATTGTTCCCTCTGCCCAATAGATTGTTCCCTCTGCTCAATAGATTGTTCCCTCAGCTCACTGGATTGTATTCTCAGCTCACTTGATTATATTCTCAGCTCACTTGATTGTATTCTCAGCTCACTGGATTGTATTCTCAGCTCACTTGATTGTATTCTCAGCTCACTTGATTGTATTCTCAGCACACTGGATTGTATTCTCAGCTCACTTGATTGTATTCTCAGCTCACTTGATTGTATTCTCAGCTCACTGGATTGTATTCTCAGCTCACTGGAATGTATTCTCAGCACACTGGATTGTATTCTCAGCTCACTGGATTGTATTCTCAGCTCACTGGATTGTATTCTCAGCTCACTTGATTGTATTCTCAGCACACTGGATTGTTCCCTCGGTTCTCTGCATTGTCTACCTGGATGGTGTTTCGGGGGTCAGCGCCCCCTCAGCCTGGTCCATGACCAAGCCTACAAATGGATCATGGCCTGATAAACCAGGCTGTTACTGCTGGCCGCACACAATCCAACGTACAAACCACAGCCCGGCTAATCAGGTATCTGTCAAGTTAGACAGCCAGGGGTCTATTGGTAATCCCCCTTATATATGATGGGAGGCTGTTGAACAGTCTTGGCCCCCTGACACTTACGATACCCCTGCTTTTCATAGGGGGTATGTTGGACCGTCTGTTGAGTCTTTTGCTTTCTTAGGGAGTGATTTTTGGGTGCAGATTTGTGATTAGTCCATCTAGGATTTTCCAGGTGTAAAATATGATGTATCTTTCTCTCCTGCCTTCCAAGAAGCACAGGTCAATGGACTTCAAACTGTCCCAGTAATTAAAGTGCTTGACTGTACTTATACGTACAGTGAAGGTGCTCTGTATGTTCTCCAGATCTGCAGTTTCACCTGCCATGACGAAGCAAGTGACTTGAAGAGGATCATCATTGGTCTGGCAGCCTTTATTTTGAAGGTTCTCATTATCCATCTTATCCATCCTGTCTTCATTTGCAGCTCGCTGTATTATCCCCTCAGCTCGTTGTATTTCCTCTCAGCTCGCTAAATTGTCTTCTCAGCGACTAAACAGTTTTCTTCTTCTTACAGAGAGCTGAACCGCAACCAGTTGAAGATTATTGCCAAGAAAATGTTGAAGGGTCTCTCTCAGCTGCGCTACCTGTGAGTATCTGACGCATGTTGCTCTTTTCTGCGCTCTGCTTCCAGGGAACTAGAGCTTCCCCCCTCATTCCTCATATCAACCCTGATTACCACCCTTATGGGTTTAATTCTTCCCTATGAATAAGCATTTTTTGTAGCTTGACGAGTCCAGTTGAGAATCAGAATTTGTAAATGTCTGATTTAATTTCCCTTTCTTTATCGGACTTTTTCTTTAATTTATATACCGTTCCATCCTGGCGATAACCAAAAGCCATGATTAGCGGAGGGAGGATCGAGCCTCCAGCAGTGTTAGTGCTGCTGCGTGGCATGCACGGGGTTAGTGGTCAGGGAAGTACAACACTAAACAGTGTTCCTTTTTTAAGTTGTCTTTGTTACAGTTTCTTGTTCATTTACGATAAAGGTAGACACACACACACACACACACACACACACACACACACACACACACACACACACACACACACACACACACACACACACACACACACAAACACACACACACAAACACAGATAAAGAGAGAGAGAGAGAGAGAGAGTAATTCCAAGGGGTTGACTAACACCTACTCACTCACATTATTATATCCTGCTGCACCCTCTCTATTGACGGTGGTCCTTAAAGTCGATAATCACTTTCTTGTAGTTAAGGGGCTCACCCTAACGAACTCGTAATACATAGAGGTGCTTTGCTGTATTAGGTTTAAAGTCTATCGCCTGCACATGAGTCATTAATCCTGAATTTCACAAGCACTTATACGACCAAATTTATAACCCTAAAAATATAGAAGAGGGTAAATTCTGTGTATATATGGTGAAGCAGAGCTCTCTCCGTATACACCATGTTGAGAGGCTCTTTGTTGTCCTGTAATGAGTGTGTACTCGTGTATATAGAACATGTGTATGGTGCAGAGGTATACTTAATACACGTATTTAATGTACGTTTTAGCTTTCCACGGTTATAAGTACTCTTGGTAGTAGAAGGTAAACAAGTCGCGGTGGTAATGTCATATAAGTCGCGGTGGTAATGTCATATAAGTCGCGGTGGTAATGTCATACAAGTCGCGGTGGTAATGTCATATAAGTCGCGTTGGTAATGTCATATAAGTCGCGGTGGTAATGTCATATAAGTCGCGTTGGTAATGTCATATAAGTCGCGGTGGTAATGTCATATAAGTCGCGTTGGTAATGTCATATAAGTCGCGGTGGTAATGTCATATAAGTCGCGGTGGTAATGTCATATAAGTCGCGGTGGTAATGTCATACAAGTCGCGGTGGTAATGTCATACAAGTCACGGTGGTAATGTCATACAAGTCACAGTGGTAATGTCATACAAGTCGCGGTGGTAATGTCATATAAGTCGCGGTGGTAATGTCATACAAGTCACAGTGGTAATGTCATACAAGTCGCGGTGGTAATGTCATATAAGTCGCGGTGGTAATGTCATATAAGTCACAGTGGTAATGTCATACAAGTCACAGTGGTAATGTCATATAAGTCGCGGTGGTAATGTCATACAAGTCACAGTGGTAATGTCATACAAGTCACAGTGGTAATGTCATATAAGTCGCGGTGGTAATGTCATACAAGTCGCGGTGGTAATGTCATATAAGTCGCGGTGGTAATGTCATATAAGTCGCGGTGGTAATGTCATATAAGTCGCGGTGGTAATGTCATACAAGTCGCGGTGGTAATGTCATACAAGTCGCGTTGGTAATGTCATACAAGTCACAGTGGTAATGTCATACAAGTCACAGTGGTAATGTCATACAAGTCACAGTGGTAATGTCATATAAGTCGCGGTGGTAATGTCATACAAGTCGCGGTGGTAATGTCATATAAGTCGCGGTGGTAATGTCATATAAGTCGCGGTGGTAATGTCATATAAGTCGCGGTGGTAATGTCATACAAGTCGCGTTGGTAATGTCATACAAGTCACAGTGGTAATGTCATACAAGTCACAGTGGTAATGTCATACAAGTCACAGTGGTAATGTCATACAAGTCACAGTGGTAATGTCATACAAGAATGTTACAGGCACGATTTCTGCTTCTTTTCTTCGGTCTTATGAAGAGCTAAGACAGCAGATTTCTTCTGCTGTCGCTTTCCTGTGCGTTTCTTAATAGGTCTTATTCTTGTAGTATTTATTATTTCATTGTAGAAGGCACTGTGTGCGACCAGGCCTCGGGGGCGGTGACCCCCGGAACCATTAACAGGTACAAACACGTCTGACACGCGTAGGGGAATGATATATTTTATTGAAAAATTACCATTTTTTTATACATTATGTATTGCTAGGTGTATAAATAATGTTATTGAAAAAGATACAGGACTATCAAAATAAATATTGTGTAGTTGGAAGCGCAGTAATCTGGGGATAATTAATCACTTATTTCCTAAGGCTATGATACACTCGTTGATCATCCTGTCAAGCTATATTTTAACGCGTCTCATTGTTTATCCTATCCAGCCATATCCTTAATGTTGTTGTTCATCCTGTCTACGAGTGTCTTCGATGACTGTTGTTAATTCTGTCCAGCTATTTCTCCTGTATATGTCGTTGATCCATGCTCACTTTATCCTCCCCTTTCTAACACACACTCCAAAACTCAAACTTACCTTCTGAATCTCCCAGAAGCTCCGTGTCATCAACAAACACCGACTGTGACCACTCCCACCCTGTCAAATTCATTGTACAGGGTGGGAGTGGTCACTTGTACATCACAATACGTGGTGTATGTGAGCAGCCACCAACCCCTATTTATGGATATTTTCGACTTTCCCTGTAGTTTTAGATCGATATATTTTTTTAAAGGGGTGGACCGGTAAGCCAGCGAAATGCCTCTGTCAGATGACTAAAAGCTCCAGCTGTGGGTCATATGACTTAAGACCCGCGTCAGGAAACACTTGTCCTGTTTCCTGACAAGCCTTACCTAACCTAACCATCAGAGTCCGACCAACAGTTGACTTTGCTAGGCTCAATTTTTCGGCGATCTGTCTGATACTCAAATCAACATGTTTTCTAAGAGCTACAATATTTGCATGCTTCCTAGGTGTAACATAATTCGTGAATTTCAGAAGTAATCATGAACTGAAGGGGAGAATTTGGCAAAACCACATTCATTCAAAAGGCACGCTTGCAGGAATAGCCTTTCAGAACAACAGCTGTTGTAGCACTGAGGAGAGTCACAGAGTACCATCACAGGTAGAGGGTTGCCAGAAGTCGGTAGCAAACTCTTCTGAAAAAACCCAAACTACATTAATTAAACCAGAGACTAAGAAATATGAGATAATCACAAAATTTACTCCTGTCTCAATTAATTGGCACACTACACTGCTACATCTATACTATTACACCTACACTACTACATCTGCACCACTACACCTACACCATTACACTTACACCACTACACCTACACCATTACACTTACACCACTACACCTACACATTACACTTAAACCACTACACCTACACATTACACTTAAACCACTACACCTACACATTACACTTAAACCACTACACCTACACATTACACTTAAACCACTACACCTACACCATTACACTTACACTATACCTACACCATTACACTTACATTACACCTACACCATTACACTTAAACTATACCTACACCATTACACTTACACTACACCTGCACCACTACATTTACACTATACATACACCACTACACCTACACTACAGCTACACTAGTACACTAACACCTTCTCATCCTCCCCTTTAGAGTATATTAGCTCATCAGTTCCCCCTATCCACCCCCACTAATTAATCAGTGTGTGTGTGTGTGTGTGTGTGTTGTTGTGTCGCCGGGTCTCCGTGATGAATGGTGGGCTACCCAGTGCCACCCAGTACCACCCAGTGCCACTCGCCTGTCACTCAAGCTCTCGCCTGTATAACTACACTTTCATGAGCTTAAATTAACCTTAAGTAATAGCACTAATAAAGGAAGAGCGATGTATACGTTACATTGGGTAATTAAGTTAGGCACCTAGGCATTTATTCCTTTATTTCCACAGCAGAAGTTGTTGTATAAGTGAAGTCTGTTATTAATGTTACTCGTGCCGTCGCGTGTTTTGTCCTGCTTTAATTATCACAGATAAATGAGCAGACACTTATCTTAGGTGGCAGTCAAAGTGTCGAGCTCCAGCAGCAAGCTGCCTCAAGTGTGCAGCTCAAGGCAGTTCCCGGGAGCTGTAATTTTAGATTTAATGATATACTTGTTTGTTATATCTTTTTATAGTGCTCATTATTGCTGGTGTTTCATTACAACGATTTTCTTTTGTGTTATTTACCTTGAGGAGGGCGTTGCCTCACCATTTAATGGCTGCTTTCAGGGTTTTCATCCGCCTTGAGTTTAGTATTTTGGTAGAACGGCAGTTTTATAACACAGAGCCTCACTAGACCTAAATAACTGATTTTCCTTTTATGTAACCCTAAGGTTCCAGTCTTATTTTAAGACCCACATTGAACTATATCATTTTTTTTTCACAGATCGTTGTACAGGAAAAAAGAAGTATCCTATCACTGCTCATTTCTAAGGCCTGAGTTATCTGTGGTGTACTACCACTCCCCAAGATGCCATCCCAAATAGTCAGCTAAAACACAAGTAGTTATATACCATATGGTTAAAGGGCCCCACTTTTAATTACCCTTGTTCATATATCTCGCCCATCCTGGAAGTCAAACCCAGGTTCTTTCTGATGTGAGTCATAACACTATTGCTGAGGTATTTGCCTTGCAACCGTTTGTGTTCAGTGTTTGACTGACTGTGTTGACTTTTGAATATGCAAGTATAAGGTATCCTGCAGTGTTTGGTGTAGGTCACTACCAGACACAACACGGGAACAAAAACACACTTTGGCAAGCAACACCACTCTTACGAAAGACGGGCAAGTAACATTATTGTACTGTGTTCCATGACCTCCGTCAGATGGCGCAGTGACACTGATGTTAAGACTTAATAGTGGCTATGTTATAATTCATTTTTATGAGTTATGAAGAATACACATTACTGTATGAAACATTATACAATGACATCGATATCCTACTCGAAATTGATCAAACAACTATCTCTTTTGTGTCCATCTAATGACCTCAGGGTTTACGTTTAACTACCGCTGGATAAGGAATTTGTTATTGTGAAACACTGTATAGATGATGTCTAAACAACACATTCACACAACGTTTCTTCATATCACACAAGGATTAAGCCTTTATCATAATGTATGTAGTATACAGTGCCGACTATTTGATGACTAAGACACATGCAACACTAATCGAGTCACATACAGACTTGATAAAGCTCACTATGTGGGCGAAACGTAGTCAGTAAATGATCGCATTATACTGCATTTGTGTCTATTTTTCCATCATGTCGGTGTTTTATACCATTTATCTCCAACTCTTAGGGATCTTTATTAGCGAAACGTTGACAGCATTACCTCTCCTATACTACTGTCTCCCGTGTTATAATTACCTGTATCTGACTGATGAGGCCTGTTGTGCAGGCGAAATGTTTCGAACTTCTTCACTCACCTTCCCCAGTCACATGCCCGCCTTGAATGTTAAATATAGCTCTTGGTCTGTTAGGGAAAAGTCACCCGATTCGAGTCTTCATTATAAGAGATCTGGTCAGTGGTGTTGGCACTATGCCGGAGAAACAAGTGAAGGTGGGTTGTCAACTGGATCTGTATTGGCCTGGAAAAGTATAACTGATGGTTTACAAGTGCTGGAACTGGTGCTGGACTAGTTAGTCTTGAGTACCTCTACTCGCTTACCCGCGTACCTCGACTCGTTGGCCTGCGTACCTGTACAAGAAAATGTCATCACTGTACAGAGCTCAGCAGGAAGCGAGGTGGTTCTCACCGGGCTTGTAAAACTCAGCTACGATAGTTTCCTATAGCACTGAGATTAATGTTCTTGAATTAGTTACGATGTTTGGTGTGTCTCGCATAATGATGTGAGGCAACTGGTATTATTCTTCGTGACTTGTCCCATGTTGTTCACTCTGGTTTGAGTTTCAAATGACTTTACTGTGATGAAGGGATTTAGCTCCAGCACGTACACCTGTCCGTGTCTTGCGAGGCCACGTACAGCAGTTCGTGTCTTACTAGGATACGTACACAAGTCATTGTCTCACGAGGCCACGTGCATAAGTGTCGCACGAGGTCACGTATACCAGTGTCTGACACGTACACACCGTCAGTGTTACTACGTGTTAATGGTACTGGTGAGTGGCTCTTGATCCAAGGAATTGAATCCGAACTTCCGTCTCTTGGATCAAGCCTAACTACCTCCCATTCTCCAGGTACATTAATGACCATTAAGGGTTTAGCGCTCCTCAAATGAATATAACAGTGAGCGCTTAAGAACTTTATCCTTCAAAGAAGTTGATTTCGTTTTAAAGAGGGGCTCTTGATCCAGAAAGTTGGAGGTATTTTTCTCAAGATCAAACTTGATTACCTCTAAACTTCCAGGCGGTTTCCAGTGAGTACACTTAGAGAGTCCTAAATAAGTATGTGGGGACCTCGACTCTTCAACACCCTTCGTGTATTGGGGAATTACCAATAAACCTCTGGCTTTTCTTCATGAGAGAACTTGATAAGCTCCTCAAGTCAATTCCTGATCAACCGGGCTGTGGTGCATACGCTAGACTGCACAAGGGTAACACTAACAACCTTGTCGGTCAGGTCAACAACCAGGAGGCCTAGTCTGGGACCGAACCGAGATGAAGGTGACCCCGAAATCGACTCAAGGCACATGGGGGAGGCGTTGCTTGATGCAGCTCACCGCATATGTGGGGTGCCACTCTTCTGGGCGCTTGCTAGGTACTGAGCTGCTTCTTGTACATATATATATAGTACCTAGCCACCCCCACCCATCTTCCTGTCTCCTGATTCTCACAGTTTTTCATGAATGTAATGTTTTTGTTCACAAACCAACATAACCCGAACCAGCATGGCTTTAGAGCGGGACGATCATGCCTGTCACAGCTGCTGAACCATTATGACAGAATTACGGAGGCATTGGAGGACGACCAAAACGCAGATGTGATTTACACAGATTTTGCAAAGGCGTTTGACAAATGCTATCATGGAGTGATAGCGCACAAAATGAGGGCCATTGGCATTACGGGGAAGGTAGGCAGATGGATTTTTTAGTTCCTAACACACAGAACACAAAAAATGGTAGTGAACAGGGCAAGATCCAGCATCAGCGAGGTCAAAAGCTCAGTGCCCCAAGGCACTGTCCTGGCACCTCTGCTGTTTCTCATCCTCATAGCAGACATAGATAAAAACACCCAGCACACTTTTGTATCATCATTTGCAGATGACACTAAAATAAGCATGAAAGTCACTACGGTAGAGGACACTGAAAAATTACAGGAAGACATAAGCAGGTTCTTCCAGTGGGCAGTGGAGAACAACATGACGTTCAGTGGTGATAAGTTTCAGCTGCTTAGGTATGGAAAAAATGAAGAACTCAAAAGGAACACTATATACAAAATGCAAGAGGGTCACCACATAGAACGAAAGGAACACGTAAAGGACTTGGGAATAATTATGTCTGCTTATCTGTCTTTTAAAGACCATAACAAGACAAAGATCACAACAGCCAGGGAGATGACGGGGTGGGTATTGAGAACTTCCAAAACAAGGGAAATAATGCCGATGGTGACACTCTTCAAATCGCTAGTGCTCCCTCACTTAGAATACTGCTCTGTGCTGACGGCCCCGTTCAGGGCAGGAGAAATATCAGAGCTGGAACAAATTCAGAGATCGTTTACGGCTCACATTGAGCCATTGAAACATCTAAATTATTGGGAACACCTTCAAGTCTTGAACATGTACTCATTGGAGGGGAGGAGAGAGAGATACATGATAATATATACTTGGAAAGTACTTGAGGGCCTGGTCCCAAATCTGCACACTGCCATAACAACATACTGGAGTGAGAGATATGGGAGGAAGTGTAAAATAAACCCAGTGAGGAGCAGGGGTGCGGTGGGGACAATACGGGAGCACTGTATTAACATCCGGGGTCCCAGACTATTCAACATCTTACCAGAAGATATCCGAAACACGGCTGGAACCAGTGTAGAAGCCTTCAAGAGGAAACTGGACAAGTATCTTCACCGGGTGCCAGATCAAACAGGCTGTGATGGATATGTGGGGCAGCGGGCCTCCAGGAGCAACAGCCTGGTTGACCAGGCAAGCACCAGACGATCCTGGCCCATGGCCGGGCTCAGAGAGTAGATAAACTCTCGAAACTCTTCAAAGGTATATATCAAAGGTATAAGGGAGGGAAGTAATACTTCCCAGTGTCCTACCCAACCACTGTGGTTGGGTCGGACACTGGGAAGTATCGCAGACTTGGATTGCATTATATTTAAATTTGCCGACGAAGAGCCTAGTTTACTGTGCACCGCATATCCATCCTGTGGACCTTACCACAAGAGCATATGGATACACAAAAGACCTAGGAACTAGGCCTTAAAATGGTTAACACGGGATTAGATCAAAACTCCCTTTGTCCACATAACATCTGTGACTGCCTACCCAGATAGGTAAGGAAAAAAAAAAGGAGAATAAAGAAAGGTTGAAGGTAATGTACATGCGGACTAATGCGTCTCTCGGCCTCAGCATTGATCAGCAGCGTCGGCATCTATAGACGTATTTCCTCTAATGATATTGGTGTAAGCAGCAACAGCCCGGTTGATCAGGTAGTCAACCTAGGAATCATATTTGCATAAATAGTTTAGAAAGCTGACAAGGTGATAAAGTAGACACCTGTGCAACATTTGGGTATCATTATTCCGGAAATGTTTCGCCAACCAGTGCGCAAAACATAATCCTAATGGAAAGAGAGAGATTAAATTTTTTAAAATTTATCGTTGGATTTTCTTCACGTCTGCACCTTGCAAGACAGTTGTTGTAGTAGTACGTTGTAGTTAAGTACACTTTCAGTATTATACAGTTGTGTTTAGTACTGTGCTGATAGTATTTTGTTTTGAATATAGTTAGACCAGTCTTGGAATTCATGAAAGATTAGATTGAGATGTTAGGATGTGAGAGGTACAGTAATGTAAATATGTACACAAGTATAGAAGTATTCTTCGCAGGTGTGTTACCAGTACCAACTAAACATCTGTATGGCATTAAAAGGTGCCTGAGTTTCCCTGTCTCCTAAGATGTTTATTTTTCCACTATAATCTACCTTGTCCATAATTACTATCGCATTTGCTTTGTCTGCTTTCGTAAGGCGAAGTCTAGGATCTTTCCTTAATTCATGGTATAACTTAACAAATCTGTGATGACAGTTTTGTTGTAGAGGTCTGAGCTTCGTTCAGACCTCTACAACACAACATATCCGGCTCCCATTATCCGAACCTCGCCAATATCCGAACAGGCCCTGGGAAAGAGCAAAATTCTAAAATTATTACCGAAACATCCGAATACCACATCACTCATTCAACCCATGGATCAGGGTGTGATTTTGGCTGAAGATTCTTGGAGTACGTGATGGTGGTTATTGACGAAATAGGTCGAGATGTGGGAGCCTTGACCCTGGACAACCTTATTAAAGAGTACAACCTGCGCGCCGTCATTCATAACCTCGCCAGGGCCTGGAATGATGTCCCACCATCAACCCTCGTCAATGGCTGAAATCGGCTCCTTCACGGGATCGATCCAGTTACTGATTTCGATAAATTCGAGGCGAAAGATTTCCATCGCCAGTTACTCAAGGCTGGGGAAAAAAACTACACTACAGAAGACGACGTGCAGGACTTGCTAGAGTGTGACGAAGACGATCCTGGTGTGTAATCTCTGACGGATGCGGAGATTGCAGAATCAGTGTTGCATCCGGAACATTCCGAAAAAGTGACGACGACGACGACGACCCAATGCCTCCAACACCAAAAACTTCAGCATCAAGGGCAGGTGTTGAAACACTTTTGGAGTATTTGGAGCATCCGCTGTCTACAGCCCATTTGAAAAGTTTTGGTCCTGTGGTCCGTGAAATCCGGGAGGCTGTTATTCGAGCCTAGAGTGTCTGGTCCCACCGCCAGACGACGTTGGACTCGATTTTTAAACCTACAACGCCCTCGCCGATGGCGATATGATGGTACGGATGCGCATTTTCCCTCCTCACGTATCCGGAAACTCCGTGTTTCCGAACCGGTCTCGGCCCGTATAGTTCGGATACGAGAGGTATCACTGTATATATATATATATATATATATATATATATATATATATATATATATATATATATATATATATATATATATATATATATAGTGTGTGTATGTGTGTGTGTTGTGTCGAATAGGTAAAAGTTTTTTAATTTTGTTGATAATTAGCCTAGCTTTAATTAATAACGCATGTAAAGAAATCGGTTTAATAATGTGGATATGTTTTGTTTCACCTCGTGATGTTTCAACGTCTTCCCCAGCGCTACCTTATCTATCATGTGATGTTTCTCTTATCAGGTGTTACGTGCACAGCTCAAGGCAACATGGGTCGCTTCTGTCTCTCGCGGTTCACTTGACAGTCTCAGATGGTCTCAGATGCAGTGGAAAACTAGCAAAATGCAGATGTAGTTTATACTGGCTTTGCAAAAGCCTTTGACAAGTGTGATCATGGTGTAATAGCTCAAAAAATGCGTGCAAAAGGAATAATTGAAAAAGTGGGCAGATGGATATTAATTTTCTAACGAATAGAATCCAGAGTGTAATGGTGAACAAGGTGAAACCGAAGGCTGCCATAGTGAAAAGCTCTGTTCCCCAAAGCATAATACTGGCCCCTGTTCTGTTTCTTATATTCGACATAGGCAGGCATAAATTATAGTACACTTTCATCCTTTGCAGACGATACTAGAATCTGTATTAGAGTGGCATCCATTGAGGATATAGCAACCCTCCAGGCTGATATAAACAGTCTCTCAGTAGGCCACTCACAATATGATGTTCAGGGAGAATTAGTTTCTGCTACACCGGTTATGGAAAGACTGAGGAGATAGACTTGAACGGAGTATAAAACAAGCTTGAATTCACTCGTTAGAACGTAAGACTAATGTGAGAGACCTTGAAGTGATCATGTCAGAATATCTCATCTTCAAGGATCACAACAGTGTCACTATCACAACCGCAAGGAAAATAATAGACTTAATAACTAGAATCTTCAAAACAAGAGATGCCAAACCAATAATAATACTTTTTTATGTATCATGTTCTCTCAAGGCTGGAGTACTGCTGTATTCTAACAGCTCCATTCAAGATTTGCGAAATTGCAGACTCGAGGAGAATGTGCGGAGACCCTTCATTGATCGTATAGATTCAGTCACGCACCTAAATTAGCGTTTTGAGTCCCTCGATCTGTACTCCTTGGAACGTAGGCGAGAGAGATACACACATTGCAGTCTACACCTGGAAAAACTTTAGCGGGATTGGTCCCAAATCTGCTCACACAAACATTCCCTATGTAAGTAAGAGGCTTGGCAAATAGTGCAAAATACCCCCAATGAAAATTAGTGTGTAAACTTGATAGAACATAATAAGTATGAAGGAATCAAGCTTTTTCAACGTCCTCCCTTCATACATATGGGAGATTATCATCAAACCCCTGGCTGTCTTCAAGAAAGAACCAGACAAGTTTCTAAGGTTAGTGCTTGATCAGCCGGGCTGTGGTGCATATGTTAGACTTCGTGAGCCTAGCACTAATAGCCTGGATGATCAGGCTATCCACCGAGAAGCCTGGTCTGGGACCAAACTGCGTTAACCCTCTGAACACACTCCTGGTAGACTACAGGTAGGTGAAATATGATGTGGAAGAAATTGAATGTATCGTATTCCTTTCATCAAAAGTGATTACTTCACATTCCCAAGGCACTGTATAACCCCTAAGAGTTTAACGTTTTTTCCGTGATTATTAAAGTAATATAATTGTGAGTGTTAGACTTGAGAGCGACTTAAGGGAGTGTTGATAAGTAAGACTTGGTATACTACAAGTGTATGGGAACACTCTACAACTGCGAGTGTCCCGTAAGTCTGGAACCATAGGGAAGTGGAACCATAGGGAAGTGGAACCATAGGGAAGTGGAACCATAGGGAAGAGGGAAAACAACGGCAGTAACAAAGGCTTTTATTCATAGACCATATTCAGTATGTCAACCATTATTATTGACACATGACAGTAGACAAGATATCCAGTCAACAAAAATACGGAGGTGGTTTTACATGTTCCTGTATTGTGTACAAAACTGTGTTTGTTACCAAGGCTGTATACCTTAGAATGTGTGTAATTAATTCGTGTGTGATGTTTTGTGTGATTACAGGCAGCTGGATGAGAACCAGATCACCTGCATCGACGAGCAGGCTTTCAGGGGCCTCGCACTACTCGAGATACTGTGAGTATTATGTGATCTTCCTGTTCTATTCTCACTTTTCCTCATTTCTCGACTCCTCGCTTCCCCTTTACATTTCGTTTTGCTTGTCCTAGACCTTCCTCATTCACCCGTATTCCTTCTTCTCTGGTCCTTCATCCACCGTATATTTACACACTTTTTCATCACTGGCTTATTGCTTTTGCATGAAAATATCCAAATAATTTCCACTGATCATGTGTGACGGGTCATCTTAAGAGACGGCAGTGCCTACGTAGTGCTTTAATTTGTTCCCAGTAGCTTAGGTGGCAGAGCAGTGTGGAGCGGCAGGTGGCAAGGCACTGTATGAGGGAGGGGCAGGTGGCAAGGCACTGTATGAGGTAGGGGCAGGTGGCAAGGCACTGTATGAGGGAGGGGCAGGTGGCAAGGCACTGTATGAGGGAGGGGCAGGTGGCAAGGCACTGTATGAGGGAGGGGCAGGTGGCAAGGCACTGTATGAGGGAGGGGCAGGTGGCAAGGCACTGTATGAGGGAGGGGCAGGTGGCAAGGCACTGTATGAGGGAGGGGCAGGTGGCAAGGCACTGTATGAGGAAGGGGCAGGTGGCAAGGCAGTGCCCTGCCGCCTGCCGCTCCACACTGCTTTGCCACCTAAACTACTGGGAACAAATTAAAGTACATCGATTATTTTCCCTAACCTGCATATTGCTATGTCTTACTGAAGTGAAAGATATGAGAAAATGTGTGGAATAAGCTCAATCAAGATCAGGGGGCGTTGGAGAAACCATGGGTACAATTAGAGAACACTATGTGAACCTGCATGGCCCAAGACTCAACATATTACCAATAAATGTCAGAAATATTGTCGAAATGAAGACAGACGTTTTTAAGAAGCTTATCAGTTTCCTTCTACAAGTGCTGGATCAACCAAGTGAGATACAGTTTGGAACAGTGCAGAAGTAAGCGTTAAAAAGTCAGTTACATTATTACTGATTACATTTTGCTTGAGAGGGAATGGGAAGGTGAGCTGGGGGAGAAGGGGAGGTGAGCTGGGGGAGAGGGGTAATGAAGCTAAGGCTGAGGGAAGAGGAGTGGGAGTGGAGGACAAGCGTTTGAAAGCCCCAGGTTTCCTAGTTAGTCTGCAGTGCCATCCTTCATCCCTCCAGCTAGTATCCTTCATCCCTCCAGCTAGTATCCTTCATATGTTTCCATCCTCTTCCTATTTTCCAGCTGTGTATTGTGTAATTATACCCTCGAATTACCTCTGTTCCGTGAGTCTTTCCTTATTATCACCTTTCCTTCTTCCCTCTTACCAAGACCTTGATCTTTTCTCACAGCTTGCTCCTTACTTTACCCAAGTTCCCACTTTTTGTCTAAGCCTTCCATTATTACCCTAAACTTTACCCTGTTCTGCCAGTCTTTTCCTATTTTTAAAACTTTCTCCATTCTTCCAAATTTACATTTATTCCCAATATTTTGCTTCGTACTTCCGCTTTCCCATTCTCCTCAGTTCTCGTTTCTGTCCTATTCCCGCAGCCGGTTCCATGCTTTTCCCAGGCTCACCCATACCCCCAGGCTCACCCATACCCCCAGGTTCACCCATACCTCTCAGGCTTACCCATACCTCCCAGACTCATCCATACCTTCAGGCTCACCCATACCTTCAGGCTCACCCATACCTTCAGGCTCACCCATACCTCCAGGCTCCCCAGGTTCGTCCATTTTTCCCTGCTTCCGCCTCCAGCCCATGACTTTTTCCCAAAGGAACCAATAAAAACTTGGTGTGTCTGGGTCATTAGGCAGAGGCGAAGGTTGACATCAAGTTGATATTGAGTGAGTCAGCTTGTCGGAGCGGCGGACTGTCGCTTGTCGGAGCGGCTAATTGCCACATATTTACGACAGGGACGCTCTTATTTCCTCTATCTACCAGAGCTTTTATTGCCTCTTAGGTAAACACTCCTAATAGTATGTATATATTAGGTTGTTAGTCATGTTGTCATACGTGTTCTGTGTTAGTGGTATTTTACTAATGTGAAAGTGACTGTCTTATAACAAATTAGCTATTTGACGTTTCATATATGTACAAAACTAACTAGACACTTTTAAATTATATATATATATATATATATATATATATATATATATATATATATATATATATATATATATATATATATATATATATATATATATATATATATATATGGCGAAACGTTGCCACAATAAAATGTCACATTAGTTGCACTGGTTTACTTAACACATTGTCGGTAATTCTACCAACATCCACAAAGGTACTTATCTACGTTCATGTTACCATAGTGGGTTATAGATCTACTCAGGCTTCTTACTGCATTCCTATGACATTCACTTTTATTATTTACTTCTATCATAATATTATTCCTAATGCTAGATATAGACACACGAAAGTTATATTCGACATTTTCCATGAGGGTACTATTTTTTTTGGCTAACTTATCAACTTTATCAGTAGGATTAATCCAATGAGTAATGGAATCCATAACAATTGTACAATAATTCCCTTTTCCCGGATTTTTAAGTATCTATATCTGGCTTTTCCAGTGAGCCTTCAGTGGTGACACAGAATCAGTAATAATCATAGAGTCAAGCTCAGTGTCATAAGTTAGCTTTATCGGCATTAGGATGGCTAACAATTCAGTTTGCTCATATGGGTTTGAACTAGGGAAGTGGCAACAAGAGCAGATAAAACCCTTCCAGTAAATTCCTGCGTAGATCCATCATTGTGTATAACTTGTGATAAATTATTACTAATAGTTAAGTGAGAAATGTCTTCTTGAGCACTTGCTTTTGCAAGTTATTTAAGGAAGGGATTACTGGTGATGAGCTTCTTGGGAGGGTCTTGCAAGTATTTGATATTAAATGAACATATATTCTATGGAGGAGTGAAAGGCTCTTGTGATACAGTTCGTTCAAGTTATAAAACTTAATAAAATTGCATGTTTTTACAACCCATTTAGATCTATTTTTTAGCATTCTGATACCAAGTATAATCAGGTAAGGATCTACTATAGACTATGTACATAATTCTCACTATTCTCACATGGTTACGACTTTAGTGGACAATGTTCATAGTTTTCAAAGAACTGACACATTCTGTGGCTGAAGGAATATGCAACGAAAACAAAAGTTGCAGGAGCGGGGTATTAGTGAGAACAATTTGGCAGAGGATCCTTCATAGAGTAATTAGTGGAGAGGACAACCATCCTCCAGAGGGACGGTCAGGTAAAAGGAATTCTACTATTCTTTAGGAGTCTTGGTCTCAACTCTGGGCCTCATTCTGGCTCAGGTTTAAGAAACTCATTAAGTTCCTACATCTGCATAATTTATGTATAATCCAAATGTATATTGGTAACGTCCTTATTACTTCCCCTGGTGAGTCATGACATTAGTGCTGTGTGTGTAAATACATTTTTACTTGTTTTTAGAAGATTTTCTGTAAATTTCATTCCCGTTTTAAAGGTAAGCGGTAAATAATTGAGTGAAGGTGGCTATTTCAGGCAGTAAGTTTGACCCATTAATACAACGTCTGCCTCCTCCATTCCCTCCAGAACACTGACCAACAACAACATCACAACACTGTGGCGTGGCACCTTCGAGTCGACGCCGCGGCTGCGCGCCCTCAGAGTCTCTGGTAATAAGTTGATCTGCGACTGTCACCTGTCATGGCTGGGTCGCATGCTGGCCGCTGCTCCTCACCTCGCCCCGTACGTCCGATGCTCATCCCCCTACAGACTCAAAGACAGGCTGGTCACTGAGGTTCTCGACAATGAATTCAAGTGCACTGGTGAGTATGCGGAGGACTTTGTGTTGTATGTTAAATGCCGACATGAAAGTAGACCTGATAATATAAGCAGTCTAGCTGGAGAGGTCACACAGACCACTAACTCCAACCGATAAGTTAGTTGCTGTGTTGTTACTCACCATGTTTCAATATTCTCTATTTTTCCTTGAAAGTCTCGCTACGAGAAGTATCATGGCCGGTGTTTGTAAGTTGCCCAGTTGTTGTTAAATGTAGGTTTTAATACGTTTATGTAACCTAACTTAATTTAAAATAAAGAAAGCAAAATTTGAGGAATAATAGTCCTCAGTGCCATGGCGCCGAGGACTAATAGTCCTTAGGAGAGTACGTCAATTTTATGACGCGGTCCTCATCGCCATGGCGGCCAACGTAACCATTAAAATCGAGTACGTTGCTGTGGCAGGACTTACCTTGCGTAAATCCATGCGGTTTTTCTGTAACTGAGGCGCCCGACCTTGAGAGGTCTGAGCAGTTTGTGTTTAAAGGTAAGAGATTCTTCTTTGAGTGCTGCCACTCTCTTCTCAGGGGTACTTCCCTAAGAACTAAACATCTCATTAGGCATGAAAAGTCGAATATTTCCCTTACGGTTAATGATACAGAACGAATTATAGATATGGTTTGTGGAATGCGGAAAAATGCCTTAGAATAGGTTAACTTGCTTTGTGATTTAGATTTTTGTAATAGAGGGAGTTGTGACACCAGTAGCAAGTTGATAATATTGCAAAACTGATAATGTTGATAACGATATATGTTTAAAGTTCTCAATGACCAAACAATTTTAGTGCCTAATAAATAATATAATACAAAACATTACTCTCCTCTTAGGGTACTCAGTCATCCTCTGTCTGATTATCTTTTCTATTACTTGGGACAGTGTACAAGTCAGTCAGTGATACTAGCAGATAATTCAGTGTCTCTTGCTTGTCTCACTGCGTCTACATTAGTACAACATTTGTGTGTGTGTATGTGTGTGTATATATATATATATATATATATATATATATATATATATATATATATATATATATATATATATATATATATATATATGGGCAAGGATGAATAACATCTTGTAGGAGTGAGGAAGAGCCAGTTGTGAGTGTGGGGAAAGTTCGTGAGGCAGTGAGTAGAATGAAAGGGGTAAGGCAGCTGGGATTGATGGGATGAAGATAGAAATGTTAAAACAGGTGAAGATATAGTTTGAGTGGTTGGTGCTATTATTTAATAAATGTATGGAAGAGGGTAAGGTACCTAGGGATTGGCAGAGAGCGTGCATAGTTCCTTTGTATAAAGGCAAAGGGGACAAAAGAGAGTGTAAAAATTATAGGGGAATAAGTCTGTTGAGTATACCTGGTAAAGTGTATGGTAGAGTTATTATTGAAAGAATAAAGAGTAAGACGGAGAGTAGGATAGCAGATGAACAAGGAGGCTTTATGAAAGGTAGTGGGTGTGTAGACCAAGTATTTACAGTGAAACATATAGCTGAACAATATTTAGATAAGGGTAAAGAGGTTTTTGTTGCATTTATGGATTTGGAAAAGGCGTATGACAGGGTGGATAGGGGGGCAATGAGGCAGATGTTGCAGGTGTATGTAATAGGAGGTAGGTTATTGAAAGCAGCGAAGAGTTTTTACGAGGATAGTGAGGCTCAGGTTAGAGTATGTAGGAGAGAGGGAGATTTTTTCTCAATAAAAGTAGGCCTTAGACAAGGATGTGTGATATCACCATGGCTGTTCAATATATTTATAGATGGAGTTGTAAGAGAAGTGAATGGGCGGGTCTTGGAAAGAGGTGTGAGGTTAAAAGATAAAGAATCTTACACAAAGTGGGAGTTGTCACAGCTGCTTTTTGCTGATGACACTGTGCTTTTGGTTGATTCTGAAGAGAAGTTGCAGAAGTTGGTGGATAAGTTTGGTAGGGTATGTAAAAGAAGGAAAATTAAAAGTGAATATAGGAAAGAGTAAGGTGATAAGGATAAAAAGATTAGGTGATGAAAGATTGGATATCAGATTGGAGGGAGAGAGTATGGAGGAGGTGAATGTATTCAGATATTTAGGAGTGGACGTGTCAGCAGATGGGTCTATGAAGGATGAGGTGAATCATAGAATTGATGAGGGGAAAAGGGTGAGCGGTGCACTTAGTAGTCTGTGGAGACAAAGAACTTTGTCCGTGGAAGCAAAGAGGGGAATGTATGAGAGTATAGTTATACCAACACTCTTATATGGGTGTGCAGCATGGGTGGTGAATGTTGCAACAAGGAAAAGGCTGGAGGCAGTGGAGATGTCATGTCTGAGATCAATGTGTGGTGTGAATATAATGCAGCGAATTCGTAGTGTGGAAATTAGGAGGAGGTGCGGGATTACCAAAACTATTATCCAGAGGGCTGAGGAGGGGTTATTGAGGTGGTTCGGACATGTAGAGAGGATGGAACAAAGTAGAATGACTTCGAGAGTGTATAAATCTGTAGTGGAGGGAAGGCGGGGAAGGGGTCGGCCTAGGAAAGGTTGGAGGGAGGGGGTAAAGGAGGTTTTGTGTGCGAGGGGCTTGGACTTCCAGCAAGCATGCATGACGTATTTGATAGGAGTGAATGGAGACAAATGGTTTTTAATACTTGACGTGCTGTTGGAGTGTGAGCAAAGTAACATTTATGAAGGGATTCAGGGAAACCGGCAGGCCGGATTTGGGTCCTGTAGATGAGAAGTACAGTGCCGTGAAGGAGGGGTGTTAATGTTGCAGTTTTATAACTGTAGTGTAAGTGCGCCTCTGGCAAGACAGTGTTGCAGTGAATGATGATGAAAATTTTTCGTTTTCTGACCACCCTGCCTTGGTGGGAATCGGCCGATGTGTTAATAAAAATAATATATATATGTATATATATTATTTTTTTTATTATATATATTATACTCGCCTAATTATGGTTGCTCCATGAGCTTTATCATACCTCTTCTTAAAGTTATGTATGGATCCTGCCTTCAGTACATCACTCTCCAGATTGTTCCACTTCCTAACAACTGTGACTGAAGAAATACTCATCTGAGTTTTCAACTTCCAGTTGTGACCCCTTGTTGGTGTGTCCCGTCTCTGAAACATTCTGTCCCTATCCACATTGTCAATTCTTCTCAGTATTTTATATGTTATCATGTGCCCCCTATCCCTCCTGTCCTCCAGTGGTTTCTTATTGATCAGCAATTTCACCTGCCTTGAATGGGGATGTTAACAGCAATATTCCAGCCTAGAGAGAACAAGTGATTTAAAAAGGATCATCATTCGCTTAGCATCTCTTGTCTTGAACGTTCTCATTATCCATCCTATCAGTTTCCTAGCAGATGTGGTTGAGGCATTGTTGTGGTCCTTGAAGGTGAGATCCTCAGACATTACCATTCCCAGGTGCCACGAGAACTCAGTCTCATGGTGAGCACGAGAACACACAGTCTCGTGGTGAGCACGAGAACACAGTCTCATGGTGAGCACGAGAACACACAGTCTCGTGGTAAGCACGAGACCACAGTCTCGTGGTGAGCACAAGAACACAGTCTCGTGGTGAGCACGAGAACACAGTCTCGTGGTGAGCACGAGAACACACAGTCTCGTGGTGAGCACGAGAACACAGTCTCGTGGTGAGCACGAGAACACAGTCTCGTGGTGAGCACGAGAACACACAGTCTCGTGGTGAGCACGAGAACACAGTCTCGTGGTGAGCACGAGAACACACAGTCTCGTGGTGAGCACGAGAACACAGTCTTGTGGTGAGCACGAGAACACACAGTCTCGTGGTGAGCACGAGAACACAGTCTCGTGGTGAGCACGAGAACACACAGTCTTGTGGTGAGCACGAGAACACAGTCTCGTGGTGAGCACGAGAACACAGTCTCGTGGTGAGCACGAGAACACAGTCTCGTGGTGAGCACGAGAACACAGTCTCGTGGTGAGCACGAGAACACAGTCTCGTGGTGAGCACGAGAACACACAGTCTCGTGGTGAGCACGAGAACACAGTCTCGTGGTGAGCACGAGAACACAGTCTCGTGGTGAGCACGAGAACACAGTCTCGTGGTGAGCACGAGAACACAGTCTCGTGGTGAGCACGAGAACACACAGTCTCGTGGTGAGCACGAGAACACAGTCTTGTGGTGAGCACGAGAACACACAGTCTCGTGGTGAGCACGAGAACACAGTCTCGTGGTGAGCACGAGAACACACAGTCTTGTGGTGAGCACGAGAACACAGTCTCGTGGTGAGCACGGAACACAGTCTCGTGGTGAGCACGAGAACACAGTCTCGTGGTGAGCACGAGAACACAGTCTCGTGGTGAGCACGAGAACACACAGTCTCGTGGTGAGCACGAGAACACGTCTCGTGGTGAGCACGAGAACACAGTCTCGTGGTGAGCACGAGAACACAGTCTCGTGGTGAGCACGAGAACACAAGTCTCGGGTGAGCACGAGAACACAGTCTCGTGGTGAGCACGAGAACACAGTCTCGTGGTGAGCACGAGAACACAGTCTCGTGGTGAGCACGAGAACACACATCTCGTGGTGAGCACGAGAACACAGTCTCGTGGTGAGCACGAGAACACAGTCTGTGGTGAGCACGAGAACACACAGTCTCGTGGTGAGCACGAGAACACAGTCTCGTGGTGAGCACGAGAACACACAGTCTCGTGGTGAGCACGAGAACACAGTCTCGTGGTGAGCACATTTCCTATTCTAAAACATTTCCAAATTCTCATGTATCTGTTTTCTATGCTGGAATATTGATCAACTAGTTAGTCGACCCTCGCTGGATAAATTTCCATGTGTTTATACACCGCAAATTACACACACACACACACACACACACACACACACACACACACACACACACACACACACACACACACACACACACACACACACACACACATGTCATGCCGAATAGGTAAAACTTGCGATTTTGGCCTAATATAGGCACGACATATATATATATATATGTCGCGCCTAATAGGTAAAACTGGTCAATTAGCAAGAACTCATTTAAAATAAGTCCTTTCTAAAAATTTCTCTTATACGTTTAAAGATATATTTTTTTTATTTATGTTAATTTAAAAATTTATAATTTTGTACCAAAAGAATCTTAGAAAACTTACCTAACCTTATTATAACAAGCGCAATTTAATTTAGCCTAATCCAAGTAAATATATTTTTGATACGTTTACAATAATTTAATAATAAACAAACACAATGAAATATTTGTTTTTCGGTAGGTTCAGAATGATATTTGCGAAATTATTGCATACACAAATTTTCGCTTGTCTTATATGGCAAGATGAGCGTTGCTATTTAAGCCAAAATCGCAAGTTTTACCTAATCGGCACGACATATATATATATATATATACATTATATATATAATATATATATATATATATATATATATATATATATATATATATATATATATATATATATATATATATATATATATATATATATATATTACAATGGAAGACAGGCGAAGTGAAAGAGAGAAAGGGAGATTGAGAGATTAAGAAGAGGGTGATGGGTTATGAGAGGAAGAGCAGCAGACAGTTGGTGTAGTAAGAGACAAAGACATAGTGAGGGGAGGACGCGGCGACCCCGATGGAAGAACTTCCGATCTCTCGCTTTTACCTTTCAAATTGAATTTCCATAATATTTGGTGTGGGTGTGGAGCCCCTGGTTATTAGATTTTCGTGGAGGGGAGAGCGTGGGGATTCGTGGTGAGTTGGCGAAAGACGACGAACACAGAATTCAATAGAGATTGTGAGAGAGGATGTGAAATCGCAAGATCGCGTGAGACTTTACTGGAATGGAAAAGAATCAAGAAGAACCCCTGGGGAAATTGTGTGACGGGGACTTTGCTAGACCCCTGGGAAAGTTGAGGGAGTGTGACGGGGACTCTGCTAGACCCCTGGGAAAGTTGAGGGAGAGACCACAAGGATGAGAAATGTAAGGGATGTCCTTGGGACCCAAGCTAAAAGTCTCTTGGGGACTCAACTGAAAGAGGACAGTAGACGGCATTAGAATTTTCGACGCATTAACATTATATTTCTGCTTGTCTGAACGTAGGCTTTTGATCCATAAAATTGGAGCTACTCCTCTCCCTTATTGAATAAAAGCTGATTACTTAGCTTTTCCCTGGTACTGTTTGACCCGTACGGGTTTATCTGTCCCCGTTGATATAATAAAAGTAAGGAATGTTTACCTGCAGTGTGGGCAGCTGACTCTGGCTGCTCTCAGTGTGGGCAGCTGACACTGGCTACCCACAGTGTGGGCAGCTGACACTGGCTACCCTCAGTGTGGGCAGCTGACACTGGCTACCCTCAGTGTGGGCAGTTGACACTGGCTACCCTCAGTGTGGGCAGCTGACACTGGCTACCCTCAGTGTGGGCAGCTGACACTGGCTACCCTCAGTGTGGGCAGCTGACACTGGCTACCCTCAGTGTGGGCAGCTGACACTGGCTACCCTCAGTGTGGGCAGCTGACACTGGCTACCCTCAGTGTGGGCAGCTGACACTGGCTACCCTCAGTGTGGGCAGCTGACACTGGCTACTCAGTGTGGGCAGCTGACACTGGCTACCCTCAGTGTGGACAGCTGACACTGGCTATCCTCAGTATATGCAGCTGACACTGGCTACCCTCAGTGTGGGCAGCTGACACTGGCTACCCTCAGTGTGGGCAGCTGACACTGGCTACCCTCAGTGTGGGCAGCTGACACTGGCTACCCTCAGTGTGGGCAGCTGACACTGGCTACCCTCAGTGTGGGCAGCTGACACTGGCTACCCTCAGTGTGGGCAGCTGACACTGGCTACCCTCAGTGTGGGCAGCTGACACTGGCTACCCTCAGTGTGGGCAGCTGACACTGGCTACCCTCAGTGTGGGCAGCTGACACTGGCTACCCTCAGTGTGGGCAGCTGACACTGGCTACCCTCAGTGTGGGCAGCTGACACTGGCTACCCTCAGTGTGGGCAGCTGACACTGGCTACCCTCAGTGTGGGCAGCTGACACTGGCTACCCTCAGTGTGGGCAGCTGACACTGGCTACCCTCAGTGTGGGCAGCTGACACTATTGCAGAGACAGATTTGATCTAATCAGATTGTTAATATATTATATTTCTTTTGTAATAATATTATCTAAGAAGAATCGTCTCCTCGATCATAGTGTTGACGCACTACGACTTTGTCATGATTATCTACACCGTCCAACAACTACCGGTGTGAGGAAGTAGCTTTGTACTCTGTGTTGTGAGGGAATATTTGAACTTAACAATGTACTCAGTTTTAAACTTCAAATTAGTAAATTCACTACAAATCTGACTGATTTTTAAATGTAAATAGATCTTAATGAATCTACTGGGTTGCCAGCATTTAGTATTATCAGTATAGCTAGGGTATTATCGTTTGGTTTAGGAACCCACGCCAGGTTTCCAGAGCATCACTCTTATGACCCGGTCACAGATGTCATCATGGTTGTAGTCACTTGTTCATACGGTGGGAGACGGCCGACTTGTTCAAAAAAAAGTGTGTGTGTGTAAAAACCAGTAACTCGTATTTTTTTTATAATCGAAAGTATAGTGAGTTCTGTACATCGTCTTTTGTGACAGTTATATATTTGTATTGGCTTAGATTTCCATCTGAAAACATTATGCGATCTTAAAATGAAATTGTTTAGTTCCTCTGGTTTCATTGAACAAACTTGTTATTGTCGAAGAAAATGTGCGTGTTTACCCAGCGTGTGTTCTTGTAGCCGCCAGGGTTAGTGGTCTCCTCTGATTGGCTCGTTTGATCGCCTCCATCCAGAATAGCCAATCAGCCAGAATTATAGGTATGGTTTTATTGGTTGATCCTGCCGGTTTCGTCTATAGCAGCCAATGACAGTGCTTTCAGATACTGTCATGTATACGAATATTCGTTTTGCTAGTGTTATAAGGTATCCTTGAAGGGGTATCTTAAGGAGGGTACCTGAAGTTTTTTTCTTTCTTCCAACTTTTCGATTTCACTTTACCCGTAACTCAAGAATGCGGCATCCAATCTACTTCAAATTTCCGACAGTTGTGTAGGATAACGAGGACCAGATTCTTGGAACACTTGGTAGGTCACGTGCATTATGACTAAAGTTGTTGAACCAATTTCCAGCAACCTGAAGTGGCTCGGATTACTTACAAGATCATAGTGGCGTACTTTCAAATGCTCAAAAAAGGCGCCCCAAAATACGACGAAGGCGGAGAGGCAAATTCAAGTGTGTAGGTGCAGAGTTTAATATTCGATATACAGAATAGTGTGAATATTTTATTCCCGTTAAACGACATTAAATAATTTTCGGTTTACCTTGTCTGATCGGCTTCAATATTTATTGGCTGATGCATCTGAGGTCCAGCAGAGAAACTATTAATTTTCGTTTGCGTGCAGAGGCAGATTTGTTGATGTAGTAAAATAAGAATAATAATAAAATGTGATTTACTGAACACAACGTTCACACTGCCATTGAGCGCCATGAGTCCTAGTTTTCAAATTTTACTGCATAATGATTTTTTTTATTCAATAACTAAAGATTGCCTCTTGTGATTGACTTCAAAATATTACTGGCGATGAGATGAGAAGAATGAGAACCCACAAGGTTAGTCCATATAGGTGAAAATTTGAAATTTTACTAAGATTAAAAATACTCGGAATAGTTTGAATCAGATCAATTACTTTAGAATGACTTTTCTTTTCGGCTTCAAACTTTTATCATTGGTGGACTTTATTAAAATACAGCTTGTCACACACACTAAGCTGTGTAAATTTCAATTTGCCAATTTTATTAAGCAAATTGTTTATGCAAAAATTAGTGAATGGACATTCTGATCAACTTCAAATTATAAATGCTGGTGTATCTTAGTAGGAAGTATTTTCTTATTAACTTTTTTGCCTGTGTGGGTGCCAGTTTGCCTAATTTTTACCAATTTGATCAAATTTGATTTCTTAAAATCAAAATAAAATGTTTTTTTTTACAAGATTGTGGAGAATTTTAAAAAGAATGTAAGTGAGAAAAGTAAACTGGGAAAAAGTCCGCTGTTTCACGGTCTTTTTAATTTAATGATGCGAGACTTTCCTATTTTTCCGAACATTCTCGTTTGCTTTCTCACAAATTTTCGTGTATAGAGAACGCCTTATTCGATCGACTTCAATTTTTCAATACTTGTGTGATGTACAGTATCATGAGCAAGATTCATGTGACTACATGCGTGTCGCCCTGTACACAATGCTACATACACCATTCACAGAGTTATCTTAGCGTGTGATATAGGTGGAGACAAGCTCCTCTGATTGGTATATTGAGCGTGTTGATGCAATTTTGAAATTTTTAATATCGAAATAGTATTGGATTATTTTGCCTTGATTCTAGTGAGGGGCTCTTCATCCAAGGAACTTGTCTTATCCTCCCCATGCTTGGATATAATTTGAATTCTTCCCATTTCACAGGCGCTGTATGACCCCTGATTGAAATATAATTGTGAATGGCATTATTCTTCAGTGGGTGAGGCATCGTATGGAAGAGCTGGATCGTTTAGTCAGTGGGTTAAGGCTGTGTAGGCACAAATTGTGTTGGATTCTGCCCAATAACAGGAAAATGCATCATCTTCTCGGTTTAAACTTTTAGTGTTGATGTGTTTTTCTAAAAGGAAACAATCTCTTGATGTTAGCTTGTGTAAGTTATTTTGTGTCGTTTTTTATTAATGAAATTAGTTTCTGAGAAATATAATTTTAGAATGTTTCTTCTGATCATAAATAAGTCAAGTGTTTGATTTTATTGGGTTATATCAACTTAATGTTCCTTATGTGGCTATATCATATATGTGCCCTCAAGACCCTTGTTAAACATTTCTATGTTATGTACACTGACCTTACATAATACTTGCCTTCTTAAAAGCTCACCAATCTTATTAAAAAAAAAAAGTTTGGATTGATTTTGATTTGTATTGGTTCCAATTTGTTTTTTTTGGAAGAAATTGGAAAAAGGTGAAATAGTGATTTTTATGTGATAGTTGGTGAGTGTCACTGAAGATTACCTTCAAGCCTTGCATGCTGAATACTTGATAAAGCAACATCTGGGCGGCTTTAAACTTAATGTGCTTATGTATTACAAGTTATTGATCTCTTTCGTCCCTCTCAAATATTTGAATTAGATTTGGTCTGTGTATGTCCTAATCTGCCATTTTATTAGACAAATTCGGATACTAGTTTCCATATGATGACTTGTGAATGCCTCTTCTGATTCCATTCAAACCTTCAACACTAATACATAACTGCATTATCAACATATACCGCACTCTGCACTGTTTAAATCGCGTGTGTTGAGGCACAGGGGACTGGGATTATGGAATACCGGGATATTTTTTTTTTTTTTTTTGCATCACGCAGCAACTGAAATACATAGTTGTTATTCAAGTTATTTTCGAAATCCCGGTAGTTTTACATTGTATTCGAATATACGTTATATTGTGTTTTGTCGTTACTGAGGTGTAGAGGGACGACAGGTTTGAGCAGAGTGTGGACAGGAGCTTTCTCCAGGTCGCCGTGGGCGGCACACTCCAGTTAGTGATTGAATTTGTGTGGTCGGCGAGTTAATGTGGCGCCCCGTGGAGACCTGTGGGGCCCCGCTGGCACCCCTATGGTACCCTGCTGGTACCTGGATGGTGGCCCCTTGGTGGACTCATTGGTGGTCCCGTCTAAGGCCACGGGGAGAGCTAGCTGGGGGTCCAACGTCCCTGGAGGAGGCAGGCGTCTCTCCCTCTCCACCTCTCCTTCATATTTGTTTCCCACACTGAGTTCTTTACTTTATATACCAGTAATTTCTTAGCGAGGCATTTTCAAATACACACACACACACACACACACACGCCCCGATGGCATGGTGGCTAGCGCTCTTGCTTTACACACGGAGGGCCCGGGTTCAATTCCCGGCGGGGCCGAAACATTTCGAAGTGTTTCGTTACACACACACACACACATACATACATACAACAGGCCTAGTGTCTAATCGACATGTGCCTAGGACAAAATGGTAACTAACACACACGCCCCGATGGCATGGTGGCTAGCGCTCTTGCTTCACGCACGGAGGGCCCAGGTTCAATTCCCGGCGGGGCCGAAACATTTCGAAGTGTTTCGTTACACACACACACACACACACACACACACATACAACAGGCCTAGTGTCTAATCGACATGTGCCTAGGACAAAATGGTAACTATACACATACGAGACGTTATACACGAGAACGTTCCAGCAGATTCGTTCGGTTGAACGAATCTGCTGGGATCTCCTACTCATTTCTGCAACATTGCAAGCTCCTGATGTGTTGATTGTAACAGGAAAGTCCTAGAGCTGTCATTTAACTCCTCCTGTGGTTGCTTTGCATCTCGGAGTAGGTTGATAGACAGCAACCACCCAGGGAGTTACTACCGTCTTGTCAAGTGAGTGTAACTGTTTTACATGATGGTAGGATCGCTGATGTCTTTTTTCTGTCTCAGAAACAAGCGGGGTAACAGGTATAACTTGCTACTTCTACTTACACTTAAGTCACACTACACATCAGTGTACACGCAATAATATATATATATATATATATATATATATATATATATATATATATATATATATAGAAGACAACCACTATGAAAAAATAGAGGAATTCCAAGCGCTTTCGTGACTACTCACTATACACTATAGCGCTTTCGTGACTACTCACTACTGAGTAGTCACGAAGCGCTTGAATTCCTCTATTTTTCATAGTGGTTGTCTTGCATATTTTGATATCACCTATTTACTGTGATCTTTTTGCATATATATATATATATATATATATATATATATATATATATATATATATATATATATATATATATATATATATATATATATATATATATATAAATCTCAGACCTCAGGACGATGGAAGGTAGCATGAAAGACATCGATACACATGATGCCTTCTACCTACTCACCAGGTGCCTGTCAATCCCAAAACTTACATACTTCCTAAGATGCTCCCCAGCCTTCAGCAGCCCGAAACTCAAGGAATATGACTCTCTCCTAAAGACCATGCTAGAGAGTGTATTGAATCTTTCCCTCGAAGATGGACAGTGGTTGCAAGCCTCACTTCCAGTCAGGCTTGGGGGGCTGGGAGTACGCAAATCCTCCCATAGCATCAAATGAGCTAATAAAACAAATTCTTCCAGACAACCTCAGTGATTCAGCAGGAATACAGGACCCTAGCTACACCAGTGCCATCACTGAATGGGAGACTCTTGCTGCTCCAACACCAAAACCTAGTGAAGAACTGGCCTACAAACAGTCAAGCTGGGACGGCCCCATCACTGAAAAGATACTTGCCAATATGCTTAGGGCCGTAACATCAGACAGGGAGACTGCCCGTCTCCTATCTATGAGTGCACATCACTCTGGGTACTTCCTCCAAACAGTTCCCATTTCGGCCATGGGAACACGCCCTAAGACCCTAAGACCCTTCGTATTGCAGTGGCTCTGCGCCTTGCTGCCCCTATTCACACGGAATATACGTGTATTTGCAGCGATGCGCAAGCCGACCAATATGGTCTGCATGGTCTTAACTGTTCTAAAACCAAGGGTTGGCATGCAAGACACAAAGAGGTCAACGACATCATAAAGAGAACCCTTGCTACAGCTGGATGCCCAGCCGAGAGAGAGCCTCGATCACTAGCAGCCAACAACGCCCACAACCCAGCAAACTGCCCCGACGGGATCACCATCTATCCTTGGAAGAATGGCAAGCTCTTAGCATGGGATTATACCTGTGTGTCGACACTGGCTGACACCTACATCCATCACAGTGTCGGGCGACATGGAGGAGCTGCTGACCACAGAGAGGAGTACAAGATCGGCAAGTACAGGGACATAAGCCAACAGTATCAATTTGTCCTAGTGGGATCGGAGACCTTGGGAGCGTGGGGAAAAAATGCAACACGTTTCCTTAAAGAACTGGGTTCCAGACTCATCGACACCACCAGGGACCCAAGGGCAGCCACGTTCATGTTCCAGCGTCTCAGCGTAGCCATCCAGAGGGGAAACGCATGCTGCATACTTGGCTCGCGTCCGGCTTCAGAGGAGCTGTAGGAGATTCATAATCTTTGACATATTGTACCATTGTATTCATGTTAATGTTTGTGTTTTCTCTATATATATATATATATATATATATATATATATATATATATACACACACACACACATATATATATATATATATATATATATATATATATATATATATAGTATATATATATATATATATATATATATATATATATATATATATATATATATATATATATATATATATATATACACCCATCTGGGTTTTCTTCTATTTTTAATAGTTCTTGTTGTTTATTTCCTCTTATCTCCATGGGGAAGTGGAAAAGAATCTTCCTCCGTAAGCCATGAGTGTCGTATGAGGCGACTAAAATGCCGGGAGAGTAGGATAGCATGGGTGACACCAGCCACAACTTCTCTCAGAGATACTCTGAGAGGCGATCTAACAATGCAAGACAAGCTATGGGGGATGGAAATCTTCAGCTCAAGTACTTTCACAGGCGTAGCAACAGAAGAAATGAAGTTTTATCAGAGTGAGGCAGAGTGGTGACACTAGCAGCCAGTTTCTCTCACCCCTGTACCTACACCCCTGCTGCTAGGGTGTAGATACAACCATGACTCACTCCCCTGCCGGGGTGTAGGTGTCAGATATGCTGTATGTTGTAAGACCAGCCTTTATATGTGAGGTCCCTTGCTACCTATGACGTCATGAATCCGGCGCATGTGTGCGCTCAGAGGCAGCTCTCTCATTCTCGATATAGGCATAGTACTGAACAGAAGGGCTGGGCCTACTCCTTCTCACTGACTCATTCAATACACTGTAACCAACCACCAGTGTGTTTCTGTGCAACCGTATTAGTTCTCCCAAGACCCACACAACATAGGTACAACCATGACTCACCCCCCTGCCGGGGTGTAGGTACAACCATGACTCACCCCCCTGCCGGGGTGTAGGTACAACCATGACTCACCCCCCTGCCGGGGTGTAGGTACAACCATGACTCACCCCCCTGCCGGGGTGTAGGTACAACCATGACTCACCCCCCTGCCGGGGTGTAGGTACAACCATGACTCACCCCCTGCCGGGGTGTAGGTACAACCATGACTCACCCCCCCTGCCGGGGTGTAGGTACAACCATGACTCACCCCCCTGCCGGGGTGTAGGTACAACCATGACTCACCCCCCTGCCGGGGTGTAGGTACAACCATGACTCACCCCCCTGCCGGGGTGTAGGTACAACCATGACTCACCCCCCTGCCGGGGTGTAGGTACAACCATGACTCACCCCCCTGCCGGGGTGTTTCAAGTGTTTCGCCTCTTACACTTATTAATCCTAACTTTATCTTATTTTTTTCTGTTTTCCAACAAGAGTAGTATTTATCAGTTTCTTGGAAGTGTGTGCTGAGCCCTGATCTACGTTTAGTTTTCACTACAAACAATTTGTTGTGTGTGGCACCATAACCTAACATAAAAAAAAACTTTGAATAGGATAGGATTTTTACCAGTGTATTCAACTTAGAATTCTTTCTCGAGCCGTTCATCAACATTTCTTTATGCTCTTATCAATTCATCCACTCGGGTATCCAGAAGGGAGACCCCTCATCGCTCCCTATCCTTTTCAGCCTAGCTCGACATCTGGTTCCTGGATGATGGCACTCCAGCTGGAGGAATCTCAGCTAGATGGCATTAGAAAAATAAATGATCTTGAAAAGAATCCAAGACTATCCCTAAATCCCTACAGATGGGAAGCAGTTTCCTCCAACCAGGAGTGGGTGCCATTTATATAGCCGACATTACTCTCCTTGGTATTTCCTCGGTTCCAACGCTTTGAACTTGATTCCAGAGCAGAAGAATGTTGAGCTGGAAGAAGATGGATGGCCGGACTAGAGATAGTGATGCGCATGATGCCTTCTACATACTCACCAGATGCCTCTTCCTCTTGAAGTACACCTACAATTTTGCGATGCTCCCCAGCTGTCAACAGTTGAAAATAAAGGAATATGACACCCTTCTGAAATTCATGTTAGAAGAAGTCCTAAAGCTTTCCGTTGATGACAGTGACTGCAAGCCTCAGTTCAGTCAGTCTAGCTGCATAGGGAATACACCTTCCCAAATTGCTTTGCCAGCCTTCCCTCCTCTACGGCATCAAATTAACTATTAAGGCAAATTCATCCGGAACACCTGGGTGATTTAGCTGGGTTGCAGGACCGCCAGCTTTACTAGAGGCACTACTGATCCTTGCGCTGGCTAAGGTTGAATTCCAGTAGCCACTTATCTGAACGCCTCAGCAATTTATCTAAATCATGTTATAGCCTTTCGAGTCATCTTCGTGTTTTTTATTTTCCTCATTAATTTCAAATCATTCGTGAACAAGGATATATCGGACTCTTACGTGTTCTTGCATGTCGTTCATTGTTGCGCCCCCTGAACAGGACGAATACATATATAATCTATGTATTTATTATTCTGTATATACATTTAATTTTCATATAATTTTCATAAAATTTCATATATTTTCATATAATTTTCATATTTTGTAATTTTGAATTGGAGATATTTTCATTAGTAACTAATATAAAATTATCTTGCTTTATATTTTTATATGACATAGCTTATATATATAGGTAGGATAGTTTGTTGTTTATAATTGGCTGTCAACACTTGTTTCCCCCCTGGCTCGCTTGGTTCAGTTGCTGGGGGTAGTATAGTCACGTGATCAAGCCCGATGATGGGGCTGCTGACTTTGCCTCACTGAATTACCTTGTTGCCTCTCTTAGGAGTTACATCGAGTATTCTCTCTCTGGCTGTTGATTTGTGGAGACCGCAAGATTAGTCTACTCTATCATCTCCTTTGTGTTAGACTGGTTTATGTAGAGTACGTCTCCCTGGGTGAGGCAGAACGTACTACTCGTCGCTGTGATACGCTGTTATTTGTGTGGACTTGTCGGTACAAATCTAAGTCGGGCAATACGGAGACATTACTAGATTTGAGCTTTAGTCTTACTCTCACTTAATTGTATATATATTATTGCATTGTTCATATTCTTGAATCTTTTCATAGTATGTACCAGTCGGTACTTGACAAGTCTTAGTTATTGAAGGTATTTATATATATATATATATATATATATATATATATATATTACTGTATATATAATGTTCATTCATTTGGAATCCTTATTAATATTGAAGTGCTATAGAGTAGCCTGGATAACTAAAACAGAATATAAACCAACCTCTTGTTACGAAACCAGGAACTAGCTAGCGGCTAGAGAGGGACCAATTAGTTGACCCTCTAGCTTTCTCTGGAGACGTCTGTTATAGAAAACTCATTTTTGTAACATTCATATACGTATACTACAGACCCCTCAAGGGAGGTTCCTTGACCCTGGTGAGGGGCTCTTGATCTAGGGAATTGGATCTGTGCTCCGGTTCCCTGAATTGAGCCTGAATACCTTCCATATCGCCGCCCCCCCACATGCGCTGTATAATCCTACGGGTTTAGCGCTCTTCCATAATTATAATATATACTAGACAGTCCCAGTCCCCATTGTACACTTGTCCATCCTCGTACCTTCTCCCAGACTATCACTTTTGTTTCATTTTTTTTTTTAGATATTCTATGATAAATTGCAATGCATTTTCTTTTTCTTGCCAGTTTTTTTTTTATCTAATCTTTAGTGAGGTATCGTGTCAAAAGCTTTTTTTTTTTTTAACATTCAAAGAATTTGAACTCCCCCTATTTCTAAGTTTTTTATTGTCACTCACTGAATTCCAGCAGGTTAATGGGAAATGAGTTACTATGAGTTACAAAACTGCTTGTGTTCAGGCGCGCCACCAGGTCTCCCCAGATTGTCATCTCCACTGCCTTAGTAGTGGAGAAGAAAATGCATCACTATTCCCCCAATGAAAAGCAGGGGCGCCACGAGCACACTGAGAGACAACACAGTAAGTGTCAGGGGACCAAGACTGTTCAGCTGCCTCCCATCATACATAAGGGGGATTACCAATAGACCCCTGGCCGTCTTCAAGAAGGCACTGGGCAGGCACCTTAAAGTCAGTACCTGGCCAGCCGGGCTGTGCTTCGTACGTTAGTTTGCTTGCGGCCAGCAGTAACAGCCTGGTTGATCAGAACCTGATCCACCACGAGGCCTGGTCTCAGACCGAGCCGCGGTGACGTTGACCCCCGAAACCCTATCCAGGTATACTACCTATCTTCTAGCTTAAATATTTGGAATACACGTGCTCATTTCTAGACTTCCAATCCTTGCTACATAGATTTAAATCTCTGGAAGCGTATCATCATTGCCACCCGATTATGTCCAAAGTGTTTCTTTTTTCACGAAGCCAGAGGAACAAAGGTAAAACCTGGGGCAAAAGTGAAACCAGAAGGGCAAAGGTGAAACCAGAGAGTCAGAAGTACAGGTTCTAGGTGGAGACGTGAGGTCAAGCCTCGCGTAAGGGAAAGGTGGTTATAGTAACGTACATGGTGGTGTACATACAGGGTGGTGTTCATGTTAGCGTCATGCAGATTAGAATTTTATTTTTTATAATTTAATAAATAGCATAAATCTATACAATTATGCTGAAATATACATGACTGGTAGTTATATACACACAAGGGTGGGAGAGTATCTTGTTTATTATGAAAAAAAATCCTCAATGTTTTATGCTTATTTGTTCATCTTTATATTTGTAATATGAACTAATATGGAAAGTTTGGACCAGTATTGGCTTTGTAAAGTGTAAACATCATAATGTAAGGTTTAAAATGTTTTTATTTTTTTATGATGACGAGGCTACTGCGTGTATTTGGAGTTTTATTTATAACAGTTTGTTAGTTAACTGTCAGCGCTCTCCGTACTTAACCAGGAACTGCTTCAGAGAGGAAGCACAAGGAACACGTAGTGTTATTGTGTCAATATAGATGGCATGAACGTCTCACTTTACTCATCTTTTTTTTTTCAGGTTTAGTTGACAGTGTGGACCGCGGGTGCTCGCTGGCTCCGCTGTGTCCTCGGGCTTGCCGTTGCGGCGCTGGTATCGTCGACTGCCGCGACACTGGCCAGACGGATGTTCCTACACACATCCCAGACGACACTATCGAACTGTGAGTACATGACACCTGTCTTCGTGGTGCTACTGACACAGCTGAGGTTCTACTACCATAGCTGAGGTTCTACTACCATAGCTGAGGTTCTACCATAGCTGAGGTTCTACTATTACAGCTGAAGATTGAGACACTTATGCATCATATGTGAATCTTTATTATGGAAACGTTTTGCCACACAGTGGCTTCATCAGTCCAAAGCAGAAAGGGGTAACGAGAGGAAGATTGTGAGGTAATCAGTCCCTCAGCCTGGAATCGAAGTGTTCAGTCCATCTTGTAGAAAGTACAGCATATGGTCGGAGAAGTGGCTTATATACTGTAGACAGGCGAGTGGAAGCAGGAGACGGGATCACAGTGGAACCATCCACTAGTGTAAGTAGATCTTCGTCCAAAGGTTGGACAAGTATTGAATTCCTTGTATTAAGATCCCCTGATGTTGCACAGCTGTCAGGCACTGCAACATCATGGGATCTTGACACAAAGAATTCTTCAATATTTGTCCAACCTTTGGTCGAAGACCTACTTACACTAGTGGATGGTTCCACTGTGATCCCGCCTCCTGCTTCCACTCACCTGTCTACAGTATATAAGCCACTTCTCCGGCCATATGCTGTACTTTCTACAAGATGGACTGAACACATCGATTCCAGGCCGAGGGACTGATTACCTCAAACTCCTCCTCTCCTTGCACCTTTCTGCTTTGTATTGGACTGATGAAGCCACTGTGTGGCGAATCGTTTCCTTAATAAAGATTCCCATATGTTGCACAAGTGTCTCAATCTTCAACTTGTCGGTTTTCAAAACTATCACATTACAGCTGAGGTGGTGCTGCCACAGCTGAGGTGGTGCTGCCACAGCTGAGGTGGTGCTGCCACAGCTGAGGTGGTGCTGCCACAGCTGAGGTGGTGCTGCCACAGCTGAGGTGGTGCTGCCACAGCTGAGGTGGTGCTGCCACAGCTGAGGTGGTGCTGCCACAGCTGAGTGGTGCTGCACGCTGAGGTGGTGCTGCCACAGCTGAGGTGGTGCTGCCACAGCTGAGGTGGTGCTGCCACAGCTGAGGTGGTTGCCACAGCTGAGGTGGTGCTGCCACAGCTGAGGTGGTGCTGCCACAGCGAGGTGGTGCTGCCACAGCTGAGGTGGTGCTGCCACAGCTGAGGTGGTGCTGCCACAGCTGAGGTGGTGCTGCCACAGCTGAGGTGGTGCTGCCACAGCTGAGGTGGTGCTGCCACAGCTGAGGTGGTGCTGCCACAGCTGAGGTGGTGCTGCCACAGCTGAGGTGTATGAGCTACTGTGACTACCTCTGCCTCAGTAGTGGTTGCACGTGTTCCTGCCTCAGTAGTGGTTGCACGTGTTCCTGCCACAGTAGTGGTTGCACGTGTTCCTGCCGCAGTAGTGGTTGCACGTGTTCCTGCCGCAGTAGTGGTTGCACGTGTTCCTGCCGCAGTAGTGGTTGCACGTGTTCCTGCCACAGTAGTGGTTGCACGTGTTCCTGCCGCAGTAGTGGTTGCACGTGTTCCTGCCGCAGTAGTGGTTGCACGTGTTCCTGCCGCAGTAGTGGTTGCACGTGTTCCTGCCACAGTAGTGGTTGCACGTGTTCCTGCCGCAGTAGTGGTTGCACGTGTTCCTGCCACAGTAGTGGTTGCACGTGTTCCTGCCGCAGTAGTGGTTGCACGTGTTCCTGCCGCAGTAGTGGTTGCACGTGTTCCTGCCACAGTAGTGGTTGCACGTGTTCCTGCCTCAGTAGTGGTTGCACGTGTTCCTGCCTCAGTAGTGGTTGCACGTGTTCCTGCCTCAGATGAGGTTGCACGTGTTCCTGCCTCAGATGAGGTTGCACGTGTTCCTGCCTCAGTAGTGGTTGCACGTGTTCCTGCCTCAGTAGTGGTTGCACGTGTTCCTGCCTCAGTAGTGGTTGCACGTGTTCCTGCCTCAGATGAGGTTGCACGTGTTCCTGCCTCAGTAGTGGTTGCACGTGTTCCTGCCTCAGTAGTGGTTGCACGTGTTCCTGCCTCAGTAGTGGTTGCACGTGTTCCTGCCTCAGTAGTGGTTGCACGTGTTCCTGCCTCAGATGAGGTTGCACGTGTTCCTGCCTCAGTAGTGGTTGCACGTGTTCCTGCCTCAGTAGTGGTTGCACGTGTTCCTGCCTCAGTAGTGGTTGCACGTGTTCCTGCCTCAGTAGTGGTTGCACGTGTTCCTGCCTCAGATGAGGTTGCACGTGTTCCTGCCTCAGTAGTGGTTGCACGTGTTCCTGCCTCAGTAGTGGTTGCACGTGTTCCTGCCTCAGATGAGGTTGCACGTGTTCCTGCCACAGTAGTGGTTGCACGTGTTCCTGCCTCAGATGAGGTTGCACGTGTTCCTGCCCAGTAGTGGTTGCACGTGTTCCTGCCTCAGTAGTGGTTGCACGTGTTCCTGCCTCAGATGAGGTTGCACGTGTTCCTGCCTCAGTAGTGGTTGCACGTGTTCCTGCCGCAGTAGTGGTTGCACGTGTTCCTGCCGCAGTAGTGGTTGCACGTGTTCCTGCCGCAGTAGTGGTTGCACGTGTTCCTGCCGCAGTAGTGGTTGCACGTGTTCCTGCCGCAGTAGTGGTTGCACGTGTTCCTGCCGCAGTAGTGGTTGCACGTGTTCCTGCCGCAGTAGTGGTTGCACGTGTTCCTGCCCAGTAGTGGTTGCACGTGTTCCTGCCCAGTAGTGGTTGCACGTGTTCCTGCCGCAGTAGTGGTTGCACGTGTTCCTGCCACAGTAGTGGTTGCACGTGTTCCTGCCCAGTAGTGGTTGCACGTGTTCCTGCCACAGTAGTGGTTGCACGTGTTCCTGCCGCAGTAGTGGTTGCACGTGTTCCTGCCGCAGTAGTGGTTGCACGTGTTCCTGCCGCAGTAGTGGTTGCACGTGTTCCTGCCGCAGTAGTGGTTGCACGTGTTCCTGCCGCAGTAGTGGTTGCACGTGTTCCTGCCGCAGTAGTGGTTGCACGTGTTCCTGCCGCAGTAGTGGTTGCACGTGTTCCTGCCACAGTAGTGGTTGCACGTGTTCCTGCCGCAGTAGTGGTTGCACGTGTTCCTGCCGCAGTAGTGGTTGCACGTGTTCCTGCCGCAGTAGTGGTTGCACGTGTTCCTGCCGCAGTAGTGGTTGCACGTGTCTGCCGCAGTAGTGGTTGCACGTGTTCCTGCCGCAGTAGTGGTTGCACGTGTTCCTGCCACAGTAGTGGTTGCACGTGTTCCCGCCACAGTAGTGGTGCACGTGTTCCTGCCACAGTAGTGGTTGCACGTGTTCCTGCCGCAGTAGTGGTTGCACGTGTTCCTGCCGCAGTAGTGGTTGCACGTGTTCCTGCCGCAGTAGTGGTTGCACGTGTTCCTGCCGCAGTAGTGGTTGCACGTGTTCCTGCCGCAGTAGTGGTTGCACGTGTTCCTGCCACAGTAGTGGTTGCACGTGTTCCTGCCGCAGTAGTGGTTGCACGTGTTCCTGCCACAGTAGTGGTTGCACGTGTTCCTGCCGCAGTAGTGGTTGCACGTGTTCCTGCCGCAGTAGTGGTTGCACGTGTTCCTGCCGCAGTAGTGGTTGCACGTGTTCCTGCCGCAGTAGTGGTTGCACGTGTTCCTGCCGCAGTAGTGGTTGCACGTGTTCCTGCCGCAGTAGTGGTTGCACGTGTTCCTGCCGCAGTAGTGGTTGCACGTGTTCCTGCCACAGTAGTGGTTGCACGTGTTCCTGCCACAGTAGTGGTTGCACGTGTTCCTGCCACAGTAGTGGTTGCACGTGTTCCTGCCGCAGTAGTGGTTGCACGTGTTCCTGCCGCAGTAGTGGTTGCACGTGTTCCTGCCGCAGTAGTGGTTGCACGTGTTCCTGCCGCAGTAGTGGTTGCACGTGTTCCTGCGCAGTAGTGGTTGCACGTGTTCCTGCCGCAGTAGTGGTTGCACGTGTTCCTGCCGCAGTAGTGGTTGCACGTGTTCCTGCCACAGTAGTGGTTGCACGTGTTCCTGCCGCAGTAGTGGTTGCACGTGTTCCTGCCGCAGTAGTGGTTGCACGTGTTCCTGCCGCAGTAGTGGTTGCACGTGTTCCTGCCGCAGTAGTGGTTGCACGTGTTCCTGCCGCAGTAGTGGTTGCACGTGTTCTGCCGCAGTAGTGGTTGCACGTGTTCCTGCCACAGTAGTGGTTGCACGTGTTCCTGCCACAGTAGTGGTTGCACGTGTTCCTGCCTCAGTAGTGGTTGCACGTGTTCCTGCCGCAGTAGTGGTTGCACGTGTTCCCGCCACAGTAGTGGTTGCACGTGTTCCTGCCCAGTAGTGGTTGCACGTGTTCCTGCCGCAGTAGTGGTTGCACGTGTTCCTGCCGCAGTAGTGGTTGCACGTGTTCCTGCCACAGTAGTGGTTGCACGTGTTCCTGCCGCAGTAGTGGTTGCACGTGTTCCTGCCGCAGTAGTGGTTGCACGTGTTCCTGCCACAGTAGTGGTTGCACGTGTTCCTGCCACAGTAGTGGTTGCACGTGTTCCTGCCTCAGTAGTGGTTGCACGTGTTCCTGCCACAGTAGTGGTTGCACGTGTTCCTGCCACAGTAGTGGTTGCACGTGTTCCTGCCGCAGTAGTGGTTGCACGTGTTCCTGCCACAGTAGTGGTTGCACGTGTTCCTGCCGCAGTAGTGGTTGCACGTGTTCCTGCCACAGTAGTGGTTGCACGTGTTCCTGCCTCAGATGAGGTTGCACGTGTTCCTGCCACAGTAGGGTTGCACGTGTTCCTGCCTCAGATGAGGTTGCATAATAACACAAGTTTGCATAAGAAGCCTTTATTTGGGAAATGTTTCGCTCTCAACACAGCTTTGACGTGCTAAAGCTGTGCTTAGAGAAAAATGTTGTCTAAATAAATGTTTATTCTGCATACTTATGTCTTTTGTCGGCGTTTTGGCGATGTACTGGAGTCTACCTGGAGGGTGTTTCGGGGGTCAACGCCTGCGTGGCCCGATGCGTGACCAGCCCTGATCATGTAGGTTGTTACTGCCGGCCGCACGCAAACCAACGTACGAACCACAACCTGGCTGTTCAGGTACTGACTTTAGTACCTGTTCAGCTCCTTGAAGGCAGCCAGGGGTTTATTGTGTACCTTTAAAGTGTGACGTGTCAAGTTGTTGGAGGGACACACCAAAAACAAAGTTTGTTAAACCACTCTATTTACTGAAGTCCACTGAACTGTACTCCGTGGAACATAGTCGAGAACGGCATATAATAATTTACATCTGGAAGATTTTGGAGGGAATGATCCCAATTCTGCTCAGCGAAATTGCTTCCTACGAAAGTAAAAGTCTCGGCAGACGTTAAAAATGACCTCCACTGAAGATTAGATGCAGTGAGTACAGTAAGAGTGCATACCCACACCACACTCCTCACAGAAGTTGCCATGCAGTGTATTTGAAGTGAAACAATCATAAAAAAAAATAGCAATTTTGGGGGTAAAAAAAAAAAACTTGACTAATTGTCAACACGTCCTCTTCCCAAGTGAAAGATAAAAAAAATACTTTTTAATAAAATCCTATTTAAAATGATAGAAACACGCTGATTACATCAACATGTTGCCAGAATTATGTACTATTTTTCAGTAAGAAATTTTTTTCTATAATTTTTCGATTTCAATATTTATCACTCAAAACGTCTCGGCCCCCTCCCCCCTTAAAGGGACCAAGACATTTCAACATGTTTCCATTATGCATAATATGGCATTGCCAACTACCCTTACCCCCTAACTGACTTCAAGAAGAACTTAAAGTTCCTGAGGTAAGTTTCTGATCAGTCTTTGGTGCCTATACCGGACTGCTTGCAGCTAGCATCAACAGCCTGGTTGATTATGCCATCAACCAGGAGGCTAGATATAGGACTGGTCTGCGGGAGCAGTGACTCCTCTGGGTTGTTTTGCCGGAAGGATACCTAGGATGCTTTTGGGGGTCAATACCCCCGTGGCCCGGTCACAGACCGAGCCCAAGGCCTGATCAACCAGATTATTACTGCTGACTGCACGCAGTCCAAGTATGAACCACTTCCGGGATGGTCAGAAACTGATTTATGGAACTTGTCAAGTTCCCTCTTGAAGACAGCCAGACGGAAGGAAAGCGTTGAAGAGTCGAGGATCTGACACTCGTTGAATTCTCTGTAGTCGTTGAACCCCTGCTTTACATTGTAAATATTTTGCACCGTCTGCCAAATCTCTTGTTGCATACGGATGTGATATCAGTGTCCAGGTGTAAGACCAGTCTCTTTAGGATTTTCCAGGTATAAATTATGATGTACCTCTCTTGCTTACTCTCAAGGGATATAGGTGAAGGGACTTCAAGCATCCCCAGGAGTTCAGATACTTGACTGAATATTTAAGGGCAGCGAAAGTTCTCTGTACGTTTTCCAGCTTAGCAGTCTCCCCTGCCTTGAAGGGGGCCGGTAATATACAGCAGCTTTCTAGCCTGGGAAGAACAAATGACTAAGAGTAATATCGATGGCTCAACATCTCTAGTTTTGAAAGTTCTAGTTATCCAGCCTATCGTTTTCCTTGCTGTAGCAATGGTAGCATTGTTGTGATCGTTGAATGTGAGATCTTCCGACATTACTCCTAAGTCTCACAAATTGAACTTTCTCTCAGTTGAATAATTTGAGTTTGCCCAGTATGTACTATGTTAGTCTTTATTTCTTCCATAGCGGAACAAATGAAATTTGTCTTCGTTAAACATCATATTGTCTGAGGCCCACTTAAAAAGACTTCATATTCATAGATAGATTTAGATTTTGCCATTAAAGTGGCTAGTTTATTGTGCACCCCATATCCATCCTATGGACGGTAGCGCAAGAGCATATGGATACCCAAAAGCCCTAGGAACTAGGCCCAAAAAGGTTAACAGAAGTACATCTGGATCATATCCATATGACAGGCAGACGTCACTCTCGTAGATTCTAATGTCATCCACATAGGATGTTACGGTACTATGATTTGTCCTTGTCGATGTCCGATATAAGAATGAGAAAAAGAAATGGGGCGAGTACAGTGCCTTGGAAACAAAGCTTTTCACTGAGTCAGCCTCCAGCTTCACTCTTCCACAGTACTGAGTGCCCAGCGACATAGCGCAGCAAATATGTATATATAATGTAATAATACAGCTAGTTACCAGTGGAGGCGCCGAGGGCTTCGGGGGAAGGGGGCTTCAGCTCCCCATAATTTCCTTCAGCCACCAAAATCTCCTGTGATGAAAATCACCGGTTCAACTTATTCCGAGTTGTAAATCTCCGCTTATACCAGGTGTTCTTATAAAAACTTAAGAATGGAGAAACACTGCAGAGGCTTACTGACTTTTTGTTAGGTAAAATGACATATGAGCAATTAGTGACATTTTATTGCGGCAACGTTCCGCTCTCCAGGAGCTTGTCAGGCTTGGCTAAGCTTCTGGAGAGCATAACGTTGCCACAGGAGCATATCCTATTAATTGAACATATGTCCTTTTACCTTACATACTGTTGGTAATTCTAGCAACATTACTACTGGTTTATTATTCCAATACTTAATATTATAATTAACCTGTAAACCGTTATTGTTTGCTATTTATACCTTTGTGTCTGATTTTCATCAGTGTGCCGTAGCTCGATTGGTAGCGCACTTAGGTAACACACTGAGGTCCTGGGGTCGATTCCCGGTACGAGTGGAAACATTAGGACGTGTTTCTTTAAGAGACCTGCTCTGTCTGTTCACCTATCAGTAAAATAGGTACCTGGGTGTTAGTCGACTGGTGTGGGTCGCATCGTAGGAACAAAATTGACCTAATTTGCCCAAAATGCTCTGCATAACAAGGGGCTTCTATATAATAGTATGTTATTGATGTCAGCTAGGCCTGTATACCTTTTACATGTAGAAATAAAGCACCAGACGAGCCTGGCCCATGACTGGGCTCCTGGAATAGAAAGACTCGAAACTCATCAGAGGTATATCAAAGGTACCTAACCTCACTGGGCTGGTTCCTCACATGTGACTTCCCGCCTCTCTCTTTCACCTCGAGACCTTTCTCTCTAACCCCTATAAATTCCCTTGTCTTGTTCTTTGTGAATTGATGAAGTTGCTGGTGCACGAAACGTCTTCACAATTAAATGCCATAACTTACATTGTGTGTCTTATTTACATACTGTCAGTATATTCTGTCATTCTGTTACCTTACTTGCTCTCAGACACAAGATGGCACTGTCAAAATGATGCTTGTTTTGCTGTCAAATTAACATCACCAGCAATTCCTGCAACCCAGCTAGGCATGAAACCTTCAGATGCACATATAGGGTAACAGAAGCAAGAGCCTTGTACAGTCACATTGATATGCCATTTATAATCGCTCTTACAGTGATGAAGCCTACTGTAAATTACCAAGTCACTCACAGACCACCTTCAGTCTCCTCTCCGCCAGCTGGCTTCTGATGTGGGTCTTGTTAAGTTAATCTTATCTGAACTTCAATAAAAACGACGTGAAAGTTCATGGCAGAGTATCTGGCAAGATGCAGTTTATTTTCGTGAAGCGGCCACCACTGACGTGCAACAGATAAAAAGTGCGACAACACTTTCAATCACGTCATTGACAGGAGATTTTTGTTGATTCTTAACTTGGATATCGTCAAAAAATGTCTACTTCTCGTGCATTCTTCACAAATGCTTGCTTTCCTGTCATAAACATGTAAAGTCAACTCATCAAACATGCGATTTTCAAACTCGCGTAGCATACTGAAGGATTCACCAGCACTGAATCCTCAAGATTGTATTAATATTGGTAGAATTACCCACAATATGTTAAGTAAAAGGACACAAATGCAACTAATGAGACATTTTATTGTGGCAACGTTTCGCTCTCCAGGAGCTTTTTCAAGCCGTTACGGTAACGGCTTGACAAAGCTCCTGGAGAGCGAAACGTTGCCACAATAAAATGTCTCATTAGTTGCATTTGTGTCCTTTTACTTAACAAATCCTCAAGATACTTCACTTCAAGAGAAATCTCATATTCTAAAAATGGTATTTAACAATGGTTTCAAAGAGGAAAATTTAAGTGTGACGTTTTCTGGAGAAAGAGAAAACGGGGTCCTGCTTTCACAACCTCACCTGAGTTTGCTGTAAAAATTAAACAGATGCAATATAATGCAATCCTTTATTGACTACGTTTCATCCACACATTGGGATTTATCAAGTCACAAACAGATCTACCTGGATAAAGAGTACATGAGTATATATAGTGTGGAGAATGCTGGGTATGCTGCTAGGTCTGTGACCAGGCCTAGCAGGGGATCGGGGCCTGATCAACCAAGCTGTTACTGCTGGCCGCACGCAAACAACCAACGTACGAACCACAGCGCGGCTGGTCAGATACTGACTTTAGGTACCTGTCCAGCGCCTTCTTGAAGACAGCCAGAGGTCTATTGGTAATCTTCCCACTATGGTGGAAGCAGTTGAACAGTCTTGGGCCCCTGACACTTATTGTGTTGTTTCTTAGCGTTCCTCCCTAGCATATAATGATTCACGTAAGTCAAACACTAACGGTACCTGAGGCTGTTGTAGTTTTGCGGCATTGTGGTATTGTAGTTTTGTGGTATTGTAGGAAGAAGATAATTCTTCCTTGCAATATTACTCTGGTACGGACAGAAGGATATTAACTGCCTAGGAAGATATTAACTGTCCAGAAAGATATTAACTGTCAAGAAGGAAATTATCTGTTCAGAAAGATATTAATTGCCAAGAAGGATATTAACTGTCCAGAAAGATATTAACTCTTTCCCCCTGCGTTAGATAAGTTTTCACCGAGGATAAAACTTAGTTTCCGCCACATATAATTGAAGGTGAAAATAATAGGTTGGAGGTGATGGAACTTCTCCTTAGTCTCGTAAAGTTCAAACACCTTTCATGTGTCCCAACTTTTTTTGTTTTTATTCTGAAAGATTATACAATTTGAGAATTATTAATTATTCAGTTAAGTTAAAAGGCTGCAGAATTATGGGGAAATTACCGTAATTAAATACGGTTTCTGACATTTACACGGATGAAAAATTACTGCCGTTTGGAGAGAGAGAGAGAGAGAGAGAGAGATTCAACGACCGACCGCCAACTCAACGAACGAAGAAAGATAAAGAATGAATGAGTATATTGTGAGGTAGGGTGGGGTGGGGCGCGTGTTGTGCTCCTCCTCGGGGTGTAAAATAGTCAGGGCTGCAGATAGCGGGCTGCCCAACAAATGGCCTCACATTAACCTTTTTTTTGGTGGCGTGATAAGGGAACTTTTACCCCCGTCTCGCACGCATCCAGCCTCCCAGGCAAGAATTTTCTCATCCTCTGAGAAATGAATAGCGGGGGAGGTGGTGGTTGTAAGTTTTTGTTGGTGTGGTGTTCACCTATACCTTCTTGGTTGCCAGGAGGGAGAGGGAATGTTACAGAGTTTGTACGCTCTTTTTTTGTTTTCCTGTGAATTGTACTCTCATTTTTCCCTGTAAATTATACGCTTGGCGTCTCTGGTCAGGAAATTCCGTAGTTTCACTCCACGGAAGAATGTTCAAGTCTCATTTGTTACACACAGTTACAGAACTCTGAGAGATACGGGCAGTACAGACGTAGACATAAATATGCACTTAATATGTACGTGGAGGGTGTACATAACAGATACTGGCTGCCCGAATGAAGAAACTAATTGATACGCATATATATACATTACGGACGCATGTATACCGGCCACGCCACACAAACATAAATGAAGAGATAGACAAGGTGTGCAAGACAACCCATACCACGGGTGGGGCTTGAACTCTCAAAACTCCAGACCGACGCGCTAGCCACTGGGCCAGCTGGCTACAATAAGATTAATCCAACTAGGTATATTTATACACCATAGGAAGGTTAGCATAGGCACCCTTGTGACAAATGCAAGTTTTTACAGATGAATCTCCCGCCAGCGTGGCCGTGACGAACTCTAGCTCAAGTCCCCTTAAAACCGCCATCATGATTCACGAATTCCTAATGACACTATTGCAAACAAACCGTACCACGAAGATTCATATGTAAAAAAAACTTGCATTTGTGGTCACAGTGATGCCTATGCTAACTTTCCTATGGTGTATAAATATACTTAGTTGGATGAATATTATTGTAGCCAGCTGGCCCAGTGGCTAGCTCGTCGGTATGGAGTTTTACGACTTACTAACCGCGAGTTCAAGCTCCACCTGTGGTATGGTTTTGTAATCGTGTCATTATGATTTCGTTAGTCGTGTGCAAGCCCTGTTGCAAATAAGGAATTTTGGAAGTTCTTGAGAGAAGTTTCTGATCAGCGGGACTGTGGTATCTACGTCGGTCTGCGTGCAGCCAGCATGGACAGTCTAACTGATTAGGTTGTCAACAGGCAGGTCTGATATGTCAGCAGGTAGTATATGAGCGCCACCTACACTTCAGGGGCTCATCACGCTCTGCTGGCCACGTCTTACTCTCTTGTGTTATCATCTTGTTATATGTTGCTTTATGGCAGAATAGCTTTTACTCTTTTACATTAGTGCATAATTCATCTAATAAGTAACTATAGTGTAATGAACGCTTGTCAGTGCTCAGTTATACCCCACGTGGAGAAAGAAACTCGGGAGATTAGTTTATCTGTATATTTTTAACTTTCTTCTGGGATCCTATTCCGCTGAAGAGGACTCCAGAAGGGAGGTCACAATATACAATAATAACCCATATGGGTTATTATTGAGCCTTACATCTAATCTCTACTACAGTATGTCACCGTCCATATCTTCATGCATTAGACTCCCTACCATCACGTTCCCTACTACCGTCACTCACTACCGTCATCTTTCACAGGCGTCTGGAACACAACGAGATCCGTCACGTCCCTTCCAAGATCTTCACTCCCTATCGCCTGCTGAAGCGCATGTAAGTATCACAGTCCATCCTTGGACTTGCCCAGTAGGCCTGATGCAGTGCTCCTTTCTTATGCTCTTAACAAATGTCTAGATTTTATTTTTTTTTAGATATTTTTTCTAAATTTATCTAAATCTAAAAAACTGAAATACCACTTGCACATTGTTCCAAACTTTTCCTTTTCAAATAGACAAGAATAACGGCTGAATTCTGCGGAATTTTGGTTAAGAGGTGGCGGTAGAGGGGATCAATTACAAATGTAATTACTGAAGTATACCTATACTGTCTCTTCAGTATTTATCCCTCAAGGAAGGTTCTTTGATACTGATGAGGGGCTCTTGATCTAGGGAATTGGATCTGTGCTTCAGTTCCCTGAATTAAATCTGAATACCTTCCACATCCCCCCACAGGCGCACTATAATCCTACGGGTTTAGCGCTTCCCCCTTGATTATAATCTTCAGTATTTAGTTAATTTAATATGTTAGTTTCCATTGGTTTGTTTTAAGAAATGAAGTTATTTTGATATTAAATGTTATAGTAATATTGAACGATTATCATCTTAATGACTATAAATGTGTACCTTTGTTCCTGAGCAGTGACCTGAGCAACAACGAGATCACAGAGGTGGCCGAGGACGCTTTCCACGGTCTCGACAGTCTTAACTCCCTGTGAGTACTACATTCACTTGTCTCTGAGTAATAGTATGACCTCTGCTGCAGTAATTAGTGTTTATCTTGTGCTTGTAGTGTCTTTGTTTTATTTTGTGTGTCTGTCTGTCTTTATAAAAAAAATGTAAAGCTGTATAAATGTGTTTCCCGTGTCACCTCCGTGTCACCCTTTTGTCACCCCCGCGTCACTCCTGTGCCCCCACGTCAGACATCAGTACAGGTCGAGTTTACTGCTTATTTAAAAAAAAAGTGAAATTAAATAGTCTGTGCTTTAAGTTTTTAATCTTTGATACGGCTGTTCAAATGTTCTTTTATTGAACAAGAACCAATAATCAACTTTCAGTTCGACGTCTGGAACTCGTTTATCATAGTTGATTAATTATTCTGGTAGTGGAGAGGTATATAATTTTTATCTTGTAGAAACATGGTTCAGAGAACACGTGTGCAACACTTGGGTTCTTTATTGTGGAAACGTTTCGCCAACCAGTGGCTTCATCAGTCTAATACAAAGAACAGTGGTGAAGATCAAAAGGAGTTTGAGGTAATCAGTCCATCAATCTTATCAGGATTATGGACTGATTGCCTCAAACTCCTTCTGATCTTCACCATTCTCCTTTTTATGGACTGATGAAACCACTGTGTGGCGAAACGTTTCCTCAATAAAGATACCCAAGTGTTGCACACGTGTGTGATTCATCAATGTCTATCTTGATGATCTCGTTTAATTATAATTTTTTCAATGTATTAACTTCAAAGTTTTGTGACGACTTTACGAAAGAAGTTCTGGTGTCGTCCTTGATGTAAGAATAAGATGTGAAATTTTCCTTGAAGAGGTTGTTTCCTTCTTACACTTCGTGGCCCTACTTAGTCAAGCACACTTCGTGGCCCTACTTAGTCAAGCACACTTCGTGGCCCTACTTAGTCAAGCACACGCGTATAACAAGAGAGATCATGCCATGATCGGCAGGATTCAGGGGCGTGTTGAAGCCACAGACCCATCTTCGGAGACATCACTTCTCAAACTTGAAAAATTGGCTTTTAGGTGTAATCGAAATAATTAACTATATAAAAACAGATTTCCTTAATAAATGGCACATTCGTTCCATGACGTAGGCCTGGTCGCGGACCGGGTCGCGGGGGCCTTAATCCCCGCAGCACCCTTCAGGTATACTCCCGGTAAGTTGTCAACTATATTTGCGAGCGCTTCTCTATCTCGTACGAGTTTGCGGCCTCTTTCGCTGCCACGTCAGGTCTCTGAATTGCAAGAAAATTTCTTAGTCGTGTGTACAAAAAACTACGAAAGGAAAATTCTTCGCAAAATCTCTGGACAAAGAATAGGTTACCATTCTCGCCCACGTTGTGGATATTTTTCCCAATTCTTTCGCCTCACCAAAGATTTGTAGGTAAGAGATGCCACAGTTCATAATTATATTGACAAAGTGAATGCATTCCGGATAAAGCTGGCGCTGTGAAAAGCAAAAGTCGAGGCGGGAAATGTTGGCGCTGCGTATCCAGTGATGCAGTAGCAATGAGGAAGGAGAGTGTAGTTCGGGATCATTGTGTACCTCGGATACAAGAATATCTTTATCCAGTGCGGAACTGTTTCCTGGCTCGTTTTCCAGAATTATCAGAACTCTACTTGAAGTTTGCCAGAAATCTACTCATTGTTAATACTTTTTATTTAAAGTGGTTTGCGAACTTTATAGATCTTACCTGTTACTAGTGCCGTAAGTAAATGGTTCAGAGATCCGACAAGTTGATAAATTAGACACATCTGCAACATTTGGGTATCTTTATTGGGGCAACGTTTCGCCACACAGTGGCTTCATCAATCTAATACAAAGGAGAATGGTGAAGATCAGGAGTTTGAGGTAATCATTCCCTCAGCCTTGTCAAATGTTGCACATGTGTTTAATTTATCTACTAGTGCCGTAGTGTATTGAAAGTCACTTGTTGAGTGCTGATATAATAAGACAGTATAATAGTCTCGGATTACGAATGATTGTTAAAGATCTGTTACTTCTGCTTTTTATCTACCTATGAAACTTTCTTCAAAGATAATCATTTACAAAACATTGATTTTTTAAAATATATTTAGTTATTACTTAAAATCTAAGTAGTTTACTGCTGTTAGGTATTAAATATATTCGTGATATAGATAACAGGAATCTGTATTTATTGTTTTATGTAAATAGCAATTTTTGTTATGAACCAGCACTTTCATGTTTCCTCTTTATGATCAACAATTCGTGGTTGTGGTGGTCGCTGGCCTCCACAGTGTGCTTTACGGCAACCAGATCACCAGCATCTCTTCCAGACTTCTGAGGGGACTCGCCAATCTGCAGCTCTTGTGAGTACTGAATCACACGCCAGACTTACAATATACAAAAGAAAATAAGAGGAATTAGCTATTAGTAATATAAATTGTGTTATTACTGTTACGTAATACATTAAGCTCTACGAATAATTTATTCTAATATTAAGACACTGACTAAATTTCTGAATTTTATTGATCTGACTTTTAATAAAATGGAGAAACTTTAGGCAGTATTTTGAAAGTGAGGAGTATTCTCCCATCAGGCTGCTCAACGCCAACAAGATCGACTGTGTCCACGTTGATGCCTTCAAGGATCTCCGAAAACTGAGTCTCCTGTGAGTGTTATTTTATCTTAGTCTTTTCAATAATTTTCTTTGATTTTTTTAAATATTTACAATACCAATAACTACCAGATAGTTACATTAGAGGACTGTTACGGCAGCCACCAGTTACTATTCAGGGCAGTTCTTACCCAGTACTGTTAGTAGCAGGTCAAGAAGACTTGTATCAAGGGCTTTCATGTAATTTAAACTATTGCGCATGTATATTTTTGGTCTTGTTGATTCTTGAGGTAAATCAATATCATTGTTGAAGTGTATGAGTGAGCGCATGTTTGGTGCAGCTCGAGGGATTAGTACCAAACTTGCACGAGAGTCACTCCCTACGAAAGCAAAAGACTCTGCAGGCGATGTAACATCCCCCCCAATGAAAAGCAGGGGTGCCACTAGTACGTTGAGAGACAACACATTAAGTGTCAGGGGCCCAAGACTGTTCAACTGCCTCCCAGCATACATCAGGGGGATTACCAACAAACCCCTGGCTGTCTTCAAGCAGGCACTGGACAGGCACCTAAAGTCGGTTCCTGACCAGCCAGGCTGTGGTTCGTACGTTGGACTGCGTGCGGCCAGCAGTAACAGCCTGGTTGATCAGGCTCTGATCCAGCATGAGGCCTGGTCACAGACCGGGCCGCAGGGGCGTTGACCCCTGGAACTCTCTCCAGGTATTACCTTACCAAGAACTACCTTCCAGTGACGCTCATTTATGAGTGATTCAATAATTATTTTTTTTATATTCTCATTGGAAACATTTCCATCCTTGATGATTCAGTAATAGTGTTGGTACCTTATACTGCTAGTGAGTGTTGGCACCTTATACTGCTAGTGAGTGTTGGCACCTTATACTGCTAGTGAGTGTTGGTACCTTATACTGCTAGTGAGTGTTGGCACCTTATACTGCTAGTGAGTGTTGGTACATTATACTGCTAGTGAGTGTTGGCACCTTATACTGCTAGTGAGTGTTGGTACCTTATACTGCTAGTGAGTGTTGGCACCTTATACTGCTAGTGAGTGTTGGTACCTTATACTGCTAGTGAGTGTTGGCACCTTATACTGCTAGTGAGTGTTGGTACCTTATACTGCTAGTGAGTGTTGGTACCTTATACTGCTAGTGAGTGTTGGTACCTTATACTGCTAGTGAGTGTTGGTACCTTCTACTGCTAGTGAGTGTTGGTACCTTATACTGCTAGTGAGTGTTGGCACCTTATACTGCTAGTGAGTGTTGGTACCTTATACTGCTAGTGAGTGTTGGCACCTTATACTGCTAGTGAGTGTTGGTACCTTATACTAGTGAGTGTTGATACCTTATACTAGTGAGTGTTGATACCTTATACTAGTGAGTGTTGATACCTTATACTACTAGTGAGTGTTGGTACTTTATACTGCTAGTGAGTGTTGGTACCTTATACTGCTAGTGAGTGTTGGCACCTTATACTGCTAGTGAGTGTTGGTACCTTATACTAGTGAGTGTTGATACCTTATACTAGTGAGTGTTGATACCTTATACTAGTGAGTGTTGATACCTTATACTAGTGAGTGTTGATACTTTATACTACTAGTGAGTGTTGGTATTTTATACTGCTAGTGTTGGTACCTTATACTGCTAGTGAGTGTTGGTACCTTATACTAGTGATGTTGGACCTTATACTAGTGAGTGTTGGTACCTTATACTGTAGTGTTGTACCTTATACTAGTGAGTGTTGGTACCTTATACTAGTGAGTGTTGTACCTTATACTAGTGAGTGTTGGTACTTTATACTCTAGTGAGTGTTGGTACCTTATACTGTAGTGTTGGTACCTTATACTGCTAGTGTTGGTACCTTATACTGCTAGTGAGTGTTGGTACCTTATACTGCTAGTGAGTGTTGGTACCTTATACTGCTAGTGAGTGTTGGTACCTTATACTGCTAGTGAGTGTTGGTACCTTATACTGCTAGTGAGTGTTGGTACCTTATACTAGTGAGTGTTGATACTTTATACTACTAGTGAGTGTTGGTACCTTATACTGCTAGTGAGTGTTGATACTTTATACTACTAGTGAGTGTTGGTACTTTATACTGCTAGGGAGTGTTGATACCTTATACTGCTAGGGAGTGTTGGTACCTTATACTGCTAGTGAGTGTTGGTACCTTATACCTAGGAGGTTGGTACCTTATACTGCTAGTGAGTGTTGGTACCTTATACTAGTGAGTGTTGGTACCTTATACTAGTGAGTGTTGGTACCTTATACTACTAGTGAGTGTTGGTACCTTATACTACTAGTGAGTGTTGGTACCTTATACTCTAGTGAGTGTTGGTACCTTATACTCTAGTGAGTGTTGGTACCTTATATACTAGTGAGTGTTGGTACCTTATACTAGTGAGTGTTGGTACTTTATACTAGCTAGTGAGTGTTGGTACCTTATACTGCTAGGGAGTGTTGGTACCTTATACTGCTAGGGAGTGTTGGTACCTTATACTGCTAGGGAGTGTTGGTACCTTATACTGTTAGGGAGTGTTGGTACCTTATACTGCTAGTGAGTGTTGGTACCTTATACTAGTGAGTGTTGGTACCTTATACTACTAGTGAGTGTTGGTACCTTATACTACTAGTGAGTGTTGGTACCTTATACTACTAGTGAGTGTTGGTACCTTATACTGCTAGTGAGTGTTGGTACCTTATACTACTAGTGAGTGTTGGTACCTTATACTACTAGTGAGTGTTGGTACCTTATACTAGTGAGTGTTGGTACCTTATACTAGTGAGTGTTGGTACCTTATACTGCTAGTGAGTGTTGGTACCTTATACTCTAGTGAGTGTTGGTACCTTATACTGCTAGTGTGTTTGGTACCTTATACTGCTAGTGAGTGTTGATACCTTATACTAATAGTGAATGTTGGTACCCCATCATCGCAGAGCCCAGACACTGGCGTCTGATCTCCATGATTGTGATGCTCTTCAACGTCCTCCTCAATACTAAGTTACAACAGGTCAACACAGAGGGATCTTGTTCTTACTTTTTTCCTCACATGGAGGGGAGAGTAAAGACGTTAACATTTTACTTTAAAATTCACTTAATATTTAATGACCATTGTAAAATATATCCGGTATAGTATATGATTTCTGGCAAGTGCATGGGTGCCCAGCGAGGGAGAGCCAAGAGCAGGAGTGCCGAAAACTGCAGTGCCTCTCAGCATGCAACCTCTCCTCAAATTACGCAGTTCGTTTTCTTAGGAATTCATTATGGTGATCGTATTGATTTTTTTGTGTGGCTGTTAGTGACTGGGTTTTATTATCCGGGGTTAATTTTTTCGCCAGTGTGTACTCGCCTATATGTGGTTGCAGGGGTCGATTCACAGCTCGTGCGTGTACATGTGTGTGTACTTACCTAGTTGTAGTCACCTAGTTGTGGTTGCAGGGGTTGATTCATAGCTCCTGGCCCCGCCTCTTCACTGGCCGCTACTGGGTCACTCTCCCTGCTCCATGAACTTTATCATACCTCTTCTTAAAGCTATGAATGGAACCTGCCTCCACTACATCACCTACAAATAGGTGAGCGCGCGCGCGCACACACACACTTGAATAACAGCGAGTTGATATTGCGAATAATCCCGTTCTCCCTGGAGTCGCACCCTACACCATAACTTCTGTCTGGCCTTTATTAAGTAGCTAAAGAGCAGTGACCAGACACATGGAGGAGCCTTCCCGCGAGGCTGGCGTGAAGGTTACACCCATCACACACTACGTGATCTTCGGACACTTGTATTGAGGGACTTACGTGAATTCCTCGTCACTTCCAAAGCACATACACACCGTCAACGTGTGATATTAGGTTATGTTCAAAGACTCGGATAACAATTAGTAATCAGTGAATAGATCGCCTAAAGTCAATTTTAAAATGTGATCCTTAGCTTCATTTCCATTATCTCTGGTTGTTCAGTAGTTTACCTATTCTGCTATCTTTGTTTTTTTCTGCTATTTTATTTTCGTACTTTCTCTGCATCACTCTGATTTATCGTTATCCTGCTGGATTCTTTTGATTTTGTATTGGGTTCCTTTACTCTTTTCGTTCCTTTTCGAGTATTTGTCCTTCTCTTCCTGGTATTGCCTGTTCATCCCCGGGTTCTGTGTTTCTTGCTTTCTTCTTGATGTATCCTTCAGTCATTTCTCGACACTAGTGTAAAATAAATTCTGTGAAATCGTGTGTTTGGAGCTGAGGGACCGTCTTGTGGAAAGCAGTTTACTGTCTTTCCTCATCCATCATGACCCATCCACCGTCTACCCAGGACCCCCAGCTAGCCCCTCCACCAGACCCCCAGAATTGCATGTTATGTTTGAGGAGTGGGAGTTTAATGTATGGCATGACCAACCCTCGGTGACCTCTCATGTCTCGTTCAAACTCTCTCCTCGACCTCCTACCATCACTGCACCATCCCCCAACACGTCCTCTAAATAGGAGGTTAGTTTTCCAGCGTATTACGATGCGTTAATTTTTGCACTATCTAGACAGGAATCAAATATTAGTTCTAGATTAATCAGATCAGTCATGAAGTTTCGTACAGTTAACCATCGTACAGATATTCCATGATCGGGCGGCATGTGTCTGGCAATGGAGAAGACATGTCGTCGCTTTGATAGCTGGAAAATACTCGCTCGTTGTTTAAATTGGAAACTAGCGTTCGTTATTTACGTTGGAAACTACGCGTTAATTGTTTAAATTGGAAACTACACGCTCGTTATATAAGGTAAGAAGACTTCTCGTGTCCGCTACTCCACCCCGTTCCTGGGTATATACTTGACTAGTTGCCTAGCCTCAAGAGGGCTCTCAGTCTTATACGCTGGTTGCTTTTTCTTTTGGACAGTGTAGCAACACCCATTACCCTCTTCTTGCCGCACTCAATGGAAGGGATCCCACGTATAATCTTTTACTGAGCCATGATTAGTGTACATTGAGCCGCACTTTCTCTGCATACGTAAGAGGGTTCACACTAGTGTGAGGGGGACTTTTTTGTGGTGGATCATCTTAACCAGGATTATCATTATCAGCTGCTTCTCTGCCATCACACCGCCGTCACACCTTGGAATTATACCTTTCAAACTTTGATGCCGTTTACCACCTGATAAACTTTATAGATATTATCTCTTATAGAAACTGAGAAGAATATTATTTTGCTTTATTAAACGTTGTGTGACCCCGATGAGTTTAGTTTCCATGTGAATATAAGTCTCTTTTATTGCTATTTTTTATATGGAAATGTTTTTAGATATATATTAGTTATACAAGGATTCAGAGGACCATTCTCTTCAGGTCGTTGGTAGCTGAATTCCCTCATAAGAGTAAGTGATTAGCTAAGTGTGTGTTGGCATTGGATATACACAATGAATATACACTGAGAATTTACGTTAATCCCTAATTTTGGGATTACAGTGTTCTTAGCTGGTGGTGAACAGGTTACATGCACCCTAAATAACCCTCCTGTGGTTGATAGACTTTAAGCCTAGTTAACCAAACAACCATAGATCAGCTGACATATTTAGATCTTTTATATGTTTTTTTTCCATTCTATGAGAAAAATATGTAAAAGACCCTCCTGAGATTTTTATACCATTTACCTTTTGCATTCCACATTTTTCCATATCTGAGCAATTGGAATTTTCCCATTGAACATCGTGTTATTTCCTACCATTCATCATAAAATATTATTTATATGTTGCAGTTTTTCGGTGTCCTCCTCGAAGTGACCTTCAAGCTAATTTTAGTGTCGTGCGCCAATAATGATACAAAACTGTGGTTTGTGTTTTTATCTATGTTTTTATGCGAATGAGAAATTGTAGTGGTGCCAGGACTGTGAATTGGGGTAGCGATCTTTTTTACATTGCTAAGTCTTTGTTTAATACTACTTTTTTGTTAAAATAGGAAATTGTAGATCCATTTACCCACCTTTTTATTATACTTATTGATCTTATTGTATTTTTTTTCTCCATGATCACATTTGTCATCTCTTAAGTCCACGTACACTGTATCTGCATTGAGGGACTCTTCCAAAGCCTCTAATTTTATCATAGTGATCCAGTAGTTGTGACAAGGATGGTCTCAATATTCTCGACCCATGGTGACCTGGGTTGTACAGGTCTTGCTGTAATGTTAGTGCCACTGGCCTCTACTTGATGTGCTCACCAAGTTGTGCAAGTTTAAGGAAACTAAATAAAAAGTTCATTATATATTTAAATTAGGAAAAATTTCATATGAAAACTCAAGATATTTTATTTACAGAGACGAGTGTGAAATTGCTTGTTTTGTAGCGGTGTTATTTCCGACAGTTGTTTCAGACGAGGCAGTTGTTTGATGCTGTGTAGTGTCTCATAACTCATTGGCAGTGTCTTTGGTTAACAACCGATAAACCCAGGGCTCTATCCTGGGGCGGGTTAAACGATGAACATATTTTCCTACACCAATTGTTCTTGTTCACCTAGCTGTAAATAGGTACCTGGGTGTCAAGTGACTGTTTTGGGTGGCACTGGGAAAAAATGTGGTGGTAGTATACCGTACTGGAGGATGTCCAAATTATGTTAGTAGCTCACTTGACCACAAATTATGTTAGTAGCTCACTTGACCACAAATTATGTTAGTAGCTCACTTGACCACAAATTTTGTTAGTAGCTCACTTGATCACAATTATGTTAGTAGCTCACTTGACCACAAATTATGTTAGTAGCTCACTTGATCACAAATTACGTTAGTAGCTCACTTGATCACAAATTACGTTAGTAGCTCACTTGATCACAAATTACGTTAGTAGCTCACTTGATCACAAATTACGTTAGTAGCTCACTTGATCACAAATTACGTTAGTAGCTCACTTGATCACAAATTATGTTAGTAGCTCACTTGACCACAAATTATGTTAGTAGCTCACTTGACCACAAATTATGTTAGTAGCTCACTTGACCACAAATTATGTTAGTAGCTCACTTGACCACAAATTATGTTAGTAGCTCACTTGACCACAAATTATGTTAGTAGCTCACTTGACCACAAATTATGTTAGTAGCTCACTTGACTACAAATTATGTTAGTAGCTCACTTGACCACAAATTATGTTGGTAGCTCACTTGACCACAAATTATGTTGGTAGCTCACTTGACCACAAATTATGTTGGTAGCTCACTTGACCACAAATTATGTTAGTAGCTCACTTGACCACAAATTATGTTGGTAGCTCACTTGACCACAAATTATGTTGGTAGCTCACTTGACCACAAATTCCCGTGTGTAAAACATCATAAATTAATGATAATACTGATAAATTATAGCCTATTAAAAATACAAAATAAATGGATTTGTTTTAGCTATAAAAAAGTTTAACTGTTTAACCAGTTCACTAGTACAAAAGTGGCCAGTTTCTAGCCTAGTGCTAGCTTGGTGATCAGTTTTGATCAAATATCTTAATACTCTACTGAAATGTAACTGTGGGGTTCAGTCAGTCGGGGTAGATTTCAATACCGACTCTAGGTTTGCAGAGCGGCAGCAGTGAGGTTGGTGAAGATCTACTGGCTTAGTAATTCACGTATACTTCAAAGATAAAGATTTTTACTGATGGGTCTAAGAGCGAGGGTGGTAATGGCTTTATTGTGTTGGTCGATGAAGAGAGACTGTGTGGTATACAAGTGAGTTCTCATTAAGGAATCCTCGCTGCCTTTGTTCTCATATCTGGCTTTATTGGTTCTTGGTTCAGTGTACTCAGATTCCCAGTGTGCTCAGTTTGTCCTAGCCCAGTATGTTCACCTCGTAGCCCAAATGATCCAGGAGCGGTCTCCACGCCCGGCACCACGATGTTGGTGCCTGGGCCATATTGGTGTCCCAGGAAATGACCAGGAACAGAACTTATGGTACTATCTAGTGATGTTTTATTGTGGTGCTGCCTGGTGATAAGTGCAGATGACTAATGGCGCTGTCTAGTGATAAGTGTTGATGTCTTCTAGTGCTGTCTGGTGACAGGTGTTGGCTGCTGGTGCTCGTTGTGTCATGGTTATTCTGTATGATACTATAAAACTACATTCAACATTCACTTGTTGCAATACAAGTGCCGTCACTATTGCAATGATATTTTTTTTCTTTCTCTTACCTTCTTCTCTTTTTCGTCTTACTTTTACACACACAAACGCTTTACAGCACATTAAAAGTTCGTGTATTTTACAACGTAAAAAAACAGTTATCTTACCTCATTAGATATGGAAAGTTTATGCCTAAGCAGCATTTTTATCGCGGTTAATTTAGTCTTGTAAGTCGCTTAATAGCTTAGAAGAACACGTGAGCAAACACTAGGACATATTTATTAGAAAACATTTCGGTCCTGGGACCTTGATCGTCTCAAACATACATGAAACTCAACCAGACAAAGCACCGCCTTACCTCACAACAGTCGAATTATCCCATTGTCTACCCGTCCTCGTCCCAATATGTCATTCTTAAGGTCACTGTGTCACTCACCTCGCTCTCCACCTATATATACTGTCTTTTTAACCTCTGTGTTAGAAGTAATGAAGCTCCCAGGACCGAAACGTTTTCTAATATGTCCTAGTGTTTGCTCACGTGTCTTTCTAAGCTAATTTGTCGGTATCTATTACCAAGGTTTATACCAAGTCACTTAATAGTCACCTACTTCCAGGCTGAGGGACTGATTACCTCCTCTTCTATATCTCCAGTCTACAGACTAAAGATACCCAGATGTTGCACTGTCTGATTCATCATCTTGTATGGAGGGTGAAGCTGCAGTCACGTCTGAGTTGATCTCTCGTTTGCTCACTTGATTTGTGGAATTCACAGATGTGAAAACATGTGGCAGATGCGAGTCAATCTAGAAATGAATTATCGCTTTTTGTTGTGACTGCCTCCTAGGTTAAGCTAGGTCATTAGCCTTGTACCTAATAAGGTCACCTCTCCTGACTGGAGGCCTCTCTCAACAACCCCTTGTTCTTCTTCCTCTTGCCATCTCCTCTTCCCTTTTCTCCTGCTTGTCTCTTCCTCCTTGCTTCTGTCTCTCATCTTTCTCCTACATCTCCCCCTGTTTCTTCCTCTTTCTTCCCTCCTGCTTCCTCTTCCTTTTTCTCTCTTACCTTTTCCTCTCTTCGTTCTATTTCTTCTTTCCCTTACGCTTCTTTTTACCTCCTTTCTCTTCTTGATTCTACTCCTGCTCTTCCTCCTCCCCCCCCCTTACTCGGTCCCTCTTCCTCCTTTCTCCCCCTCTCTATCCTTCACCTTCCTTTTTTCTTCCCTGTCCTTAACACAATATATATTTTCTCTCCCGTCTCACTTTCTACCCACCCATCATTCCTCCTCGTGCGCCTTTCTTTTACTTTCTCCTCGTTTACTTTCTCCCTCGCTATCTCGTGTTATGAATGCTGTGTACTGGCCTTCTCTAAGAAAGACACGCTCTTCCCGTCTGTCTCTCTCTCTCTCTCTCTCTCTCAAGCACTTACAAAACATCTTGCAATATAAACACAATGACAGTTGTAGTATTCATGCCTAAACTTGGTCGCGAATGAACATGGCAAATATACAAGCCAGCTACACAAACTGGACAGGTATCTTTCATGTGCCAGATCAACCAGGCTGTGATGGATATGTGGGGCAGCTGGCCTCCAGCAGCAACAGCCTGGTTGACCAGGCAAGCACCTGACGAGCCTGGCCCATGGCCGGGCTCCGAGAGTAGTGACTTTCGAAACTCCTCAAAAGTATACACATGGCAAATATACACGTTAGATTGGTATACACGCAGACGATGTATAATGTAAATGAAACTTATGCAGTCAGAGTTACTGTCGTGTTTAACGCCAGATTCTGACGACTCAGGTGTTTTGGACTATAAAGACACAACACTAACCAGTACCAGACGTCATGGTATCTAATAAAAACATTCTATCATACAATAGGTCACCATAAAATAAGGTACCAGGAAATACCATACAAAAAATTTGAACTAATTTCAATATACTTGTAACAAATAGTATAAATATGCAAATAACAATGTTGCATATAATGTATACTGTAAATGAATGTCTTATAGGCCAAGTGCTTAGGCCTGTGTGTATCCGTATTTTCTTCAGCCATAAAGGATGGAGATATTCTCTCCTACCCTCCGCAGGATGGGAATAACATTTTCAATAAAATAGCCATTTTGGCTGCAAAATAAAAATATCAATTCAATTGCTCTATTACAGTTGACACTTACAAGCCTGCCTTCTCTTCCTCTCCTTTCCTCCTAATGAAGGGGTGGACCGGTAAGCCAGCGGAAGGCCTCGGTCAGATGACCAAAAGCTCTAATGGCGGGTCATCATCTGACTAAGACCTGCGTCAGGAAACACTCATTCTGTTCTCTGACGAACCTTACCTAACCCCTAACCCCCTTCCCTCCTTCGTTCACCCATCATCCACCCCTCCTCAGTTTCACTACCCTCCCTACCATCCCCAGCCTTCCCTGCACTGTGACCTCTCTCCCTCTTCTGTGTCTGGGAAAGGCTGTCCTAAGCGATGGCAGTTTCCAAGTGATAGTAACTCCAGCTCTGCTGGAAGGAAACCATTGAAGCTGCCGTAGCTGATGAACCCTTATTGGTTCCCAGCTCAAACAAATTCAACACCTTGTACGAGCCCCATCCTGTGTGATGACATATGACAGGGAACCATAGCTAGCCTTTGTTCCCACTGTGTAATTATCACATTGAATAGAGTAGCAGCACATTGCTGATGTATCCAACTTAGATCAAATATAAACTCTGCCTTTCCTTCCTGTTCACTGCTGCTGCTCTAGTGTGCCAGTCTTGCTACCTGACCACCAGGGGCCTCACAGGTATTAGCCAGCTCAGTCTGAGTCCCTGGCTGCAGAACACAGTAAACTGATATAAACTCCGAGAGAAATGTCTGGTGTATATGAGGAAGTGGAGAATTCTTCTTCCGTAAGTCATGAGTGTCGTATGTGACGATTAAAATACCGGGAGCCCTTTCTCCTGTATAAATTACTAAATATAAGAATAAGATTTTTTTTTATAGTTTTCTTCTTTTTTAGGTCACCCTGCCTCGGTGGGAGACGCTTTATGTTGAAAAAAAATAACTTTAGACCTTTAGAGATTAAAGTATTCTTAACTGGTGGTGAACAGGTTATGCGCAGCCTTAATGACCCTCACATCGTTCATAGGTTTTAAACCTAATTAACCATTCATCAGAGCACGTCTCACCCCATGAGAGCAGCAATGGTGCTAATGCACTCCTCCCCCAGCCACCTAACCATTCAGTTTTTACACATCCACACTTTCTCCTTCACGCTCATTATTTTTACCATGCAAGATGTGCTGCAGTTAGATAACTATAATTTATGAAAGTGGTGATGCGTGTATTTTAAAGCAGCCAAAGATGACTTGTTAGTGGGTTGTTAACTATTCCTGGTGATGTCATTATGGCTGAGTGTTCACTCGCATCATGAGTGGTATATCTACGAATCATTATATCATGAAACTCCTCCATCATATATATTTTTGTATATTTTTTCCTACATTGTTCAGTAATTTCGTACAGGAGGACCTTGAGGCTAATAAATGGATGTATTTAGATTTTGCAGTGAGTAGAGTTTATTGGGCAGTGCCACTAATATAGAAATAGATTTTGAATGTGGCATTTGCGATATCATCTGAAACCTTGGCTTTTGCAATATTCACGTATCATTACCTTTACTGATTATAATTATCCGGTTTCAGCAACTCCTGAATGTTGTCGTATATTTTACCAAACTTAATTCCAACATTATTATGTTACTGAGAAGTATTAGAGGTATTACTTATGTTTTCCTGTACTGTTCTACAGTCTCAGAAATGATGCAACTCATAGGAAATATAAAAGAAGGTAGGAGGGGGACTTTACATCTCAGCCCTCTTCAGCAGACTAAAGAGTTTGCTTAAGTAAACAGTACTCCTCCTACTTTCTGAAATATTTTTCCCTTGGGTTCCTTTTGTGCCCCAGGTTCAGTTCCTTGTGCTTCTATTTTTTTCCAGTTCATTAGTACATTTATTCTCCGCAATAATACCATGTTGTGGTGTCTACACAAACTTGAACCTCATCCACTTCGAGTGCAACAGTTAAGTCGCTGAACGCAGGTTACGTGTTAAGAGGTTCAGGACTATTGTTTTGAAACAGTTTGTCAGAACCAACTAGAAAAAATAACCTTCAGGACTTAATTCTGGCAAACAGAGATTCTCTGATAGGTTGTATATAAATTATATAAAATACCGACAAGATGAAGAATTAGACACGTGTAACATCTGGGTATCTTTATTTGTAGACGTTTCGACAACCAGTGGCTTTATCAATACAATACTAGCCACTGGTTGGCGAAACATCTACAAATATTGAATGTGTCTAATTTATTCTCTGATAGATAATCTTGAGGTTAATAAAGAGCTTGGAGAGAGTGATCACAAATCAGTTTTAATATCTCATGGAATTACCTTAATAGCGATAACAAAGTTAAGATCCCCAATTTTCGTGCTGCAGTTCATATGAGGCTGAGATAATATTTGATTTGAGAAGCGTAGACTGGGGTGACCTGACTAGGAACTATCGTGAGGAAAATAGGATAGAAGGTGCTGATGGTTGCTAATATGACCTTACCAAACCATTGTATAAGCTGCACAAGCTGCTTATATTACTCGTAGAGAATTTAGATCAAACATGAATGACACTAAATGGGTAAACAATAGACTGAAAAATCTCTTGGGTGAAAAGAGGCGTATCTATGGAGGTGAGACTTAAGAGATAAGTAAAAAAAAAAGAATAATGAAACCCGAAAGATAATTTGAAATTAAAGTTGCAAGGGAATCAAAGATCAATCGTACGAGTTCCTTTCAGGTATATCAGCGTAAGATCAGGGAAGAGTCACGCCCACTTAAATGTAACTCAGGTCATCTTGCTGTTAGTGAAAAAGAAATTTGTACCATTTTCACAAGAGGATACAAATAAAATCTCGGAACTCGATAACTATATTGGTCTGGAAGAAAATAAATTATGCAATATCGAAGTCGATAGCGGCGTGGTTATCTGCTGCTCAACTGAGCTGTCTGCAGTATATAAGCCACTTCAACACGCTTCTGCTGTACTTTTATCAAGTTTAATAGAACGAACACATCGACTCCAGGCTGACGGACTGATTACCTCGATCTTCTCATCTTCCTTTCTTCGCTGTATTGGACTGAAGAAGCCACGGGCTGACGAATCGTTTTCGCAATAAAGATTCCCAAATGTTGCACAAGTGTCTCATACTTTAACTTGTAGATTTTCTAAAATATTTACGTCATATAAGTAATGTTGCCGGTGACACTAAAATAGGTCGTCATATAATTTCTAATGTGGACACTAGAAGACTACAGGATGACCTAGATAAGTTGTTGATGTGGTTGGAGAAGTGACATATGCAGACAAGGGTAAAGTTTTAATCCTAGGAAAAGAAAATAGGTATGACACTTGTATGGTAAACAATGTAGATCTTAGTCAGTGATATTAATGCAAGTTAATTTTATCTTTTAGAACTTTCCTGCGAAAACATGCTGAAGGCATTGGACTTGTACTTTTTGGAAAGGCGTAGAAATAGGTTAGATATGATTGAAGTGTACAAATGGAAAACAAGAATAAATAAAGAGGATATAAACAGCGTGTTAAGAATAGCCAAGATAGGAAGGACTCGCAGCAATGGATTCAAGTTGGATTTGGAAATGATATTGGGAAGTTAGTTTGGCAGTAGATTTGTAGATGAGTGGAACAAACTTTAAGGTTGTCATTGAGGCAAGAACTTTAGGTAGCTTTAAATATAGGTTGGACTGGTACATGGATGGGTGTGAATTGGAAATTAACCTGGAAAAAACAAACACGAACTATGGGATAAGAAAGAGCAAAAGTACTTGGAGGTAAACACTGTGAGAACTGAAGGAAGAAATACAAGAACGGAAGGAAGAACAAGAGAACTTGGAAGGTATTAAGTGATGGACTGATTACATCGTCTTCGCATATCTTCTGCTTCTACCAACTTTTCTGCCTGTGTCACCATTTGTGGTCGTTTCAGACTCCCTTAGTGCTTTACAGGCTATCCGTAAAATTGATACACCTCACCCCCTAGTTCTTCGTATCCACCTTTGGTTACGCCGTATCTTTAGCAAGCATAAAGATATTGTCTTTTGTTGGGTCCCTGGTCATGTTGACGTACAGGGCAATGCACAGGCAGACACTGCTGCGCGGTCAGTAGTACATGACCTTCCAGTTTCATATAGAGGTGTTCCTTTCACGGACTATTTTGCGGTCATTGCTACCCACCTTCGCACCCGTTGGCAACAACGCTGGTCTGACCTGCTGAATAACAAACTTCATTCTATTAAACCGGTTATAGGTTTCTGGCCTTCTTCTTGTCACCAATGTCGAGATTGGGAGACTACACTCTCCCGTCTTCGCATCGGCCACACTCGTCTTATTCACGGGTATCTCATGGAGAGGCTCCCTGCCCCTCTCTGTGAGCATTGTCAGGTTCCAGTGTCTGTTCGACATATCCTGTTGGACTGCCCACTCTATCAACGAGCACGTAGAATTTACCTCCAACGGCGTCTTCGCTCTGCGGCCCTTTCTTTACCTTCCCTTCTTGCAGATGGACCCTCCTTTAATCCTGACTCTCTCGTCGACTTTTTGACAGAAACTGACTTACTACACAAACTCTGAAGATTATACCTGTAGCACCTCCCTCAGTCCCTTCTACCTTGATCTCTTGCTACCCTCTATCCCTGCACTATCCACCATCCTGCTGCACTCCATACCCTACTAATCATCCATCTCCCTCTTACAACCCATTCTCCCTGCATCCTGCAATAACCTGCAGCGCTGTATAACCCCTGTGGTTTAGAGCTTCTATTTGATTATAATAATAATACCAACTTTTCTGTACTCGACTGAAGAAGCCTACTGTGTAGACGAAACGTTTCGAAATAAAGATACCTAACTGTTGCCTATGTCTTACCTAACAACTTGTCGGTATTTTATACCTTTTTAATATTCGAGGTACACACTGTGGGAACGGAGGAAGAAACACACGCAAGACAAAAACAGAGGCGTGAAAGCGCAACCTGCTTTCAAGTGATGGCAGGCAGGTCGAGGGTCGAAGAGGACCACTTCAGAGTTTAATTATGTTAGGTGAGAGGGACGTCGATGGATCTTAGCATACCCAGAGGAAGTTTCCTGCGAGAATATAATAGTGGCTAGTAAGATAAGAGGAGAGAGAGAAGAAGGGGGTGCACAAGACGCTCTGCTTAAGACAGAAGGATGGAGCTCAGAGACTTTTTAATCAACTTCCACTCTGAGCAGCTTGGACTCGCTACCCAAGAATCCCACGCAAGATTTTTATATAAAACGTTGAATAGATGTGATAAGCGACCAATGGCACATAATAAATATTTACAAGTGTGACTAATAGATGATCCAAGCTTCTATGTGAGGTTATTTGTGTATATATAAAATATTTTGATTTTTATATGAAATTACCTGGGATTGCATTTTTATTATATTCACGAGTCACTAGAACTCGTGTACGATATTCTTCGCAAGAAATATTGGAAACTTGAGCCTCCGTCCGCTGTTCGCGAGACACTATCAAACTGTCCTTTCAAGGTGGTGAGGGCCTTGTTTCTGGTGAAGGGCTCTTGATCCTAGAAACACTACTTACCCTTACCTTCTTTGCATCAAGCATTATCTGTGACCTGTTTGTTGACACCTTGCGGCGTAGCTGTGGCCTATTTGCTGACACCTTGCGACGTAGCTGTGGCCTGTTTGCTGACACCTTGCGGCGTAGCTGTAATTTGTTGTCTGCTAACACCTTAAGCTGAGACATGAGGGTGAGATGCCTCCGCACCTGACTACCACTGTCACCACCACCACTATCACATACCTCACCACCACATACCACCACATTAACCATCACCACTACCACCAAACCATCACCACTACCACCAAACCATCCACCAAAACCATCACCACTACCACCAAAACCCTCACACTACCACCAACCACCACCAACCATACCATCCACCAACCAACAACCACCACCAAAACCATCACCACTACCACCAAACCACCAAACCATCACCACTCACCAACCATACCACTAACCAACCACCACCAACCATCACCACTACCACCACCACCCAACCATCACCACTCACAACCACCACCAAACCATACCCCACCAAAAACACCCCAACCATCACCACTACCACAACCAAACTCACCACACCCCAAACCATCACCACCAATACCACCAAAACCATCACCACCCACACCAAAACCATCACCACTCACCAACTCACAAACCACCACCAAACCATCACCACTACCACCAAACCATCACCAACTACCACCAAAACCACCATAACATCCACTACCACCAAAACCATCACCACTCCACCATCCACACCCCAAACCATCACCACTACCACCAAAACTACCAACACCACAACCAACCAAAACCATCACCACTACACTACCACCAATAAACCATCACCCCCACTACCACCAAAACTACCACCAAAACCACCACCAAAACCATCACCACTACCACCAAAACCATCACCACTACCACCAAAACCACCACCAAAACCATCACCACTACCACCAAAACCATCACCACTACCACCAAAACCACCACCAAAACCATCACCACTACCACCAAAACCATCACCACTCACCAACCAAAACCATCACTCCAAAACCACCACCAAAACCATCACCACTACCACCAAAACCATCACCACTACCACCAAAACCACCACCAAAACCATCACCACTACCACCAAAACCACCACCAAAACCATCACCACTACCACCAAAACCACCACCAAAACCATCACCACTACCACCAAAACCACCACCAAAACACCCCATCCACCACTCACCACCAAAACCACCACCAAAACCATCACCACTACCACCAAAACCATCACCAAAACCACCACCACTACCACCACCAAAAACACCACCACTACCACCACCACTACCACCCATCACACTACTACTACACACCACCACCTACTTACCACCATCACTAAAATTATTCATCCATTACCACCAAACATTGCATCCACTCCACCACAAAATCATTACATATACACCACCGGGCTCCACTCCTTCTCTGCTGTTAGTTTAGCCCTCGTCCATCTCGTAGCCGTCAAGCAACAGCGTGAGAACTGGTGTACCCAGCCGAGCTGACGCTGTGTCTGTCCCATGCGGCTGTGGGACACACTCAAGCTGCTGTACCCAGCTAAGGTGACGTTGTGTCTGTCCCACCCAGCTGTGGGACACACTCAAGCTGCTGTACCCAGCTGAGGTGACGTTGTATCTGTCCCACCCAGCTGTGGGACACACTCAAGCTGCTGTACCCAGCTGAGGTGACGCTGTGTCTGTCCCACGTGGCTGTGGGACACACACTCAAGCTGGTGTACCCAGCCGAGGTGACGCTGTGTCTGTCCCACGCGGCTGTGGGACACACTCAAGCTAGTGTTCCCTGCCGAGGTGACGCTGTGTCTGTCCCACCAGCTGTGGGACACTCAAGCTGGTCGTGTACACTCATACTCTTTGTTCTGAAGTGTACAACCTACTATTATGGCTCTTTGCTCTCTGGCTTATTATTGTTGAATTGCTGATTTAACTGTGTAAATATTGTACATATCTCGGTGAAGGGAATATACGGGTAAAGAAATACTGTACTATTGTGTGTTGGTGGCCTGGTGGCTAAAGCTCTCGCATCACACACGAAGGGCCCGGGTTCAGTTCCCGGCGGGGTGGAAACATTTCGACGTGTTTCCTTACACCTGTTGTCATGTATACCTAGCAGCAATTAGGTACCTGGGTGTTAGTCGACTGGTGTGGGTCGCATCCTGGGGGACAAGATTGACAGACAGTCCTCGATGATGCACTGAGTTTCTTGGGTTATCCTGGGTGGCTAACCCTCCGGGGTTAAAAATCCGAAGAAAATCTTATCTCTTATCTTGTCTTTGGTGGCCTGCGTTGATGCTAGTCTGCAGACTTTGTTATAGTCAGGTACAACAACCCTTGGAACTGCCACCTGTGTTCGTAATAACTATCACTACCACCACCATTACTACCACCAACCACCCCTTCTTCCTTGTGAGAGTTCAGAAGTTCGAACACTTTTTTAAAAGTTGTGAACTACTACCACCATTACCACCGCTAATGCTACTACTACCACCATTACCACCGCTAATGCTACTCCCACCATTACCACCGCTAATGCTACTACCACCGCTGCTACCACCACTACTAACACCATTCAGTTATGTACAGCACCATCACCACAAGATACATTTCTCACTACACCAGAGTCGCTGGAATAGACTGATATATGCAGGAGTAAGCTGGGATAGACGAATATATACAGAAGTAAGCTGGGATATCCAAATGTACACTCATACCCGGTTATTGCAAGATAAAAAAAAAAACTGCTAAAAATCGTGAAAGCCAGCGTTATAATGTTGGTAACACCAGCCTGCCAGAACCTGTGTTTGTGTTGTTGGTAACACCAGCCTGCCAGAACCTATGTTTGTGTTGCATGATTCTTAAACTCTTGGTTTAGTTAACTTGGTACTATTAGTAGTCTGGGAAGGGTCATATATATCAGGTTTTTGCGTAGCCTCTACACATTTGGTGGGGTCGCTGCATAAATTTCTCAGTGAATCGTTACGAGGTTCATTGGTCTCCATCTTGCGTAAAATTTGTGATTTATTTCTCGTAAGTCAACGTAATTAACATCAATTATTCAAAAGATTTTGCTGGAGTGCTTGAGTCTTGCATTTTGGCTGGCACGCACGCTCTGTTGTGTTCCTTGTGTTATTAGCAATCTTCCTCATCTCTCTCTCCTCTACCCCTCCCTCTTTTTTTTCTTCTACTTCTCCACCTCCTCTTCTCCTCCGCCTTCCTTTTTTCCCCCCTCTCCTCTCTTGGTGCTATTTTGTCTGCCAGGAGAAATGGAAGAATTTTTCCTGTGCTCGTAAATCTTTTGGTCATCTGACCAAAGTCTTCCACTGGTCCGTGGATCTTTTCTTGTATCCCCACTTTATTTCACTTTTAACTGGGTCTTAACTATCATTCTAATCTATTCTTTTTCACTTTCTCTCTTTTCCTTTTTTTTCCGTTCTCTTTGTACTCGTCTTCCTCCTCATCCTGCTTCTCCATGTCTTATTTTCCATACCTGTTCCTCATTCTTCTGCCTGTATTAGTACTGTTTTCCTCTTTGACAGTGTTCTTCCTGCTACTTATCTTGTTTTTACTCTCTTCATATTTCCCCTTCCTCTTTTTCCCTAATTCCTCCACCTTATGTTTTTCCTTTATCTTCTTTTCTTATCAACTTTCTCTTCCTTCTCCTCCTATTCTTCCTGCATTTACTTTCCTTTGTCTTGTTTTCTAATCAATTTTCTCTTCCTCTTCCTTCTCCTCTTCGTCCTGCATTTACTTTCCCTTCATCCTTATTTTCCTTTTCTCAACCACCATCTCCCTCTTTCTGTATCACCACCTTCCTCTGCTACCACCTTCTCCTCTATCTTCCTCCTCCCCCTCAAGTGGATGTTTCAGCATCTTAAGACTCCGTGTTCGTAAGGCTCGTGAAAACAAAACTGTTTACAACAGCGTGTTTGCTTTTAAGGGGATTTCCTGAACCCTGACTTTGGGGGCTGCAACTCTCTTGAGAAGTTCCGGCACAGGGAGGGGAGGGAGTAAGGGAGATATGGGGAAGGGAAGGAGGAGGAGGAATGGGGTAGGAGAGTGACGTGAAAGGGATAAATGAGGAGGATGTTGGGGTAGGTTTAAGGATTAGAAAAGAAGTAGAGTGACACACAGAGTAAAAGAAACTGTGGTGAGGAGAGGGATAGATGGCGAGGGAAGCGGGAAAGAGGAAGATAGGAAGAGGGGTAACAGGTATGTATGAGGAGATGCTGATATTGAGGTTGAAAGGATGAAGAGAAGACCTTCAACTTCAAGATGATCAATATAGTGCTTCACCAGGACAGTGTTTCCCACTAAGCGTTGTGCTGGTGAACCTCTGTATGAAACGTCTTGAAGCTCGTGTTTGTGTTCTACAAGCGGGTTTAATATAAAGTCTTTTCAGTTTTTACATAATAAATCAAAGTTATCTTGGAAGCTTCTAGAGCCTCTGGTTTGATCAAGCTGCGGCTCCACGTTAGAGCTGTATAGTTGATGATGGGTTTTGTATATGACGTGATAAAGGGACGTGAAGGTCTCTTAGTGCGGGTACCTCTATGTTGGTATAAAACTTAATAATCTCACACGTGCTTCAGAGGACAGTTGTACTATGGCTTATCTCAAATTCTGCCTATGTTTGATTTTATGTTGACTAACAGATTTGATTTTTGTCAGGTTCTCGATCCCTAGGTTATACCCAGTCTCTGGTCTTCCTCCTCCTTATTGCCTTGCAGTCCCTCGATTTATATTTTGGCACCTATGTAGCCTCTTCAGATCTCTCTGGAGTCTGTTTTCCCCTGTTTGTTTTTTTCCTTTCATTAGTTTCGGGACTTGACAGGTTTAGTCCCTACTGGAAGATCATCTCGTGTGGCAACCCTTGTTTTCTTTCATCCTTTTGCATCTTCCCTAACTTTCATTCTGATTGATGCCTTTTACGTATTCCCTAATCCACTCGAGTGTTTACTCATTTACTGGTGCCTGTTCTTCTAGTTTGTGAATTAATGTGTCGTTGGGATACGGGAGGAGGGGTTATGCCCAAGATAAAAATGTTGCTTTAGTCGGCTCAGTATCATATAAATTTTGCTAGTTGTTTATCATCCTGAATATATGGGCCATATACCTCATGCTGGTGTCACTGTGGCTCACGTGACGTTGCTGGGCATAGCTAGTGACGCGTGGCCGGGGACTCACAAGGACCACGCAGCGTGTGAGGCCTCGAAATAACGACGCAGTTGACGTTGTTGGTCGTGATTAGTAACGTGTAGGACCTCAGATTTATGAGACAACTTTGAAGCATCGGGAAGGTAAACTGGGAAGTAATTTTTACATTTCCATTTTTGGCAGGCAGTGAGGGTAGGCAGCAACACTTGTTATAATGTCTGATGAAAATGGTTCAAAAAACCGACAAATTGAAGAATGAGACTTGTGCAACATTTGGAAATCTTTATTACGGAAATATTTCGCCAGCCACTGGCTGTTGAAATGTTGCACAAGTGTCTCATTCTTTACTGTAATGCATATTGAGCTCTCCCGTCTTCCAGTACAAGAGAAAGTATCAACAGTCATATATTTATAAGATCTGTCCTTTTTTTTGGAGTGACTTATGGAAAACTGAGTTGCAGTTCATACATCAGACTAGAACCTACAAGCAACAACAGTCTAGCAAGACTAACGATTTTTTTTGTCCTCCAATTGTGTATAATTTTCAGAAAAATTCTTTGACGTACCTCTGGAATTTTCAAGAGCTAAATTTTTTATGATATATATTGTCATTGGTTTAAGCCGGGACGTGACTTGGACCTGCCTCGCATGGGCCAGTAGGCCTGCTGCAGTTGTTTTGCATCTTGTATCGCTTGTTCACGATTATTGAAAAAGGAGTGGTGCACTGAGGAGTTTTTGGAGACAAAAAAACGTTATCCATGGAAGTAGAATGGAATGTATGCTCTTACATGGGTGTGAAGCATGGGTGGCGAATGTTGAAACAAGGAGAAGGTTGGAGGCAGTGGAGATGTCGTGTCTGAGGGCAATGTGTGGTGTGAGTATTATGCAGAGGGTAGAGTAAGGGTTGTTGATGTGGTTCGGACATTTAGAAAGGATGGAACAAGATAGAATGACTTGGAGGGAATGTAAATCTGTAGTGGAAGGAAGGTGGGGTACGGTTCGTCCTAGGAAAGGTTGGAGGGAGGGGGTAAAGGGAGGATTGTGTGCGAGGGGGCTTGGACTTCCAGCAAGCGTGCGTGAGTGTGTTAGGAGCGAATGGAGACAGTAGTTTTTATGACTTTATGTGCTGTTGCAGTGTGAGAAAGGTAACATGAAAGTCTTCTGGGAGACCGGTTAGCCGGACTTGAATCCTGGAGGTGGGAAGTACAGTACCTGCACTCAGGAGGGGTGGGGATATGTTGCAGATTTTTAACTGTAGTGTATGAACGCCTCTGACATTACAGTGATGGAGTAAATGATTATGAAAGTTTTTATTCTTTTTCGGGTCACCCTGCCCAGTTGGGAAACGGCCGATGTGTTAATAAAAAAAATTGATCAGGTGACAAACGTTGGACTGTAATGAATGCCGCATGTCAATAAAACTGGTGTACTACTTTGGGCACATGTGCCAAAGCTCGTCACTCTTGGGACTTGAGCTGAGCTGGGCATCAATCAGGAGGTTTGGTCAGGGACCAAATAGCACCGGCGGTGACCCTTTCGGAAGCACCGCATAGTAGACAGAACCTACCAGTTAGACAGGGGTAAAACGTGTATCTGCCCCGGTTTTTTTTTTCAAATCTAATTTTTTTAATTTCCTGTTGTCTTACTGGTTTATGGTGGCTCCACTAAGCGTAGACTCCCATAACCTGAAGATATTCCTTCCATTATTGAATAAATCTTGTGATAGTCGTTTGTTAGTTATTTTTTGCTCTACCGAGGGTAAATAGATAAAATATTTTGTCGCCATATTTAACGAGAATCTCTAAATTCTAGAAGAGTTAAATCTGTTGTTAGTGCACAAACTAGTGTGGATAATGGTGTTCCCGCCCAGCTTCTGGCCGGTGGTACTGCTGCTCTCAGCTGCTTTTATATCACAACTGTCACTTGTAAGTTTTGTGAGACTTAACACAATCTTGTGGTAATTACATGTATGTCTAAAGCAAACAGGATTTGGAACTTGTACACAAAATTCCCGTGTCTGGTTGTGTTCGCTACTGTAGTTACTGCCTGTTACTTATGTTCATCCTCATTATTATATTACTTTAGAAAAGGAGATAAACATTCTTTCTGGTAATAAATCCTAAGGTGTTTTGTGCAAGTGATGTATATACTAACTTCTTAGCCTCGCTGGCTGCTAGTGTCCGGCTGATGTAGTGCTCCAGAACCCAGTTTCACTGTTTGATGGTGGCGGCCACGACGCCAGCCAACCTCCTCTCATGTTTTCTCACGGATTACCAGGGTCTCATGTTCCAACTCTCGAGATTTATATTACAAAGCGGATAATTCTGCTGACGGTGCAACAACAAACTTGTAATTTCCTGTGATGTATGTCAGTCGGCGCGAGACCTTCACCACTGACTGTCATCTCTAGCCACCACCATGTTTACGTCTCGCTCTCTCTCACTGCTTCACGCATGTTTTTACTCTCGTGCTGTTTGCTGAAAATTCCCAAGGTGTGAAAATTTGTAATTACATATAATGTGTGTGTGTCTTTTTTCTACTATCATACTTTAATATTTCATATTATAGCTTCTAGACTCTTACATTAGCTTCCACAGGGACTTGGCTGGAAGCTAAATCGATAAAATGTTAAGATAAAAGGGGTGTAAAATATCTAAGTTATTCCCTCTGTTATGACCACCATCCCATCAATACTTATCTTGTATTTTCATACACGATAAGTATTTTCATGGCAAAATATTCGAGCTACGTCTTTTTAATGCAATACTTTGGAAGGGTATGGGATGCCACTTTTGTTATTGATATTGCTTTAGCCAAAACGCTTTCCAGTTTGGCTTTCATAGTTTCATAACTGTATTGTATTGATTTAGGTCTATGCGTTAAAAAGTAAATTACACGTTTGTTAAATAAATGTCTTACGTCCATTGTTAACCTGCTAAGATTAAGAATGGCATTGTGACGTGTGCCGCGGGGGCAGCAGGTCACTGCCCCCGCGGCCTGGTCCTAGGTTTTAAGTCTTCTGATTGTTGGCCTGATTTATCAGGCTGTTGTTGTCCGCTGCTCTCAGTCCAGCGAGATGCACCACATCCTGACTGATAAGGAGTTGATTTGATGAAGTTATGGAGAGCCGTCTGAGGATAGCCAGAGGTCTGTTGGTAATTCTCTTTGTATAAAGGGAGGGTAGTGAAGAGTTGTGGTCCCTTTACACTTATTGAAAAAGCTCTATTTGCTCATCACTTCCCTGCTTTTTCACCGGAAGTATCTCGCAGCGTCTCTCAAGGCCTTTGTTTTAATTTGTATTGATTTCGGTGTGCAGATTTTGGACCAGCGTCCTGCAACAAACAATTTGTGAAGGCCTTTTATCAAGTACACTGAAGAGAATGACGTATTATCACTGGTCAAAAAAATCGTCTAATTTAGTAATTTTTCGGTTAAAAAACAGGGCAGTTGCTGTAAAATTCTACCGCAAGGCTACAAAAAATATCCCCTTCCATTCCCTTGCTCCTCAGTGATGTAGTGAGGAATGCTTCTGCACAATGTGCTGTATCAGATAATTAAAAACTAGAACTCGCTAATACAAAAAAAAAAAAACTGAGAATATCAATGACCTGTGGTTTTAAACAAATGATTTTAGTAATTTTTCAGGAACTACTAATATTCGCTATTTTTACATAACACACGTGATGATCATTGTATTTTCGTAGATTTGAAATAGATGATGGTAATGTGACACTAAGGCTTTCTCATATAATTTGTTTACTTGAATGGCTTTTGCAATCAGTGATTGCAGTTCAGTAGTCTCTCTCGCGGGTTTAGCGCTCTACTGACTTTAGGTGTTACTAGTGCAAGTCATCCTACTCTTGAAGCTGTGGATGGTAATTTGTCTTTCATTAACTCACCAAACTCATATCAATAGCATCCTTTCGATTGATATGCTTTCTCTCCTTCCACCTGTGCTTTTGATATACCTTTGATAAGGTTCGAGAGTTTTTCTACTCCCAGAGCCCGGCCTTGTGCCAGGCTCGTCTGGTGCTCTCTCTCTCTCTGTATATCCAGCATTTGAGTGTGTTTGCTTTATTGAATATTTTAAGTATCATATACGTCCCTATTGTATCTCACCTTATTATTTTTTAATGCCCTTTTCCATCTCAGTACCCTTAATGGTCTTATTTCATTATCACCCTGAAATTAATAATTGTATTTGGGTCTACCTGGAGGGCATTCGGGATCGACGTCCCGCGGCCGGCCGCGGGGACGTCGATCCCGGAATGCCCTCCAGGTAGACCCTTAAATACAATTATTAATTTCATCGCCCCTAATATAATTATTCATCTCATTCTCACCCTTATCCATCTACTTGACCCTCAGTAACTTTAGCCATCTCTTTAGCACTCTCTCTCCCTCCTAATACTCTTAGGCTTATAACGTTACCCCCTCCCTCCCTCCCTGCTGAAATGACAGATCTGTCCATGCCGGTCGGGTCGAGACGAGATATGACTTGTCTTGTTTTATTCTCTATTCTGTCAAGAAGTCATAAGTGAAATGGGAGGGGGGTGGCAGGCTCACACCTTGAGTATGTGCGCTCACACATACTCAAAGTGTGAGCGCACGTGTGCCTCGTACAGTCTTGCAGCTTCTGCTGTCGAGCAGATACGTCTAAGTGCTATAAGCTTCTTGGTTATCTTGTTTGCGATATTTACCACGTGGTTCTTCATAGTCATTTTGGAGTCAGATTTCACTCCAAGGATATCTACTTCATCCCCGGGTGCCAACACACTCCCATTCATTCTTACCACTACTCCAGCGTTACCTCATGGTGCATAGAGACCATCATTTGTGTTTTCTCAGAAGAAAATGTGACTTGCCACTGTTTTCCTCAGGCTGATATAGCTATAAACTAGTGATTGATGTCATTGAGAGCAGCTGGTATTTCCTCTTTTGGATAAGTAAATATCTGAGTATAGTCATTTGCATATGCATGTGATTCTGGGATGAGTTGAAGGTCATTGAAGTAGACATTCCATAACAATGACCCAAGTTCACTTCACTGTGGAACACTGGCACCAATAGTGTTCCATTGAGTTTTGCCAAGAATCCCTGGTGCCATACTCGGTCGAAAGCCCCATCTATGTTCAGTGCTACTACAAAGCTAATCTTGGACTCATCCAGTGACTGATGCCACGCAGTGAAGATCAGTAGCAGAGTGACCTTTTCTGAAGCCATATTGACGGTCAAAAAGAAGCAAGTGGTAGTCGAAAAGCGCTGTCATCTGCCATGAGATTGTCTGAAGAATCTTGCTAGACTTTCTCCAAGCCCTGTACTTAGCAGTAGCGGCCTCTCGACAAAGGAAGCCGAACCAAAGCTGACCTGAAGGCTTCGTCACATATTACCGATGAGGGATGTATTTGTGTTGGAGATTAGGATGTGCTCAGTGAAGGCATTCATTTGACTATCAACGTCACCTTGTAGAAGAGCATTCCAATCGGAGGCGGCAGTCTCCTTGTGGTCCAGTGATCTAACATAGCCAAGGGGGTTTGGAAGTGACTATCTATTCCTACTTACCTGAAGTTACCTGAAGGTATTCCGGGATCAACGCCCGCGGCCAGGTACGACCAGGCCTCCGGTGAATCAGGCCTGATCAACAGGCTGTTAATACTGGCCGAACCACAGCCCGAACCACAGTCCGGCTGATCGGCACAGACTTTAAGGAGTTACAATCTCCAGCGTGATCTTGAAGTATAATCAAAATTCATCACCATTACAATTAAACTTAAACATAAAGTGTATTTCATAACTTACAGTGACGAAGGGCAGAAGCAGGACAAAATCTAAAAGTCGCTTGTAATCTGGTATCTTAGCTAGACTGATTGCTGCCTGGAAAAAATATGGAGTCAGGAGTCATGTGTCTGGAAGAATTATGGTCAAGAAGGAATTTGATCATGATATTCAAAATACTTTGGGAATAGATAGGATAAACAAGAATAAGCTCTTTACTAGGCAAGAATAAAGAAGACAATTAAAAATTACGCACCCAAATGAGCCATAATAGACATGTCAGGAATGATAAGGGGTCACAATATATAGCGAGTTAGGGATGATAATGATTGTTGTAGATTCGCTGGTATACCGGCCCGGGCCTTTTCCAAGAGGTGGCCCGGCCTTGGCTCCTGTCATGGGAGTGTCTCAGACCAATGTCTGCCATGGGAGGAGTACAAGTACCTTCTCATCTTCTGGGACTAGATGTCCAGGCTTAGTCCCATTCCGCCCCCACAGGGCTCGGAGAGAAGCTAGGCACCTTGAGCTGCCACACCGCCCCACTGGGCTTGAAGGGTGTGGAAGCTCGTGGCAGCTGCATAGCAGCAGACGATGTCAGAAGGTGCAAAGGCAGCAAACACTACAGGATCCTTTTGGAGCCAAACGCCAGCTTTAGGCATTAAGCCCGAGTGCTGGGGAAGCTCAAGAACGCCTCTTGCTGTGTGTTGCTGCTGCTGCTACACTTGTCCGTTGCATTCTCTCTCTGATGATGATGGTGCTGAAGGAGGACCGTTGGTGAAGTGTAAGAGGTGTGCCAGCAGCAGCAGAGCACCGCTGAGGAAGGCTATGGTGTATCCACCTGCAGGATCCCATACAGGGCAACCTTAAAGCTCTGGAGGGAGGCTGGTGTGTTGTAAGGTACTTGTATGGTGTCACCAGCCAGCCAACACATATACAAGACCAAGAACTCTACTATTACAACTGCCACTGATTACGCCAATTGTTGAAGACTTAGTTTGAATTACCTGGATATCAGAAATTCTTCTCTATCTCTTAAGTGTTTAATGAATGACAATGTAGAGAGAGAGAGAAACAACTGCCTGCAGGGACTAGTGCAATTGCTGCCACAAGAGGGAACGAAGAAGACCATAAGAAATGAGGAACACTGCAGCAGGCCTGTTGGCCCATACTAGGCAGGGATGGAATGTGAAGGACCTGCCTAGTATGGGCCAACAGGCCTGCTGCAGTGTTCCTCCTTATGTTCTTATGTTCAAACAGGAATTTGACTGAGAGGATCACCAGTTCTTTGGGAATTTATTCTCGGAACAAACCAGCAGGATTTCAAAACTGGTGAATACACTTACACTCACACCCAGCTACTACTATCTCAGCTCAACAGATGGTTTTGTGCCTTACACAGTGGTTGCTCCAGTGTCCTACACCCCTGGTATCCACTCAAGCTGAACACAAACACGAGTAGCCAGTGAAGAAGTATCCTGTCTGTCAACATGTAGAGGCTTTATTACCAGTGTTGGTGAGCTCACGCACAGTTTCATGAACACTCATGTCCTGACATGATCGCTGTTCATTAGACATTTTTGGACAACATGACAACATACCTCAGGATGAGAAGAGACAAGCAGGGTCAAGGAGGAGGCGTTGCTGTATACTTTTCTAAAAGTGTACATGCCCAGCTCATGATGTTGCTATTCCTAATCATACGGAAATTATCTTTTTTAAGCTATGCATAAATCCTAGTACCTCTGTACTAGCATGTACAATGTACATACCTTAATGGCAACATGAAGAACCAATCAGCTTTCTGATGAAAAAGGTAGACTCTCGCTCACTCTCTCGCTCACTCTCTTGCTCACTCTCGTTCACTCGTTCTCTCTCTCGTTCTCTCTCTCGTTCTCTCTCTCTCTCGTTTCTCTCTCTCTCTCTCTCTCTCTCTCTCCCCTGCTTCAACATAAATGTCAACATATTATAATTGTTGTTGATCTCAAGTAACATCTTATACAGATAAATTCTGATAAACTTGCAGTACTTGAATGAAAAACTTTGACTTCCATACTCACCTCCTCCCTTGACCCAGTACTGAATGATCTTTCTGGATGGATAATGAGAACGTTCAAAACAAGAGATACCAAGCTAATGATGATCCTTTTCAAATCACTTTCTCTCTGGGCTGGAATATTGCTCTACATTAAGTCTTATTCTTCAACCTTTTTCTATGAGTCTGATTTTAAATGTATATCAAGGGGGGTAGTGCATGTGGGCGTGTTAAGGGTATATGCGGTCATTTTAAGGGTGCGTGTTGAGGGTGCATGTGGGCGTTCTGAGGATGCGTGTGGGTGGGTTACGGGTAAACTCCACACATAAGCACACTGTAATTTTCCTATCAGGTGTAAATGAGAGAGCTGCGCTGACTACATCACTTGATAACCAGAGCTCGTCCACTCCACACGCCACGCTCCTTACCCCTGCCACTCACGTTCCCTGCCCCTGCCACTCTCTCTCTCCCCCTGCCCCTGCCACTCACTCTCCCTGCCCCTGCCACTCACTCTACCTGCCCCTGCCATTTTCTCTCCCTGTCCCTGCGTCTCACTCTCGCTACCCCTCTTTCTCCCTTAACTCAAAACAGCATATTTTGTCAACAAAGCATATCGTCGGGAAGCACCATCAGTCAGCACGCTGATAATACCACTATCAAATCACTTGTTCTCTAGGCTAGAATACTGATGTACACTAAACGCCCCCTTCAAGGCTGGCGACATTGCAGACCTGGAGAGTGTACAAAGAACTTTCACAGCACACATAAGTACGATAAAGCACCTAAATTACTGGGAACGGTTGAAGGTCCTTGATCTGTATTCCCTGGAACGCAGGCGAGAGAGATACATGATAATATACACTTGGAAGGTCCTGGAGGGATTGGTACCAAACCTGCACACGAAAATCACTCCCTATGAAAGCAAAAGACTCGGCAGGAGAGGCAACATATCCCCGATGAAAAGCAGGGGTGCCACGAGTACACTGAGACAACACCATAAGTGTCCGGGGCCCAAGACTGTTCAACTGCCTCCCAGCATACATTAGGGGGATTACTAATAGACCCCTGGCTGTCTTCAAGAAGGCACTGGACAGGCACCTAAAGTCAGTACCTGACCAACCGGGCTGTGGTTCGTATGTCAGTTTGCGTGCGGCCGACAGTAACAGCCTGGTTGATCAGACCCTGATCCACCATGAGGCCTGGTCTCAGACCTGGCCGCGGGGGCGTTGACCCCCGAAACCCTCTCCAGGTAAACCATTGCCACCTCTCCTTCCCAAGGCACTGCTCGTCTAGGCTGTGGGACTGATCACCTTAAACCACTTCGTCTTTTACCGTCTGCAGTATTGGACTGATAAAGCCACTGGTTGGCGAAATGTGTATAGAGTAAAGATACACAAGTGTTGCATATGTGCTTTATTCATCTGCTCCTCAATATTTTCTTTACTCTTGTATTCACACCCGACTCTTACTTTATACTGTGGCACCACAAGGTTCATTGTATTAAACATGATTCAGTGACTCTTGTGTATCTTGTCTTAAAGATTCCAGTTACTGTTTGTGTCTATATCAGTTACATACCACAGGTATACTCTCACCCTTGTGTGCTACACTCACCACCTTAACACCTTGAACATAAAGCTGATCCCCCTTGTACAATAATACGATTGCGATTGTGCTCTATGCTGGTTGCCGATATATACTAAGCTGGCCATCCTCACCCCACGTACACTAAGCTGGCTATTCTCACCCCACGTACACTAAGCTGGCTATTTCACCCCACGTACACTAAGCTGGCTATTTTCACCCCACGTACACTAAGCTGGCTATTTTCACCCCACGTACACTAAGCTGGCTATTTTCACCCCACGTACACTAAGCTGGCTATTCTCACCCCACGTACACTAAGCTGGCTATTCTCACCCCACGTACACTAAGCTGGCTATTCTCACCCCACGTACACTAAGCTGGCTATTCTCACCCCACGTACACTAAGCTGGCTATTCTCACCCCACGTACACTAAGCTGGCTATCCTCACCCCACGTACACTAAGCTGGCTATCCTCACCCCACGTACACTAAGCTGGCTATTCTCACCCCACGTACACTAAGCTGGCTATTTTCACCCCACGTACACTAAGCTGGCTATTTTCACCCCACGTACACTAAGCTGGCTATTCTCACCCCACGTACACTAAGCTGGCTATTCTCACCCCACGTACACTAAGCTGGCTATTCTCACCCACGTACACTAAGCTGGCTATTCTCACCCCACGTACACTAAGCTGGCTATTCTCACCCCACGTACACTAAGCTGGCTATTCTCACCCCACGTACACTAAGCTGGCTATTCTCACCCCACGTACACTAAGCTGGCTATCCTCACCCCACGTACACTAAGCTGGCTATTCTCACCCCACGTACACTAAGCTGGCTATTCTCACCCCACGTACACTAAGCTGGCTATTCTCACCCCACGTACACTAAGCTGGCTATTCTCACCCCACGTACACTAAGCTGGCTATTCTCACCCCACGTACACTAAGCTGGCTATTCTCACCCCACGTACACTAAGCTGGCTATTCTCACCCCACGTACACTAAAGTAGCCACCTTCACTACTTCAAAGAGGTGTTTTGGCTCACGTTTCATCTCAACGTTGAGTTCAGTACAAGGCTGTTGGTGCTGTTACTGCAGGTGCTGCTGTTGCTGCAGGTGCTGCTGTTGCTGCTGCAGGTGCTGGTCCTGCTGTTGTTGTTTACCAATTGATGAGTGTGTGGTGCTACTATACTACTCTCCATGCCTTCCTGCTCTCCATGAGGACGACGTGTACTCCCTGAGAGCGACTGTTCTCAAGTTGTAGGTACTTAGCTCCTTGTAATCTTCACAACACTCGACTTGCTCTTTTTAAGGCCCTTCTGTTGCTGCTGTTTTTGCTGTATTTTTTTTTTTTTTTTTCTGCTTTGGTACTGCCGTTTTGCTGTTGCTTTTGCTGGTGTTTTGCTGTATTGTATTGATAAAGCCACTGGATGGCGAAACGTCTACAAAGTAAAGATACCCAGGTGTTATACGTGTCTAATTCATCATAAGACAGTCATCACACATTAACTCTGTATTGTCAGACTCTGCTGGCTGTCCTTGTAGACACTGTCCACTTTAAGGGAAGTTTCTTAATGTCGATGGAAAGCTTATTATCCAACGAGCTGGGCACTGTTTACCTCTCTCATGGATCGACTCTGATTACCCACCCCTATTTCCCAGGCGATATATGACCCCTGTGGATTTGGCGAACACCCCCCTCCCTTAAAAATAATAACCGAAGTTTTAAGCGATGACGCTGTATCTCTGGTTGCCAGATGTATGGCCATCCTCCTCCCCTCCCTTTATGTAATGTGGTTATGTGCGATTACCTATATGTAAATTGTTAATAAATGTTAAGGTATCCTAACTTGAAATGCCAAAGACTTTAATTTTGTCTCGACTGAAATAATTCAGAAAATGACGCGGTGGAACACCATGGATGTGTTGCAGAAGTGATTGGTATCCAGGTGGGTGCTCCCAGGAAGGTCGTACGAGACGTCCAGGTAGGTGCTCCCGGGAAGGTCGTACGAGACATCCAGGTGGGTGTTCTCGGGAAGGTCGTACGAGACATCCAGGTGGGTGTTCTCGGGAAGGTCATGCGAGACATCCAGGTGGGTGTTCCCGAGAAGGTCGTGCGAGACATCCAGGTGGGTGTTCCCGGGAAGGTCGTACGAGACATCCAGGTGGGTGTTCTCGGGAAGGTCATGCGAGACATCCAGGTGGGTGTTCCCGAGAAGGTCGTGCGAGACATCCAGGTGGGTGCTTCCTGGAAGGTCGTACGAGACATCTAGATGAAATTAAGTGTTGTAACCAATGTAGAAAAGTATACTAACTAGAAAAATACAAGGACCAGGTGCCAGATCAACCAGGCTTTGATGGATATGTGGGGCAGCGGGCCACCAGCAACAACAGCCTGGATGACCAGGCAAACACTAGACGATCCTGGCCCATTGTCGGGCTTCGGGAGTAGAAAAACTCTCGGAACTCATCAAAGGTATATCAGTGGGGAATACACTGACCAGGGGAATGTAAAACTAACTGCAATATTTTTCATTAGATCATGTGAGACTTAAGATATAAACAGTGCATTATAAGAGAGGATATTAAGAAAATAATGTACAGTGGATATTGATTACTTAGGGTATAAAGAAGTAGTGGTGTAGTAGTAGCAGCTGGAGGTCTGTGATGGAAGAGGAGGAGGTTGAAGTGAAGGTGGAGCTGTAGTAGGTGTGAGGTGGACGTAGGTAGTACTGGAGGAGGAGGGAAGGTGATTGCGGAGTAGGTGGTGGTATGGATGGATCAGGAGGATGATGAGTAAGCGGGTAGGAGACAGACCCTCTCCCAGCAACAATTACTCTGGTGGTGCAAGAATGCGCCTCAGGTTGTTTCTAACGTGGGCTGATTTTCATAACAAATGTCCAGCACAATAATACTGCAGGGAGGAGCTTGGAGCGAGCCATGGCTGCCACGATCACTATCTAATAATGGCCAGGAATTACTGCTGGACATTTTACTATTAATTAGTCTAGGGTAGTCAGGAAGACTAACATGGCTCTCCAAACGAGGTTCATTCTATACCTAATAGTTTTAACCTTCACACATAAACAAGAAATATCTCTAATTACGCTGCCAGTGGTTAAGTTGCTTGATTTAAATTCTTGTTCAATATACAAAATTTAGCTACAGGAGATTCTCATCCTCAGGAGTAAGAGAATCCGGGAAAGATTTTTGTTTTTGCCTGCTTGTTAGTATGAATGTTTTGTGGGATCGTATAGGATAGTGAGTGTCAGTGTTTGTGGTTGTACATTAAACTTTTGATGGTCAGGAGCTCTCAATGATCTTATTGGTCAAAGCATTTTATAAATCTTATAACGTCCTTTCCGCGGTATGACTGTATTCCCTGGTAAGACCACGGAAGGGACTCTTTTATTCAGTGGATGACATCTGGAACTGAAATTTAGCCATCAGCATTATGCAACATATAGGTGAGTACAAATAGAGAGCGTGTCTGTCTGGCGCCCAGCAGACGGAGGATCAAGCCTCCACAAAGTATTGCGCTGAATAACCCAAATAGGTTTAGCGCTTAACATGAATTAAAAAAAAAAAAAATAAAAACATCAGCATTATGCAGAGTTCCACTGGTTTTCACTGAAAACTACAGCAGTATGGCTGAACTGCAGAAACCAGTCACAAATATGACGCTGCTTTAATACACTACGAATATTGTTATAGTTCATTTAATAACTAATAACAGTGAGCTCTTCTGCGACGATGTAAATGGTAGGAAAAGATAGGAAGCCTGGAAGACACCACTGCTTTATACTATTCCATATCATACAGTTGTTGGTGTTTTGTTCGTCAGGAAAAGGACATATGTCTCACGATGCCTGCAGCACTTAGGTTTTCACCTGCATGCAGAAAACAAAGAATGACAATAATGTCCGTAGACAGCATCTCTGTCATTGCTAATTCATATTGTAACTGAATTTGACGTATTATAACAATTATGGCTTCCTCTCTTAGCTCATAACCTAACTCCAACACCCGACTACCTAGCAGCCCTTGGTACTCTTAGAAATTTGGTGTTTTCTAGGGAATGTAATTATAATATCAATTCCTCTTGCTCATTTTAATTAATAACTTCTGCTATGTTTTTTTTTTATAGAGTACGCCGCATTAAAGGCAAGTTTACCTCAATAATGCTTAGTGAGGATGGGGTGAGGTGGAGTGGGGTGAGGAACATCAGCTAAATGTCTACAAAAGCTTCACAGCCGCTTTTTTCAGGACTTTGAGTAGTGTCAGAGAGGATGATGTGGATGTTTCACAGAATGACTGTGGAATGCAACAGTGAGATAGTGTTGTGTTCCAGGATTTCCAAGAGAAGAGACTGGTGCGAGTGTTACGTGCACATATAATTATGGATATAGAATGGGGGTTCCGAAAACATGTCAAGCCAGTCCTAAACTAGGAAGTCAGGAAGGAAACGTGTTGTCGCCACCACCATTAAAAGGAGGGAAACGTGTTGGTGTCACTAGGAGTGAAAGGAAGGAAAAGTGTTGGTGCCAACATTATAGGGAAGTAAACATGTTTGGACCACTTGTAGTAAAAGACGATAAATGTGTTGGGCTTCCTGAAGTACAAGGAGGGAAACTCGCTGAGGGCCCAAAGACACAGTCCGGGGATATGGGGATGCAAGGCTGTTTCTCCACGGCCTGTGCCTAATATGGGAGCCGGAACTAGGTTGTTTTATATTTTATAAATTATCCGAGACTACGGGTTGTTCTCTCCATGATGTGCGAGACACGTTGGTCAGCCAGGGTTGACTGCTGCCTGCTGTTCCTCTTAAATTATATAATCAAAACAGCTGAAATGCTAAAGAGTATAAACTTGTCTAGTGAGGCTCGATCAGATTTGCGTTTACTTCTTAACCGTAAGAAATTCTTTGAGTGCGTCCTTATTGCTGTAGTTTGTTTGAAAATTCTAAGCCCCATCCCCTACTGAAATATTCCCCTACTGAAACAAAAATCCTAGAGCCAGAAGCTCAGCAGTAGACATTAAAATTTTAGAAAGATTTATGGATATACTTTTAAGAAACTGATGGGATATAATCTTATCAGAATGTAAATTTGTTGCTGAAAACATTTGTACAACAGCCTCAGTGACAAGAAAAATACGCAAGTCTGGAAGAAATTCGCAGACGAAACAAAGCGAAAAAATGACGGACACGAGTTCAGAAAATAAATTCGAAACTAATGTTTTTAATATTCTTCTTGATTGCTTTTTTAGACACATGACAAGGCAATATGAGGCAGTGTGAGACCTGGAGTCAAATTTCAGTGTTAGCGGAAATATCTTGTACTGAGTGTCGAAAATGTAAAAGAAATAGCTGGAAATCTGTGTAGGTAAATACAGCGTAGACGTCCTAGGATCTGGTCAAGGAATTACAGCATATAAAAAGATCTGTTAGCTAATCTGGGAAAACTTCCCAAAATTAGTTACTTAACTGTTTATATCATTTAAATATTAAAGCTTTATTTCCAATTGTAAGCTTTGTACTGAGAATATTTTACACTCTTGCAGTTACGGTTTCAGAGGCTGAACGTTCTTTCAGCACTCTGGAAACAGTAAATAAAAATGTGTTGGAATCAACTGTATAAATGCCAACTAAACAGTTGTTTTGGCAAGAAACTCTAAGGATATTATTGGTATGCTTTCATTGATTTGTTGCATTGAAAAAAGTTTTTTTTCCTGGTGAGGGGGGGGGGCAAAGTACCAAGCCTCGTGGCCCGGGTGGGTTGCCCACGCCCCTGGTTCTAAAATATTTTTTTTCATGAATTTAGATATGTACGATACTGTCAAAATCTTTGAAAATATCCAAAATTATAGTGAAGGCTATATCTTAGTCTTCATGTTTGGTTAGCCGAATATTAGTCAGGTAAGGGAGACAATCTCTACCTGACTAGGCTATAACGCACCCATAATCTTGATCAGAGAGAAGATTACACTCTGCAAGGTGCTTGAATGTTTTTTTAAGAATATATATTAGTAGCGCTGAATGGCCCAAAGAGGCCAATAGTATTGGCCCAAAGAGGTCCAACAGTATTGGATCATTCAAATTGTTACAGGCAGGGCGACCTAGAGTATGTTTCCAGGGAGAGTGTAAGGGTTGTAAAGGAGAGACAGAATAAACACCGGCAAATACAGGCATAAGCTCTCGATACTTATTTCCTTAACACACACAGGTATTTTTATTGAGGAAACGTTTCATATCCTTGAGCACGGCACAGCATAGCATGAAGTCCAGTCCATCACTCCAGCTTTTTCAGGATATCAGAACTGATAGCAGTTTTTTTTTTTTTTTGCCCTTCAAAGGGAAAAAACTTCCTTCACTTGAACTCTTCCATCCTCCATTTGCACTATGGTGGCACCCCTTGATGGTGGCACCCCTTGATGGTGGCACCCCTTGGTGGCACCCCTTGGTGGTGGCACCCCTTGATGGTGGCACCCCTTGATAGTGTCACCCGGGGCGGCCCGCCCCTTTCCCCCCTTATGACGTCACTGCTTGGAGACAAAGTGGAGAGGTGGTATGAGGTATTCAGTACCTCAGCCTTGATGGAAGAACTGGAGACAACTGTAAAGCGCTAAGGAAATAAGTTTGTGCCAGTATTTGTTGTTTACTCTCCTCTACAACCTTTACTCTCCTCCTGGAAACTTACTCCATAAGAATGTTGAATGCTCCAATAATACTATCGGACTATCTCAAACTTTTTTAAAACTACTGGTTTATCATTTATTACAATATTCACAAAAGCACTATACACGTTTGTGCCATTCAGCTCTACCAATCTATTCTTTAAAAAAAAAAAAAAAAAAACCTTGAAGAGTGTAATCTTCTCTCTGATTATAGGTTCCGTATGGCCTAGTCAGGTAGAGATTTTCTCCCTTATCTCAATAAAATTTAGTTAACTACACTTGGTAAATCCTTCACTATAATTTGAGGTAATCTCTCCCTCTTGATGGAAGAAATTCTGGAGACGGTAGATGAAGTGGATAAGTAGTTTGAGGTATCAGTCCATCTGCCTTGGTGGAAGCAAATGCAGATGTCAGAGACTTGTATACTGGAAAGTGAGGTGTAGCAGCATGTGTCTTATCAACTTCCAGGTACTGAATACCGTTTATAGTATGATACTTGTCTGACGCATCACTATCAAAGTATCTTGATACAGGGATGTCTTCAACTACTCTTTCTCTAAAAACTGTTTAGCATTACCTTCCACTAGTGGGCCTAGGTCACTTGTGACTGAATCTCACTTTCCAGCATGCAAGTCTTTGGTCTCATGCATTTGCTCTAGGCTAAGAGACTGATTATCTTCCAATAAGGCTGAGGGTCTGATTATCTTAAACTATTTATCCACTTAGTCTGTCTCCAAGATTGAAATTCACTTCTGTATTCCACTGGTGATACCTATACAGTTCAAGATATATGTAGGTGTCAATTTGCCAATTTTACCGAAGAATTTGGAATAAGGTTTAGAAAAAACAGGGAAATTTTTTGATGGAGCATGACTGTTTTTACCTACCAATTCCCTATGAGCTAAGAATCTGTCACCCAGATCCATTGCTGCTGAAAGATTATCTGGGTTTCTGTCCTCCAAATATTCTCTAAGGTCAACAGGGATTACATTGTACAATTCCTCATGAACAATTAGGTCTACTAACTTCTCATAGTCCTTGTTCACTCCTTTTGAACAAGCCCACTTCTTAAACAGGAACAGTTTCTCATTCCCTAACTCAGTTAAGGTCTGCCCCTCCTGAAATTTTTTACTTCTGAACTTTTGCCTATATTTCTCAGGTATCATTTGGTATGCAAGCAATACTACCTCCTTTACTTTCTCATAATCAGAAAATTCTCCCTCTTCCAGAGTCTCTACTCTCTGAAACCCTTTGCCTACAAGCTGTGTGCGAACTAGGGTAGCCCATTGCTGTTTGGGCCATCTTTGCTCCTTTGCAGTCTTCTCAAAAAAGGAAAAATATCTGTCTGGGTCACTCTCGGTAAACTTAGGGACAAAATGTGCAGCTTTAGTTAGGTTAAAGTACTGCTCAGGCTCTTGGTCTGAACCTCCTAACCCTTGACGTACTCTCTCCTGAGTTTCTAAGAATTTTGTCTTAGCTGTTATCAAAGCTATCTCAAGTCTCATCATCACTTCCTTATCACCTGGAGGAGGTGATTCCTCCTGTTCACTGTTAACAGACATGTTTACTGATGAATTATTTACCTCCTCACTGAAGCCAGAAAATTCTAAAGACTCAGTTTCTGACATTATTTATCCTTAAACTCCTGCACAGCATCAATGGACAAGGTCTTTACACAGGTACATAAAAATAACACAAGTTCAATGGAAAAAATCTTCACATGGCACTCTACTATAACCACAAACAAAATGTGTTACTCAACTTTAATCCCCACTCTGGAGAAAACAACCTGTAAACTAATATATGAACCTTCCACTGACACCACCAAGGTAATTTTTACAAGGTAAATTTTATCCTACCAAAACATGTGACTCATAACCCTATCTCATACCAGTACATCTCAAAGAATGTTTTGAGTTATTTTAACAGTCAAATAACTCTCCCGGTTAAGGCCCCCATGTTATGTTAATTTCCCCTATTTATCATCAAGGTTCTACATGTACTAACATAGGGTATTTACTTAAAAGGTCTTAGGGTAAAAGGAGGATATTTATAGGCTAAAAGATACTTAATCAGGCTTAGCTGCTGCATCTGAAACTTATTGGTCCTTTCACATTCCTCTCAAAGGTTATTTAAACCAACATTATAAAAATAGAGCTATATTAAGAGTATATATACATTTAATGTACAGGTAGCCACTCCTAAACATATAACCAGCCTCTCCCCAAAAGCACATGGCTCAGCTGCCACCTTTAACTCTCTCTTTCTTAACATTCTTTAACCCTCCAGTGTCTTGATACACTGAAGATCACAGAATATCATGGTAACATCGATCTACACGCCCCCATTACTTCTTGGACACTCATTCTGCCCAGAAACACAAGGTTAAGGTCAGCTAAATACAATACCAGCTCACTGCATCAGCCATGTTCCAGGAGAGAGGATTGTGGGAAACAGGAGTCTCTCTAAGCTCCTCCCCCTCAAACAAAAACACATCACTTTGCACATCTCCACATGTACTCTCAATATATATTATGTTATCACAATGAGACATGCAACTTATAACTAGTACTGTACTTATAAAAATGTGCATTTATTTTTATAACCTATTATATTGAGAAAATTGGTAAATTCAGCTCTAAGTCTTTAGGGTGGCCTGACCTAAGACCTCATTAGCAAATTCTGAATAATTCAATATAATTAGATATTCATGTTACTTAAATACTACAATACATGCTGGGTTCCATAGCCCCCATAACAAGTCCATAATACCCCATAACAATTACCTCTAATAATTTACTGCTTTACCTGTACAAGTTCGGTTTTGTCAGTATAATAATAATATCTCTTTTCAAAGTATCTTCGCCTCCCCTTCCTTGCCCCTTAAAAAAAATCCCTTGTTTTCCATTCTTCAAGCGTCGTCTCCAGCATAAGGACACTGAAGACGAACTACTGACTAAAATTCCTTCGTTTTATTCATCAAGGAAAAAAAATATAATCATAAATGACAGTCATCATAGTGTCAGTTGTTTCGAACATCTTTTGGTACATTCATCACGTTTATTTGCTTTTTTTTTCTGCGAATACTTGTCGAGTAATAAGAATAATGTAAAGTTGTACTCTTATTGTTTCTTTACGTCCTTGACTTTCTTCAAATGAACCACAAGGAAAAGTTGTTGCCTTGACTGTCTTAATGTGGAGTGTCATCATTTACTTTGGTAATCTTTTGAAGCGTCTACCTGGGACCTTGTGCTCCCAAGAGGGATCAAAAGAAATTACTAGGCAACATGAACATGCAAGATCGGTATTTAATTTCGTTAATACTGACTTTCGACTTTGATTACAGTGAAATTACGTGCTCTACATTATCAGATTAGCTAATGCATTATTTTTCCTTCATCTTAATGGGTGCTTTACAGTATGTGATATTGTTCTATTTTGGTAAAGATTGGTTGGTGTATGAATCATTCAGTTTAGGCATTGTGATTGTTAAGAGACTGTTCTTATTTTACTATGTAAAATTTAAAATACAGTGAACTGTCTCGTATCTGTGTTAAACAATGAAAATTTTGGCAACTATCGTGTGGTGAAAACCACAGTTCATGGGGCTTATCAGTGTATTCCTGCCAAGTTCAGGAGGGAATTCAAACTAGGCAAATGACAGCTGGGTCAGTCTTATGTCGACTTTGTAAGACAGCAGTATAGAAAGACACCAACAAAGGACTTTTAAGCACACGTTTCCCCTCGCTTAATTTCTTAGACGCCATAGGCTCATTATGGACAAGCCACGCTAAAAATATTTGATAACACCCGTAATATTACTAGCTATTAGAAGATTTAGGTTAAGAAAATCCTAGACGTGACGGTTCGTTTCTGGTGCTACGATGACCTCATAGATTTATACATTCAAATTAGAGATTTTTTTTTAACTAGAGCCGTAACAAGACCAGTGTTGCCCACATTTAGTACTGGGTCTGGAGTGCACAAGTCCTGCGGCACAACCACAGAGGTAAAGATATATATCTAACACAATTAGCTGAATATTTATGAACCATTTGGGTTTTTACGACTAGTTGGTGAGAGCCATGTTATACCCCGGAAACAAAGTTAAACTGAATGAAAATTATAAGAAATGTTTTTGCCTAAAACCAGAAGGCTCTTGCATATTTAATGGTTGATTTTTTTTGTGTGAGAGAAGAAGTAATTTCAGATGTTGGGTGTTATAGATTGTTGTATTGCAAATTCAACAGCTTATATTAAATCAGCACGTTTTACTACTACACCGTCGGTAACAAACTGGTTGCCAGTTTGGCCTCTATGTACACATTAGCCTATTTGTAATTACAAGAATAAAGCTTCTGTCTGTAATATCCAAGTCTTGTATAATAGCTTCTATAAAATGTTTCCAACAGCTAAACGTTTTGCAGTTGCTTTATTTCCACTTTTGTGGAATGGGGCTGTCGATTGTTTTTAATGGTTGTCAAATTACACCCTTGGCCAGGCTCCTCCATAGAATATGTAGGGCATGTGATATTCAACTTTATGATAGAACACAAAGGGTATTAATAAGCAGCAAAATCCAGCATTAGCGAGGTAAAAAGCTCAGTACCCCAAGGCACTGCCCTGGCGCCTCTTTATTATCTTCATAGCAGACATAGATAAAAACAATCGCTACAGTTTTGTATAATTTTTGGCTGATACTAAAATAAGCATGAAAATTACCTGGTAGAAGATACAGAAAATTGCAGGAAGATATAGGAAGGGTTTTCCAGTGGGCAGTGAAAAATAACATGACGTTCAATGGTGATAAGTTCCAGCTGCTTAGATTTGAAAAGAATGAATAACTCAAGCCTAAAATTAATCATCAAATAGAACGAAAGGAACAAGTGAAAGACCTGAGAGTAATTATGTCGGCTGACCTTTTTTTTAAGACACAATAGCCAGGAAAATGACCGGGTGGATAATTAGAACTTTCAAAACAAAGGTCAGTGGTGGCACTTTAAATCGCTTGTCCCTTCTCTTTTAGAGTATTTAGTGTTGACGACTTCGTTCAGGGCAGATGAGATATCAGAGCTGGAGCAGATGCAGAGATCATTTATTGACCACAAAGAACCAATAAAGCATTTAAATTACCTGCAATGCCTTAGTCCTAAATATGCATGAACTGGAGCGGAGGAGAGTAATATACATAATGTATACGTGGAAAGTACTTTAGGGCCTGGTTCCAAATCTGCCAAAGCATACTGGGGTGAGAGATATGGAAGAAAATGTTCAGTACACCCAGTGCAAAGCAGGTTCTTCATGGGCACAATAAGAAAACATTGTATCAACATTTGTGGCTCCAGACTATTTATCATCTTGCCAGTAGATATCAAAAACACTGCTGGGACATGTGTAGGAGTCTTCAAGAAGAAACTGAACAAGTACCTCCACCAAGTGTGTTCCGTGGCTCGATTGCTAGCACACTCAGCTCACACATGGGGGTCGATCCCCGGTGCAGGTGGAAACATTTGGACATGTTTCCTTAAGGCTCCTACTGTCAATGTTCACCTATCCGTAAAATAGGTACCTGGGTGTTAATTGACTGGTGTGGGTCGCATCCTGGGGACAAAATTGACCTAATTTGCCTGAAACGCTCTGCATAACAAGGTGCTTTCTATATAGTAGTACTGTATGTCATTGATGTCAGCTAAGGGCCTGTATACCTTGTACATGTACTTGTAGAAATAAATATTATTATTAAGTGCTAAATTAGCCAGGCGTGATAGATATGTGGGCCAGTGAGTCGCCAGCAGTAACAGCCTGGTTGACTTGGCAAACACCAGATAAGGCTGATGCAGGGCCAGGCTCCAGGAGCAGGAAAATTCTCAAATGTTATCCAAGGTATTTGAAGTTTTAAGAGTCAGGGCCTGGGGCAGAGTGCATGGTCATGCTATCAATGGCGTCTTGGAAGTCAAATGGAGTTAGGGTGTTTTTTTTTTATTGTTACGGGTTTTCGTATATATATGTTCCTTATTGTTGACTACTATATAATTGCTTTTAAAGCTGGTGCATAACACCACCAGGTAATTCAGGCCTTTTGAAAGTGCTTATGTTCATGATAATGTTCTGTTTACAAATGAAAAGCAATTACTGATCATAATGCATTATCCATTTTATTGGCATCTCTAGGCACATGATAAAATGTTTTGTTAATGTTCTTTGAATCTGGCCCAAAAGAAATGCACACTTTATGAAATTATGAATGTTTGGGTAACTTTCCTTCTCTTGCATAATGCAGAGGTCACTGGGAAAGTGAGTGTCTCAGTGCCTGCAGTCACTCCTTTAGGGTTAAGATAGAAGCCATCTTGGATATCCAATTTATGTGGATTCATCTTACCTTCATCCCTATCAGCATGAAAATTAAAAGGGAGACTGCCTTTATCTCAGAAACATGTTGACGATGAAGTTTAGCAATGAAATATAATGAAATTTATTCTTCTTTCAACAAACCGGCTGTTTCCCACCGAGGCAGGGTGGCCCAAAAAGAAAAACAAAAGTTTCTCTTTAACTTTAGTAGTGTATACAGGAGAAGGGGTTACTAGCCCCTTGCTCCCGGCATTTTAGTCGCCTCTTACGACACACATAGTTTACGGAGGAAGAATTCTGTTCCACTTCCCTATGGAGATAAGAGGAAATAAACAAGAACTAGTAAGAAAATAGAAGAAAACCCAGAGGGGTGTGTAGATATATATGCTTGTACATGTAAGTGTAGTGTGACCTAAGTGTATCATGCTTGATCATTTTCCTTCAAACGGCTTCTGCAGTAGTGTTGAGGCAACATAGTTGAGCATAAACCTCTCATAAACATTGGCAGTGATGACTATATTATGAATGAGTTACGTTGTGCTCGTGTCTGACGCCACGGAGACTTCTTTCTAATATTCTGACTGTGTGGAAGTTGTCACTGGTTTTTAAAGCGAGGTTTTCGAGGCATTGGCCACCTCTTTAAGGGGGGCTCCTTGACGAGGTAAAGAGGCTATCGGTCTGAGGAATTGGACCTTTTGGTCTTCTTCCTCAGACCGAACCTAATTACCCCCCAATCCCCCCTCCCTTTTCCCATCTTCCCCATCCTCCCTTTTCCCTTTCCTCCTCCCCCTCCTCCTCATCCCTCCCTTATTTCCTTCCCATTTTTACCCTGGGAGCTTCTCTCCACAGGCATTCTAGTTCCTAGGTAGGGGGAAGGGTACCGTGGTCCATTCCTATTCCGTTGAGGTTCTTGGCGGTGGTGTAGTTTGCTGTGGAATCTGGATCGCCTGGGGATGTCCCGATCCCTCTCCGGTCTCCCGGGGGGTGGCCTTGGGTATCTTTCGGGCGACGGGTGTATCTCTGGAGGCCACCTTTCGGATTCCGGGGGTGGTGGCCGAAGGCGGTATGCTTTGTGGCGGATATCCGGCCACCCTCTCTTTTGTCCGCCGAGGTGGCTCGGTGGATGTGAGGTTGCTATCCCGGATTGCTGGTTTACTGGCATGAAGGGTAGGGTATGGCACGGGTTCCATGCAGCATCTGCACTACTTGCGGTGTTGAGGTCCTCTTGGGCACGGAGGGGATTTACGCCCTTTCATTCCTCCTAGGAGCTATTCCTCCACGTTCCCCCTTTTTTATTCTTTTTTTATTTTATTTTCTTTTCTTTCTTTTTTTTTCTTAAAAACAAAAGAAAGAAGTAACCTAACCATGGATGCCCTAATCCGTGACTCTACCCCGGGCCCCTTGATACCGCACCTAGTTCTGACCCTACCTTGATAACGGATAACTCTTCGGACAACCCTAATCCCCTGTACCTGAAGCAGGTGCCAGTTCGTCACCTGCTTCAGGTCCCAGGACCCTGACTGGCCCTTTCGATACATCTGACCTCCTCTTCTCTGACCCTTTATTCCCCTCCCCACGGTGGGGAACA